>VXAY01004929.1:3260840-3405835 GCA_013399855.1 Oxyruncus cristatus | reverse complement strand
CTCCCTTTTTTTTTTTTTTTTTAATCCGTTCGGATTCAGACAGGGATCATTTTTTATTTTTATAACATGCCAGGAGATGGAAATGTTAAAGACCAGTGCCACCTCAAATCCCCGGGTGTGGTAGGTGTTCCAATTTGCTCCTGATCTACCTTGGTGACCTTTTCTTTTCTTTTCAATCCTCCATTTTCTAGCTTAGAAAATAAAGCCCATAAAGTTACAATGATACAGAGAACTTCATATTTTGCGTGTTGTGCGAATTTTAAAATGGAGCAATTTTAAATCCCTAAAACTCTTCCTATTAAGTGGTTTGGCTCTCCTAGTAGCTCGGTCTTGTGATTTGCAGAATACTTCGTCTGTCACGACTGTCACTGGGAATCCACAGGAGGTGAACTGAATAAGATTAGACTATTTACCCCATCAACTCTCCATCAAAGAAGGTAGGAAATTGTACGCATGAAATGAAAACAAGCCATTAGGGTCCGTTTACGAGGAACACATTATTTTTCCTCAACAAAGAATATCCTCGTTAGCTCTTACTCGCAATTTATCCTTTCTTTCCTCGATATGCCAGGATTTAAAACTGCACCTGAGGATGTTATAAAACAAGAGCCTATATCTAACAAAAGACTCGTATAAACGTTAAAGAAAAAGAATCCCAGGACTAAATTCTCGCTTTATTGATACATGGCGATGTGACTCATGACTAGTGTCGTTTCCTTCACTTCGATTTATGTGCCGATCAATTTCTTTCCTCTTTTGTCCTTTAGACCTGAGTTTCGCGCAAGTTTTTCAAATTTGATGGAAAGTGAAACTATTTGACAGAGAGTTCTGGGGTTTTGTTGATCTGGGATTTTTTTTTTCTGTTGTTGTTTTTGAGTTTGTTTTGGTTTTTTTAATATTATTTATTATTATTATTTCTTTATGTTTTGAGGGGAGTTTCGGGCTGGTTTGTTGGGGTTTTTTGGTCAGAAATTCCCCGGGTGCTGCCGGTCACTCTACATGCAGAGCAGCGCCTTCTTAATGCCGCCATTGGGATGCTCATGCACGTCCTCGGCGGCTCTGCAGCGATGCGCAGTATCATCCCTCCGGTGGCCTGCGCACCCCCGGCGGCGAGTGGGGCTCCGGGCCAACCGGGCTCGGGGTCCCCGAGGGAGCCAGGCCTGAAGGGGATGCCGAGAGTGGGGCATGGCCCTCTCCGCACCGGCACGGAGTGGAACATCCCCGCGGGTTTCCCGGGGGTCTCTGCAGGGGCGGCTCTGCGGGACGGGCAGAGATGGGGCCAGGCGGGGACAGCGCTTGCCCCGGAACTGCCGCCCTTCGGGGAGCCAGCCTGGTGACCGCGCTGAGCCCCACTCATGCGGCGGCTCGCAGGTGGGGGCACCCTCCGTGGGGACACCCGCCGCCGGGGCCGACTTCTCGGGCGCTGAGCATCACTTGCATCCCGGTTTCATTTCCGTGCCTGTCCGGCCTCTCCCAGGCGAAAGCAGCACCGCGGGACACGAGTGGGCACCGGAGGAGCCGCGGTGCTGGCGGAGCACACGCCCCTCGGGCTGTGCGAGCGCTCTGCTTCCCAGAGTTTTTCGCTATTGAAGGCTTCCCTGAAGGATGATCCACATCGCTGCAACGCTTACCTTTATTCCCAATTTAGAAATTATATTTCCCAAATAACTTGTCAACCCCGTGGGGAAGTTCTCTTTTGTTTTGTTTGTTTTAATCTGAGTCGTTTTGCCGCGAAACCCCCAGTTTTGATACCCACTTCGCAAAACCTGTTCTCGGAGTTTCTCATTTCCCATGCGCTCTTCGCTAACCTGGCAAATGGAAAATTGTGTTAAACAAACAATCAGTTGTCACACAATGTCGGGTGAAATTGTAATAACAAATGAAACACAAGCAAATTGTGCTGCATAGTGTTGCTAAGCAATTGTTTGTTACGGGAGGGTGGTCACAGCATGGGTTGAAAGAGGGATCTAAAGAGGAGCGTAGTACTGGGCAGAGCAAGCTGTTAGGTATGGAATAAAGTAAACACGGCGCTGATTTTCGGTATTATTACCCAAACACGATTTCATACAAAGCAATCACCATACACAAGTCTATGAAAATGCACTTGTTTAGAAATCGGACGGTTTTTTTATTTTAATGTATTAAGGAATAATTGCGGGGATGCAAAACGCATCTATCGCCTTTCGGACGCAGTCTCTGCCCGGCCTGGCGGCAGGAGCAGCACCGGGACTGCCGGCCAGGGCCGCCCGGGAGGGGTCCGGGGAGTAGCACCGCAGCCCACCCGCCCGGCCGGGGCTCCCGCTCCACGCGAGGGGGTAACTCTGGGGTGACCCAGGGCTTTGATGGGTGTCCGGCTGCGAGACCGGCTCGGAAACGACGTTGCGCGGCACATCTCACTTATAAATGCTGTCACCCTTCAGCGTTCCCCATATTTGTTTCAAAGGGATTGCATCATTGCTTCGCCGGGGGGGAAAAAAAAAAAAGTATAAAAGTCATACAACGCGAAATTACGGTAATTTGTTCCCAGAATAAACTTATCTTGAACTGATTAGGAAAGTCAGTCATTTGAAAACGAGGCAGAAACGCGGTTGTTTTTTTTTTTTTTTTTCCTAAGGCTTCCCTCTAAAAATATCAGCTTCTAAAGTTTTCATTCATATAAACTTTATTAATGAAGATCTTTTATTTAAATGTCAAGGGGATTTGAAATTTAGAGTAAATTATGAAGAATGCATGTCTTGCCAAGTCATGGGTCAAATGCATTTGTGAAAAACTGCTAAAAGAGCATATGGTTTTGAATTTTTCTACAATGACTAGTGTTTAAATAAATTGCTTGTACTGCTTAACTTCATGTATAATTTTGACAGAAATTGGCCTATAGCCTTTTGATATGTAAACATTTCAGGCTTTTATGCGGTATAAAAAGACACTTGCTTTTTGGGATCAGCTAAAGCAGTCACCCTGTAATTCAGCAAACTGGCACCTAACGTTACATTCTTGCTGCATTTCAACTTTCAAGTGGCAGCATAAAGGGGGAAAAGAGAAGGGACTTTTCAAAAGCAATGTCCAATTGGAATTAAAAACTGCGAATGAGGTGAGAATGTGCCACTCACTGTCTGATTGAAATGGATAAACCTTAGCACTAAAGAGAATTCTCTGTCTTGTTTTCTAAAAAACAACAGAGGAATCAGTGAAAACAGACTTCAACGTAGCACAGACCTGACTCGCATGTCAAATTAATGCCTTAGAACAAAATCTGTCTAAAGTACAAATAGGTGTGATGAAGAAAACCCAGATATCCCTTCTGAATTCTGTCAGCTGTTTCTCTTCTACAGACCATTTTGGGCAGTAAAAATTGAAAAAGACTTTTATATGTGGAATATTGCATACACTGTATATAAATATCACACAACCTTTTGAATTGCCACTTAGATTGCTGCATGTTCACTTGCATTCACCGGTTCTTAAGGTTTTTGCAGTTTTTGCTCTAGTAAACATTCCGTTGACTGCAATTAGTGTCTTGGTTTGGGCTTTTTTTTATGTGTGTGGTTGTGTTTTTCTCTTGTGAAGAGGAGACTAGAACTTGCTAAGGGTTTCAGGATACAGTCCATAACAGTAGTGGAGTCACTCAGTTTTAAGTCTCCTTAAACTAAAACGATTTTGTACATGTATAAATCTACCAAGCTACTGAATAAATTCATTTATTACTAATATATCTGTCTCACATAAATAAACCTCCTAATGTTGATTAGATGGATAAGCCTAGCACAGTGCTAGACAGAACACGACCTGGATAGTTGCCTGGTGCCAGACAGCTCAATATGTTTATTTCCTGTGTGCTTTAGAGGGGACTAAGCTGAAGTTGGAAAAAGGTTTAAATGAACTATATAATTTCAATCTGTTACTGTAGTAACATTTTATTTATTGTATATGTCAGTTAGTCATACTCAGAATTCTCAAGATACACTGCCCCTTTTGTTAGTGGTCAGAGGTGATTTTTTTCAGAAGTGTAATGAGTCAACATAGACAGAATCTGGTATAGACAATTCAAATTTAAAAGCTGATATAAATTCAGTCTAAGGTGATGTAATCTAGTGAAGAAAGCAGAATCTCTTAAAGGTTTCTGTGAATGTGAACAAAGGTCAAAGAGAGTTTTTATGCTGGTTTCATATGTATTCCAATAAACAGCATACTTGGCAAATAAGGAGGTATGACATACAGCAAGAAAAATACGTTTCCTCTTAACAGAGGAATCTACAACAAAACTGAGCAGATTGTTGCAAAGAAAGATCTTTTAAAATAGTGCATCTTTCCTAAGGGAGAGTGGGAAAACACTTTGGGTCCTTGACTGCAGTTGCAGAAGTCAACAGGAGGATGCCCTGTTACCTGTTAATTTTGTTTTCCATCAAAACCAGTTTGAGTGAGATACTCAAAGACACTGTGATCAAACCCATGTAAGCTCAGTGATGTGGGATGATCTGGACATTCACATTAAGAAAAATTTAATGCCAAAGGATGTGCTGTAGAAGCTGACACAACAGAAGACTGCCACACACACCTGACTAAGCCCTGTTTTAGAAGCGGTTCTCAGTCATCATACAGCCAACAGCCAAAATTTCTCCTGCAAATTGAATCAAACTGTAGCAGAGTGCTTACAAGCTTCAAGACAAGATGGCTTCACTCTAACCTTTTAGTACTTCAATATTTCTCTGTAAGGTTGAGTAATTCTAATTCTCCATGTTATTCATTCAGTCACATAACAGAGCATAGATAGATATATATGTATTCATTTCCTACAAATACTGTGCATAAGATGTGCTCATTTTAAGAACCATTATGTTATTAGATCTCTTTCTATGCCAGTGTTCCTACTAATAAAAGGAGAGTAATTAAAAAAAAAAAAAAAAAAGCCAAAAGACTGTTTTCCTGATTGGCAAACATAAAACAAACTAAGGTTTCTGTTGTTGATCTGACTTTTTCCAATAACTGAACTAAGTTTTTGGATCATCATGTAGCACAAGAGATCCTGAGCTACAAATCAAGAGGAATCATTCCATCCAAGTAATATTACATTGGCTAAAGATCTTCCTGATAGTATAAACTATACATAATGCCACCAGAACCTCTCCTCTCTCTGAAAAGGCCCTGGGAGGTTACACCCAAAGTAGCTCTTCATTTGTAATGTGAAGAGCCTCAAAAGGCTTTGTGAGGAGTTAGAGCAACAAAGTCAGCTTTAAAAATAAATAAGTCAATGGTACAAAAGACAGCTATTGCATTGTTTTCTGTAATGTGCACATGATGCATTTTGAAACTTCTATGGGTTTTTAGGAGCTTTAGAGTTTGTGAATATGACTGTAGTATAATCTAACAGTTTTCACTGTGGTGGAACTAGAACTGGGGACCAACCCCACGCCTGTGAAAGTCTCAGTGGTAATTGCCAGTGATTTTGAATCACAGCTGAAAGAGAGAGAGATGTATCTTCTAGCTAAAAGTCATATGATTGTTTCCAAACACCATATAACTGAAACCTAATAGACTTTTTTTGAGTGGTGTGTCAGATAATATCATGAACATTTACACCTTTTGTAAATACAGGAAATAATATTAAAAATTAAGGTCAAAATTTAAAAAAACCCTCCAAAACTATAATAGAGAAATATCTAATGAGGGGGAACAAATCTGAAGAAAGCAAGGCAAATGTGCTCGATGGAATTACAGAATTGCTATCTTGGTTGGATGATATTTGGATAATATCATTGAAACAAATAATATCACTATAATCTGTTTCAGCGATCAGTGGTTACCTTAGGCAGATAAACCAAGATCCTCCAGTGAAGCAACTGAGGTTGAAGAATTGTTATACTTACCTACTAATGCTCTCAACTTTAATCTATGTCTCTACCACACCACTATCAACCAAATCCCCATTTGAGTTCTAATTTAGGCAACAATAGCCTGCTTCCAGCAAAGGTCATTTGCAGAATTGAACGCAGAGCCAAATCACTAGAGGACAGAAATAAAAAGTTGTGTTTATATGATACTACAAAGCTTGGATTTTTTTTCTTTTCAGCATCTCTAAACCTTCTTTCTAGTATTTCTAAAGCCGGTTTAATATGTTGATATCATTAAGAGTTTTGATACTTTTCTGAAAGACATCAGAAAATGTTAAATTATTAATTCAATTATTAAATATAATTAGCTTGAAGCCTAGATTAATTTATGGTTGTGTCCTTCCTAACTAGCCATCCCCAAACCAGGACTAGATTTTTAAGTTCCTGCAATACGTGTTCACCTAAAGGTGAAAATTTGCAGCTTGTACTTTTTATGCTTTGAATGTCATCTAATGAGACAAGGAATTTTTTGATAATTTGTGATTGTACAATATTTTGAGGTGAAAAGTATGTAATCTACTCATGTGAATCAAGAATATTGTGCCAGTATTTATGCATTTGAAGCTGTCTTCAAGTTAAGACACTTTGATTTCCTCTTTCTTTCTAATTCTCATATACTGCTTTCATGCAGTCCAGTCTTCAACATTTCGTTTTTGAAAGAAACTGTTCTTTCATCATACTGTAAGTTCAGAGGGTTTTTTTGATGGATTTGTTCCAAAGTTTTAGTAAGATATGCAAGATCATGGTCTGGGCCTGATGCCCGTTCCAGGAGGTCAGCATGCTGTGCAGTTAGATACAATTCTGGACTAGGAACTGAGTAGAGAACATGATACAGCAGCCAAAAGCCAGGGATAGTTCCTTTTTCAGAAGTTTTATCAATGACATCTTCTTTGTTTATGTGCTGATGTGGCACAACATGCCTTTGGGATGTTGTGGATGAATCCTTACGTGACTTTTGCAGTTCATAAATATTCTCAGAGAGAGGGAATAATGGCTCTTTCCCCACTCTGCCCCTTGTAGTGGATATATAAACATATATTAGAAACTGATTTGAGGATCGAATATGCTCAAAACATTGATGGATGGATATCTTAATTTCTTGGACCAATTCTTCACCGTGGTATAACTTCAGCATAGTAAATATGCATTAGCTACACTGTTGGCAAAATACAATGGGCAAAAGACATTTTAGAAGAAAGTTAGTGCACAAAAAATATGAATTTATAGAGCACTCTGATCTACCCTAAAGTTTCACATGGAAAAATTTTTTTACTGAGGGTGCTGTGAGCCTTTCAGCTATCACATGTATATCATGAGCATCTGCACAGATAGCTTGAAGAAGACAGTGAGTAGAAGACCTGTTCCCTACCTTACTGCATGCTTACTGCGTGCCCCTAAAAAGAGCCCATAGTTTCATA
This sequence comes from Oxyruncus cristatus, assembly GCA_013399855.1. NCBI lineage: Eukaryota > Metazoa > Chordata > Aves > Passeriformes > Cotingidae > Oxyruncus > Oxyruncus cristatus. The sequence continues at coordinate 3,398,529 of VXAY01004929.1, read as the reverse complement.
GAGCAGACTTAGCCCAAAGTAGGCTGTGATCTTCTACTGCTTCATGTTCAGGAGTGACATAAGGATAAGGAAAGGCATCCCACTTAGCAGCAAAGGTCTTACTGAGACTCCACGTCTTTTCAGAACTCCAACTTTTAGCCCAGTAACAGCTCTCATGGTAATTGTCTGTACAAGAGTTTTGCTCTCCAAATCTTTGAACTTCATGTTGGTTACAAAATCTGTTGAACAGGGCATGAAGATAGATTTGAAACAGCAATTAGTGAAAGCAACATCTACCCATTTTCTTCACTAATTTGTTGCTCTATCTGACAGGTTATCTGTTTCCATACCTTCAGACATTGCAAAACCCATGATGGGTGTCCTGCGAAGTTCCAGTGTATATTCATTTTGTAATATACTTTAGACAAAACTTTAAAAAGTTTGGGGCAACTTTCAGAACCTTTGTAACCCAACCAATTTTATAATATATATATTCTCAGTCCATCCAAAGCAGGTAGTGCACTCTTTTGGTTTCCTTTGATTGAGAAAATATTTTCTTTACTTAGACCTCTTAAGGCATCAGTTACCAGATGGCTAATGCTTTAGTCTAATCATTAGAGTTAAAATCCCACTAATTTTAAGTTTTCCTAGCCTTAGCCTGCACTAATTCAGCAAAAACAGACTGGTCTATGTTGAAACATTAGCAGGATACAAGGAAACCGGAGAATACCTTTAAATATTTTGCAAAATATTCCCTAGTTTATACTCTGGCCCCAGCAACTAGATTCTCAATTCTAAAATTATTTAAACGTGGACATCAAGCTCTGGAAAGGGCTGTGTTGAAAGAAATCTGATTTTTTTGTGCACAGAATGCCTTGACTTCAGAACTGGCTGTGGTTACCAAAAGCATTAGCTTGACACGCCATTTGCTTGCCCTCTCCTCAAAGAGAGAGTGATATAAACAACAATCTTCAGACTGTGTCTTAAATTTTCTGGACTCTATACCACACTTGGTTGTGTTGCATGTTATGAAGTCTCAAGGAAGACTCAGGAAGAAAAACTGAAACATTCACTCTTCTCAAGCAATCCAGGAGTTAGACAAAGCACAGCAATTTCACCAGCACATTTATTTTGAAATAATTCTTGATTGAACTTGTGCCATTTCTTCACTAAAATCCAGAAGAGAGAATGTAGCAATTACAAATGTAATGCTATTAATTCTGATTGAATTTTCTGCCTGTTCACTGCATATAGAACAATTCTGAGCCAAGAGCAACTGCAATAATATAGATACTGTTCATAGGGAGAAAGAACCACAGGACATAAAGTAGCATAATTTTTGTATTTTCTTACCCTGTGGTTTGCTCAAGTCCCAGTGATCACTCCAGCCTGTACAACTTCACTCTTACCCTCCCTCTGCTCTGCCAGTTTGGCTGCTGTCTACCTGTCACTTGAAACTGAGGGCTGATTTCAAACACCCTCAAGCCTGACTGGTAAAACACATGCTTTTCTCTGATGTGTCATTCACAATGTTCATTTACAGGGATTTAAATGGAGCCTTGCTCTTACAGCTTGAAGGAAAATAAAAGTATAGGAATAGTCTATTGTTTTGGCACTTGTCTGCACGTTGCATAGTGATGCATACATTGATAAGAAAAAATACGTACTACCAGAAACAACTCTGAGGTTTTTCTATTAAAACCACTCATTGTGGTGTGGCAATGTATACTCTGCCTGTATAAACAAGGCAGAGTAAGGGACAGTAAAAGCTGTTCAGGTCAGGGAAGAAAAGACATTTAATATTCATGCCATACAACATAGGGCTTTAATATATAAACACACACAAACATATATAGAGATCATTACATTTCAGGCAAGAAGCAAGTGTCAGTGCATTCAAATTTATAGCACTAACAATCTGCTCAAACAGCAACCACCACAGATTTCTTCCTTGGATAAGTCTGACTTTGTGTAATCATGCTGTGCTTATAATGCACACAAATTCAGAACACCAACTGCAGAGACTTGCAGATGCAGGCAGTAATCCTCAAGGGCTACAGTGAGCGACGTGACTTCAGCTCAGATCATTTCCACAGCACTGGTCTATAAAATCTGCATCCTTTGCAAGATTAAAATGTGACTTGGTGCTCCCAGAGGCAAGTGGGAAAGTTTGTGCCACTGCCTAGCAAATGTTAGAGCTGAGCTGTCCTCCTTTCTCTCTCCTGTTGCTTCGTATTCTAGGACTGCTATGAAACAGGTTAGACGACCCCTGTGTGACAGGTAAGCTGCCTGAGGGAGCAGCTTAAGCCTCCAAACAAGCTACACTAGTAACAAACTGACAGCAAGAGAATTTCAGCAAATCTTCCTCACCTTTGGTTTTAACAGTGGTTGGATCAGGTTTTAATTCAGATTACATTGCAAATACCTTCCTGTGGGATAACTGGCTAATTGCAAGGATAGATGAAAACCACAGGACCTCAAGGGTAATTAAAACTCTCAAGAAAGCAGTACTTACTCTTAGGGAAATTATCTTGTTGTTGACACTGGGTGTAAACCACAGGTCCTCCTATTCCTCCTTCAACAGGGCAGTAAAATTGGTTGGCAAACAAGAAAAGAGCCAAACACTTTAATACAATTACAGAAAGCTCTGCTAGACATCCCGCTGTTCAGGGTCCAAAGTGTCACTTTTGTTACTGAATTCTTGTTCTGTACTGACCTTTTAGACCACAGCTACAGTTGTGGTGGTACAACACGTTCTCCAGTAATTTGTTCTACCTCAAGCAAGTTGTAGATTATCAGTGTAATGTTAGTGTGATTTAATTTTAAATAGTATTTTGAGATAGCCTTCACACTAGCTAAGCATTATGAACCACTGATTGCTGGTTTAACTATGTTTATTTTAGCCGAGTACAACTGAATTAAGAAAGATTCAAATCAAATCAGAACCAGCCCTTCTAAAATTAAGAGAAATAATACTGGGACCCTATAAGGTTTTGGATTAGTTTGATTAATCTAACAGAAAAAAACCCTAAGAATAATTTAGTTGTCAAGCAGATTGAGAAAGAGTGGGTTTGATACATTTTAGAGAAAAGTATTTTGTGGTTACTATCTGTCAATGTATCACTGGATTATTTCTAAATGCAGAAAGTATTTAGAGCTATCTTTTATGAGAAGTGGGCCAAAATTGAAAGAACAGATCTGAACTCTTGAATTTGTGGGTTGGAATGTAGTTCTCACACCTATTTATCCAACCTTGCCAGACTCATTACCACTACTTGAACCCTACGAGTGAACCTACTTTTACAGCTTTGTTTCCTGATCAGATGCAAAATTGCAATCCATGTATTTTATGGTTTAGGACTAGGCAGAGCCAAAACCTTGTAGAGCACCATTCCACTCCAGACCAAGTACTCTCATCAAGATCACCTAATATCCCAGGTCTTCTGTTTGGAACTTTACTTTTTTGAAGACTCTTGTGGGATTTTAACATGATGTAAGTGAAGCATGCAGTGCCAACACCAGAATCTTCAAACTCTGTCTCTGCCTGTTCCTCCCAGTAGCTGCAACTAGTCTGGAAAACCTAGTGCCAATTGCTCTGGCAAATAAGCAGTGTAAGCAGTATTTGGTTTCTGAGCTCTTTTTTTTAAAGCAAGCTATTCATCCCACACACCTTCTAGAAGTTAATTTTTAAGCCAACCAATTATTTTTTTTCCCCAAACTTTATGGACATACACGAAAGTAATCCTTACACTCTTGAAAACATGAAAATTACAGCATGTAGGACTTTAAACTGATCCTGCTTGAAAGACATTGGGGAAAAGAGAATACACATTCACTGGAATAAACGCGAGTTGCTAACCAATGCAAACAAATGTAACCCAATCTATCTACAGCGGTACCCCACTGAACACCTTTGCCTCCTATTATACAATTCTGCCACAGCAATAAAATCAACTGTCTGCAACAGTTTTAGTTCGCTGTATGGTTAATACCAATAATGTACTCAAAATTGATGTTTAACAGAGTGAACTGATTTGTTAGAGTGTTAACAGCCACAGACTTTAACTAATAAACAGATCATTAACTGCTGGTAATAAACAACTTGCCAGGATCATTTATTATTTAAGAACATACTTTGTCTTAAGAAAAGATGGCCCACTTAGTTCTATCTATGACACCTTTCTGGCTGTCATTCAAAGTGGGAGGCACAGATGAAGCTACAGAGAAACTATGCTGCACACACTACATCAAAATTCATGGAGAAACACTGGTTTTCATTAGAAAGTACTCACAAGAAATATATTGCCTCCTTACACTGTTCAATAATATAGTCAGCATTTTTACCAAGCTCTTGCTTTCAATACTAACTCTAATTTAATGCGAGGACTCTAATTTCCAGTTCTGATTAAATATTGTAACTTCTTTATCCTTCTTAGTGTATGGGAGCCCACTGCAGCAAGCATTTCATTCTGGAAGTAGTTCTGAATGGGAGAAACTGTATATAAAGAGTTTTCATGATGGAAGAGAAAGGAAGTTGAAGGGAAAAAACAAGCCAATTTTGTTATAGGAGAGGAAGGAAAAAAGATAGCTTGAAATCATTTGTTCTCAAAAAAAAATTAAACAAGCTAAAATTGTAAATACATTGCCTGATTACTCTAGATGTTCACTAAGGATCTGGCAGGGACAAAAGAAAGTGTTTTATTACATGCAGAATGGCTTAGAAGCTGTGGGGAGACAAGGTCACACAACAAGATAGACTTTGCATGTTGGACTGTTTCAATTTGGCAATACTTGACATGCAACACGATGGTGCCATTGTAGTTTCCTTTTGGTTCTCTCTCCTGAAAGAGGTGATGTGGCACAATACCAGTCTGATTGAAAAGCAGAGGCATCTTCTAAGACTGATTATTACATTAAATTTAAGTTACCAAAGATTCCCCAAGCTCCTCCCTGCATTACTTCAACAACCTTATTAGCCAAGCCCATAAATATACAACCATATGTTCTGAATAAAAGTGAGAGATAAGAGCAGCTCAATGACAGTGCTCTGATATCCAGATTTTAGACTAAGAATTATTAATATTAATTTATTTTCTAGAACTCCTTAGAGGTTTATCTCTATCTAGATGTATCTAGATATATCTCTATCTAGAGATTTATCTCTATCTAGATATATCTATTTTCTGTATCTTCTTAGAGGCATCAGTATAAATGATGAGATAATTTTTTCTAGGGACTGCGCAAATAAACTGCACAAGTACCCCAGAGAAGCTACAGGCTGAATGCAAATGCAGTCTCAAGGCTGCAGTGGCAACCCTTGACAATCCTGCTGAGATGTACATATAACACTTTAATTGCATACAGTTGAAGGATGCCTTTTTTATGCCAGATCCTTTACAAGTGAAGAAATGTCATTTAAGGAAAATTTTTCACAGTATTTTTTTCACATCCCTGTGCAAGCCCAGGAGAAGGCATTTTAATATCATTGTTAGAATAATTCTGACCTTAAACTAATATAAATTGGTTATTACTTGCACTAAGGAAAAAAAAAACCTGTATTTGCATGCCGGTTGGAAAAATGCTTCTATTTAATTGCTTGTGGAAGAAGCACTTTATTTATAGACATACTGTGCAGAAGGAAATTTGGCTCTCCTACCATATAATAAGATGCATGGCGCTCTGCCAGGATGCTGGCTATCCCAGGACATTTGGTGTTCCATATACCAAGAATGTAGAATTGTACTGCCTATAAACAGAGAAGGCTTTTTTTCCAAGGATACTGTAAGACTTGGTTTTTCTTGAATGAAAAAGTGAAAAATTAATGCAACAGTTATGAAGTTGCAAGAGCAGGAACTTTCTTTTGTGTATTCACCAACAGTTGATTTAGTCAGCTAATGAGTAGCTAAAACAGATTACTTGTTACCCTTCCTTTTTCCATTTATGGAAGATGCTGAAAAAATTCTCTTGTTTTATGGGTTTTGAATATAATTCCTATAAATCAGGGTATTACACAAATATTTCCACTAAGCTGGATGACTCAAATAAGTACTGCAAGACTGGGATTTACTAATCTGTCAGAGTGTATCCAATTAATTCATTTGTTTATTTAGGTAGGAGTTTTTTGCACGTCATTATCTTCAGTTTCTTTGACCACAGGGGAGAGAGGGCCATGGGAGGAGGAGTGGAGATAGATTTTTGAAGGGGAGCCATAATTAGCTCAATTCTTGGATTGAGCTCAGGAATGTTGTTACTGCTAAATAGCTCCTTAAATGGAGTATTTATAAACTACAAGAGAAGCTGTAATATTAGAAGAGAAGAAAACCCAAAACAAAATAAATTTAGCTGCACAAGCCCTAGGTTAATGCCCTGGCATGATGACATAATCCAGCCCAAGGGACAGGGAACGGAGAAACATGTTACTGATGGTAAATCAGCGCATTGCACACAGCCCTGTTGGAGCCTATGGAGGGGATCGGGAGACTTTAAAGTTTGGATCTGCCCTGAAGGTCCCTTAAACAACGCCCCTTATGTAGGGGCCACACAGGTCCTTCCCAGCAGCCCGTGTATGCATCCCTGGCTGGAGTCTGCTCTGGCTGCAGCCACAGCACTACTGGGGTTTCACCGGGACACCCCTTGCCCTCCTTCCCCCCCACCCCAGCAGCCACACACAGCTCCCCCAAGAGGGATTTCTATCCAAATGTGTGGAATGACAAGCATTTGCCCAGAGGTGGCCAGGCTGCTTCCTAACTGATCTTGCAGCAGGCAAGGAGGCAATGGGGTTGAAGTCCACCTCAGGGCATCTTCCAGCTGCCCTCTTTGAGATTAAAAATGTATTTCACATCACACCCACACAGCCATGCCCTCCCATACTCTGGATCCAGCACCATTTCTTCAAAACAGATTTATTTTTTTTATCACACACGGACTACAGAGCCCAAACCAGCTCCCATGGAAGTCATTTGGACTTCAACAGGGGCAAGTTCAGGACCAGAGCTACTTTCCAAATAAAATAAATCATTAAGCTATGATGCAAAGGATTTGTGCCAGGCATCCACACAAGACTAAGTTTAATCATTGCAGATCAGGGTATTTGGGGACAACATCTATTTTGTAACTTCATAAAAAAAAAAAAATCAAATAAGCGAGCCATAGCTGTCCAAAATTTCAAATTATTTTCCACATTTAAGAATTTTTTATAGACGAACCTTGTTTGCACTGTAATATCCTAAGGAAGCTTGTTAAGTGCTTTTCCAAGGCTATATGATATTTATTAAAAAATTATAACACTGTCTCCTGGACACAAGGAGAAAGGGAATAATCTTTTTTGCAGATCAAGTTCTTGAAGGCTTGCAGAAGTGGGAAATAAATCTTACAACTTCTCTCTCAATTTCTATTTAACATTTCCTGTTCCAAACGCAGAGACAGTTGTCTCCTAAAGGTGCTGCAGTGCATCCATAAATGGCAGCAGTACTGTTTCCTTGACAAATCCATTTCAAATCCAATAAAAAACTTAATGGGATTAACTGCTTGGAAATTTAGTTGAAAAGCTTAGTTAAATGGAGCAGAACTAGTATGTTAATATATTGAGTGCAAAACAAAGTGTGGCAAAATGGAAAACAGAAATAGAGAAGCAGTAGATGCCGTGATAAAAGCAAAAGATCAGAGAAATAGAGAATCAATGTTTGCAACTGGATGCAAGTGGCTGTATAACAATTTGATCCCAAAGTGTGTAAACTACTCACCATGCAGAACCTGCAGGCAGGACCCCAAAAGGATGCTGGGGTGCTGGAGCGCCTGAGCCCCTTCAAGGGAGAGCTGGGATGGCCTGACACTCTGTAGTTGAATCCCAGCACGGGAAAGAGCTTCCTCCTAGTGACACCAAACAGACAATATTAAAAGTTTTAGTCCATCATTGCTGTAAGGGTTGGCCTGAGCAGCACAAACCAAACTGTGGTGGCAGCCTGACAAATGGTGCATCTCCATTGCCACCAGCAGCAAATGTTTCTGGGACCGCCCATCATGTCTTTCAACACCTTTGTTTACAGGACAGAGTGGAGATACAGAAATGCAATCTGCCTTTTGTGAAATATATATGCATACAGGTGCATTTATGCGTGGAATCACAGATATCCTGAGCTGGAAGGGACCCATCAGGATCATCGAGTCCAGCTCCTGGCCCTGCACAGGACACCCCAAGAGTCACACCATGTGCCTGAGAGCATTGTCCAAACGCTTCTTGAACTCTGTGAGGCTTGGTGCTGTGACCACTTCCCTGGTGAGCTTCTTCCAGTGCCCAGCCACCCTCTGGCTGTGTGTATATGTGTGTGCATATGGGGATGCATATCTATGTGTGTGTACATGTGTATGCACATGAGTATGTGTACGTTATGTATATGGATAGAAAGATATAGGTAGAGATATACACGTGAGAAAGTTTTCTCCTACAATTTTCCCCTTGGCCATTTTATCTGAGATCCAAAACTCACAGGGGAAGAAGGAAGAGAGGTAGTGGGAGGTGAAAGCTGGCTTCCTAGTTGATGTTTGTGAAACTTAATGATGAGAACAATGAACATGGCATTTCTGACTTGCTTTGAGGAGCTATTGTAATAAATACAGTAGGCAGACTTTTGTGTGGGCCAGAGGAAATTATCAAAATCCTGTAGCCAGCTCTGTTTGGTTTGGCACTGCCTATGCTACAACTCTAGTTTTAAAAATAAGCTATAATTATACTGGTAGAAAAACCCCAGTAGAAAAGAAGAAATACTTTTTTTTTTTTTTAAAGCCAATTCTACTCAGATACTTGAATTTCTCTTTTTTTAGCAAGAAATTATTCTTAGACCTTTATTATTGTTGTTGTTGTTGTTATTATTATTATTTCAGTTCATCCCCTTCACTTGTTTAGTTCTTCAGTCAAATCACAAAAAATGGCACAACTGCATGATCAGAATTTACCACATATTTCCAAAAACTTTATCTGATTCAGATACATGAGTACAAATAGGATGTGGTGGGATCATGAGCTGAGTTAAATATTCATTAGTATAATATAAACACGTACAGATGAATAAATGTTGAAATAACACTGTAGTAATTTATGAATTTTCCAATCAAAAGTAATTTCCAAACTATTTTTGCATTTGAAGAAAAATACATTCCTCCATGTTTCTCATTTGCAAACATACACTTTTTTGTGTTTCTTCTTGTTTGTAGCTTCTACTGGATGACAAACCACCTTGGGTATGTGGTGTTGGGTTTATTCTCTTATTAGAGAATAGAAAACAAGTCCTGCAGGAACCATTATAAGAGTTTTAATAAATTAATTTCTCTCCTTTTTTCTTTTTTTTGTAAACCCTTTCATTTACACAAATGTTTGCAATCACATTTTACTTAACAGGAGTTAAAACATTTCACAACATCCTTCAAGTGAATCTGTTCCACCCATCACCTTTCCACGCCTATTCCTTAGCCATTCCTATGTACACACAGCAAAAATTAAAAGATTTTCCAATCCTGGAGTGTGACTTCAGAATTTTTCTGTTTTAAAAAATCAGTGCTCCAAGCACAGATTAGGTACAAATTTTCAAAACTACTTTATGCACAATTCTGCTAGCAATTTTATATGTTATACTGTTAGATGCAGAAATACACCAGGGCATAAATATATATTGACCTTACAAATACCCTATTCTTCTCTGCTTTTGTGGAGGTTTCTACCTGTGAAGTCAGTAGTATAGGACTTAAATCTGGAGTAGCAAACATAAAGATCTTGAAATCTGTGTTTTGTAGTTATGGTTATAACTGTATATTTATATAAAATATATCTAAATTAATTTCAACATTTTTAATACATAAACTTTATAGGATGTCTACTTTCAGCCTCAAAACTCAGTTCTGGGTCAGAACCAAAGACAGTTAAGTTTAACTTAAAAACTGAAATTAAAAATATTTGGCCTTTACCTTCTAATTTTTAAGTCTTTAGGGCTCAGACTTGCATGTTTTCCTCTGCGACCACAAAATCTACAAGTATTTCTTTTCAATGAAAGCTGGGAATCACAGGTAATGAGGTGTCTCCAGGTGGAAAAATACCAAACATCACGAGACTTGTAACAAAATTGCGAATGTTGGAAGCACTATTGTAGTTGAAACCATAGTATTGCTTTCAGAATACAATGATTCCTGTAAAATACAAAGTAGTCCATGCTAAAACAATTTTTACACGTTAATACCTCTACATGTGCTACTTACACTGGTAGGCTGAGGGTTATATAGCTGTTTCTTTCATATCACAGCAATTTACAGAGCCATGACAGCAAACTTCAGTTGTTAAAAACTAAGTCTAAATCAAAGACTGAAGGAAGGGAAATAGGCTGTTTTTCTGAAATATGATTCTTGTCCCTTCTTACTATGGCTTTGATCTGACTTTTGATCCTGAAGCCTTACCTTACATGACCCGTTTATGGTAGAAGCACAGAACTTCTCCTAAATGGAGAAGTGCTTTGTGGGTGGCAGTTATTTTTACAGGGAGGGAAAAAATTGCAAGCATCAAGCCAGGGAAGTGAAGGAAAAGACATCACACATTTGGAACTCCACAGGCAATAAATTTATTGTCAATAGTCAGGTTCAAGTAGCATCATCTAGGGAATAATTCCCAATAGAACTACAGCGTGGATGAGAAAATAATTTTGGTCACTTGTGTTCTGATATTTTTATGAATTTAATTTAAGGTGGCAAGAAGAGACCTAGTAAAAATGGCTGAATGCCTACCAAAGAGAAAAAAACAAATAACCCAAAAGAAAATGAAACACTTTTTTTCCAAAAGGAAGTCTTTCATGGCTGTTGTTGTGTTTCTATGTTCCAAGCTAAAAGTATTCATACCAACATTTCAGTACTGGGACAATAAGAAAAAACAGTCACAGAATCATTTCAAATAGTTTCATCTGAATTAATTTCAGTTAATGGAGAGAACTGAACAAGGGAATTGGGGCTCTCAGTTTGATTAATTTCTTTTGCAATTTTGGGCAAGTCAAGTAATTTAGTATTTACCATATTTTTAATCTTACATTAACAAACAGACATAACATACTTCTGTGTAAGAAGAGGTCTGATGCATTCAGAAGTGTATCCAGCCTTCTTTTCTAGCATTGCCTTCTATTTCCCTGTCCTTCCTTTTTCTCCCCTCTCCCACTGATACATATTTAACAGGATGTTGCAGGAAAGAAAAGATCCTAAGTGGTGTATTTGAGGTAAGAGGCACTCTTTGGACAAGGAATGGTAACCACACACCGGGCTGTGTGCAAATCAGCGGGTGTAATTATTCTCTCTTAGGCACAACTGCGATCAAACAGAGTGCTGTGTCCAATTTAATGCTCCTCAGTATCAGCAAGACATTGGAACTAATGCAATGGAGAGTCACCAAGATTGTTGGGGAGATGAAGCACATAATGTACAAGGAGAGGTTAAAGAAGCAGATTTATTTAACCTGGAGAAAAGAAAGCTAAGAGCAGATCTAATTGCTTTCTTCAGCTTCATAGTTACAAAGGAGATGGAGGCAGACTCTTCTCAAAGGTGCACAGAAAAGGCCAAAAGGCAACAAAAAATTGCAACAAGAGAAATTTCAGATACAAGAAAAAGACTCCTCACAAAACACTGAAAGTTGTTGTCCAGAGAGATTGAGGTATCTGCGTACCTGGAGATCTGCAAAACTTGATAAAGAACAGAGAAAAAATTAGCCCTATTTTGAGTGGGGATTTAGATAGGTGTGATTATGAAATCTCCTTTTCATCCCTAAGGGAGATGTTTGTGGTTTGTTGAGGTTTTTGTTTTTTAATTCTCTGCCATTAGAACAAACTAATTTCCATATTTCTTTTTTCTCTTTTGAAGGCATGATGATGGTATTTACTTTATGTGTTACTACTGAATTTAGTGTGCTACCTTCACTGCAGTCCAGGCTGAAGGTTTCTACAGATATACACAAGCAAGCTTTAAACTACTGTTCTCAAGACCTACTAGCAGATTAGTTCCATCAGCACAGAGCTGTTGAGCACAGAGCTATTGACATAATTCCTCAAATATTTGGTGTCACTCATAGAATTTGCAAATGGATTGTTTTGCATGTTACCAAGACTATGCATAGTGTCTAAGCTATCTGGTTTGACTGAAAGGTTCTAACAGAATTATTATTGCACTAACTTCAATAAAGATCTCCCATGTAGAGTTTCTGGCAAATGCGGTTCCTGTCTATTTGCCCTCAGGTATGAGAAACAAAGAGAGAAATGCTCTTGTTATAAAGCACTGGCAGTGCCGTATCTTTGTATGCAGTCTTTACTTTTGCTTGCTAATTGCACTGCAACACATGCTGGGTGCTTACTCAACAGTTCACTTGCTATCATGACACTGCTGTCCTGCCTTCTCTGAGGTATCAAAATGTATCGGAGGTATCTTCTCAGGAGCTTTGGAAAGCCCAGGAGTTGTGACCAAATGCTCGATATCCGCTGAGCAACAAAGAATCTGCCATTCGCCTGGTAAGTTCTTGACATGATCATCAGGAAGAATGTCTTCAAAAATTTGAGAAAATTAGCAAAGAAAAATAAATGAAAGCACCTGAAGAATTTGTGATGCACTCACTAAGCAGCAGGGATTATTTCAGGAGTGTGATGGGCATTGCTCTGGACTAACCAGCCTAGCAAATTGGTACTTTTATTGCTGAAATAATATACAACCTCTAGATATTCCAGTCCTTAGGTTTTCACTGGATGTAGCGCTGAATTTGCATCTTAAGGACTTTAGCAAGTGAAGTCTGAGCTGCTTTTGAGGTTCTAGGTAAGCAATCAAATGTATCACTTCTGTACTAGAACATTAATCCTGCTGTGCCTGTTGCAGTGACCACTCTTGAGCAGGGCACCATATTGTAACAGAGTTCAGCACTTCTCCCAGTGCAACACAAGGATTATCAAATGATGTGCAACTCCCCACCCAGAAACAGAGGGTCTTGTCACGCAGCTGAACAAGGCCCCATGGCATGCTGTTGGGTCACTCACCTGTATGTTTTAATTAATTACTGTGTGTAATTGCACACAGGATTTCCCACGTACCAGTTTTGCCTGTGCAAGAAGCCATAAGAAATCTTGATCTATGGCAGAGATGGGTTCAAAAACTGTCAGACAAACCAATTGAAACTCTCTGGTGAACAGAAGCAGTTGGCATCATGTGATGTTGTTAAAGCCCCATGTGAGCAGATGCTGGACCTAGGAGGAAAACCTGACTCTTTGGAAGACCACAGACCAGGTAGCATCATTTCATGCCAGTCTTAGCAAAAGACTTGATTTCATTTGGGGGCCAGTTTTGTGCAGGGACTTGCAGTGCATTGCAGGTGTAAGAGCCACACTGAACTGTGGCTGGGGCACCAAGTTTCCCTAAGTTGTGGGCAAAACCTGAGTTACTGTTGATCAGACTGGATTTTGTCTTTTTTTCTGACTAGCTGTCTAGAATTTTCTGAGTGAATGAATAGCCAGGCATTTTCTCAAGTGAATAAGTCAAAGTAGATTCTAAGATGTTCCACTTTAGAAATTACTATGATCACTGGATATAAAAAACTCTTTTCTTGGTAAATAGTGGCTTTTCTTAGAGCCATAATTCTGAGTATCATTTTACTCTTGGTGATGATTAAATTTTCAGATTTCGACACCTTAACAATTGACATTGATAAAGGTTTTGAATTGCCCGTCATATAAAAAGAGCTTTAGACATCAAGCAATTATTTAGTGATAGCCATCAGGATAAATATTCACTGAAAAGAAAAATAAAATGAGTGCATATCTCAAATAGCAAGTGCAAAAAATATAATCAAAGTCAAAACTTAATTTGCATGTGTCCACAACTCTGCACTATAACTTTTCCCTCCACAATTTCCATGTATTGGAACATAGCAAAGGTAAAATTTAAGACTTCAAAATAAAATTACATCTTTTCAATGGCTATCATGAAAAGATGAGGAGCTGAAATCTCATGTCAAATCAAATTAAAGAGTATTACAGTGTAAATTCCATTTGCATTTTGCACATTTTAATACCTTGACTATTTAGAAGCTAAAAAGACAACGTTCCACTTAGGCACAGCTACTTCTGAAATATGAAAAAAAGCACAACAGACTTGATTCTTTTCACAAGCAACTATGGTGTATTCAGTTAGAACCAGGATATCTGTTAAATTTGTTACATTAGAAGAGTGTTGATTACAAACAGATTCCTTGTCCCTTTCTTTATCAAAATCTTTCTCTGTTAAAGAAAGGTTTATCAGGTCTCAAGCAGAAACTGTTCAGGGTGAAAAAAAATCCTCTGAAACCACTTAGAAAAAATTCATATGGAGAAAAGTCCTGCTTATGTGTCAAAGAGGGTTTTACATATTCATCATAACAGTAGGAAAAGAAGAAAACATCACTCATTGGACACTATAGATCATCACAATATCTCTCTACAGATCTGTAGAAAGCATCCTCTTCTTTTAATCAACAGTATATGGAGTTAGTAAATATTTTTGTCATATGGTTTCCTATTAAAATATGAGAAAGTCTCTACTCATGATGTCTTCCTGCTTTTCAGTTGAAAAGGGCTGCATCACTGTTTATCTGTTTCACTGTGCAGGAAGTTTAACAAGTCTGGTTCCATATCTCAGTTGTCATTTGCAAAGTGAAAAACTCACCAGTATGGAATAAATTGTTCATACTTCTTGTGGCTGTGAGGAAAATCTCGAGTGCATGTCTCAAGTACTTGGTGTAGTGACACATGAGCATAGATACAGCCTAAAGAGGGATAAACTCCTTGTGTGCCACTGAAGGGCTGGGCCACAGGGTCAACCAGCATGAATGGGTTCATGTGAATTGTGGTTAGAGAACACCAGATTACTTTAGTCCCACTCCAACTGCAAGAGACCACAGAGCAAAACCAAGCAACTCTCACTCCATCTTCAGGAGAAGAAAAGAGCAATTGTATTATTTGGAGTTCTCTATATCGACATAACAGCACATAGGTCCTCTTAAAAGTCCAGCCTTGCAAGTCAGAAAAGTGAAGAACAGGACAAAATGTACATCCATAACCATCACAGCCATAGATAGATAGATGGATAGATGTACATCTTGAAGGCTTCTGAGGACTCATAATAGAGCTCTGGGTCAATGTGGGGCATAGGACACCACCAAAGGACACCTGGACTCCAAGAGTCCACACTCCCTACAGAGCTGAGGACAGCTATTCCTACCCACCCTGGCCCAGGAAGTCAGATGGGGCCTATATAGAAAGATGGGGACAAACTTTTTAGCAGGGCCTGTAGTGATTGAACAAAGGGTAATGGTTTTAGACTCAAAGACAGTGATTTCTATTAGATATAAGGAAGAAATATTTTACAATCAGAATGATGAAACAGTGGCACAGGGTGCCCAGAAAGGCGTCAGATGCCTCATCTCCAGGAACATTCAAAGTCAGGTTTGACAGGGCTCTGAGTAACCTGGTCTAGTTGAAGGTGCTCATTGCCTGGAGGTTGGACTAGGTGGCCTTTAAAGGTCCCTTCCAATCCACACTATTCTATGATTATATGATTATGTAAAGACCAGGCTATTTCTGAAACTCCATGGTTTTGAGGTCTTCAGTACCTCCATTCAGTCTGCAAAGAAAGACCTGTGTGGGGCTGGGCTTCCTGTGGACATACAAAACTCATTCTCTTAAAATAACATCATTTCTACAGTGTTCCCCTATCTTTCATCCACCAGTAAAAATTGAAATATCTGTGTAAATTTGGTCCTACCTGCTTCTTTTGTGAGGTCACATTGTTTATCCTCACCCTAAAGTACATCAATATGGCCAGGAAAGTCCATCATTTTAGGATTAATTTTTTTGATATTCTTGATCCCTATATTTTGCAGTGACAAACAACAAGTGATACAACTATCTGAAAGGAAGTTGTAGTGAGGTGTGTGGTCAGTCTCTTCTGCCAAGTAACAAGGAATAGGACAAGAGGAAAAGCCTCATGTTGTGCCAGAGGAGGTATGGATTGGATATTAGGAAACATTTTGCCATGGAAAGGGTAATCAAGCAATGACCAGACTGCCCAGGGAAGTGGTGGAATCATCATCCATGAAAGAGTTCCAAAAATGTGTAGATGTGGTGCTTAGGGACACGGTTTAGTGGTGGATCTGGCAGTGTGGATTTAATGATTGGACTTGATGGTCTTAGAGGGTTTTTTTCAACCTTAATGAGTCTATGATTCTATATCTTGTGACAGCAGTAAATTATGTTTTTCAAACGGTCATCTTCATTTCAGCTTTTTACTTTAAGCCCTTTTCTATCAGCAATGATCTGAAGCATTTTCACTATGATACATAGGTCTATCCTTTGCCTGGGACTATGAAGATGCCTTTTCAAGGTCTTTTTTTATTATCTCCCTTAGTCTAAAGACCAGGTTAGGATGGCTGTATCATCCTGTGAAACTGTAATATCATGACTACAGCTGGTCGTGCTGGCATTCCTGTGTCCCAAAGGTGACCTCTTTAGCAAATCTATTTTCTAGAATGCTACACAAACTAATGCTTTGCTGAGTTATTCTTCCTCCTAACAGTGAAAAGACATTATCATTTTCCTTTTCAAATCTTAACACACTCTCTCAGTAACCCAGATTGCTAAGAAACTTTTTCAAACACTTCTGCAGTAATTCAACTGGTACTCAATGGTCACTCTTTCTCAATGTCACTCAAGTTACCCCAAACAGAGAAACTTTCCCTTCACCTCTCTGGCCAACTCAAATCCTTTCTTTTGAGTTCTTTCTTTTGGCTGTGATTCAAACAGCAGTGAAAAGCACATCAGGTTACATCTCTTTAACAAGAAGAGTGAATGTAGGAATAACTTTTCCAAGGCACAAAAGTGACTTAACTCTTCTGATACTTTCTTTGACACCAACCAATACTGGATGCTGCAAAGTAGGAGCATAAACTTGGTATTACTCTCATGCTGTACTTGGAGAAATTCATTCTATCTGAGTTTCTGGTGTCTTAAAAAATTAAAGTTAACAACTATCTTTTATTTTAGGCCTCAATCAATGTAACTGCAGGTATTTACCCTTCTTTGGCAATTTACAGGTGGGAATTTCACAGTCTCACATCTGGCATGCACCAGTTCTGAGTCTACTCTCAGAAATGTGGAAGCTTGACTTCAGGTACTTGAAGCCCAGAGAGGGCCAAGCTCTGCCTCTGGGGGTTTATGCCATTGCGAACAGGCCCACTGTGCTGGGACAGCCAGTAGTAAAGGATGCAGTGGTGGACATGGCCAGGGCTGGAATGTTGGGAATGAGGAGGTGCACTGTAAGGAGCTCCAGAGTATGTGTGCGCGTCAAGTCCCAAAGGTCCCACTTGGGACTGCGCCAGATTTCTGCAAAGGAAGGGGACAGGATCTCACCAAGATGAGGAATTCACAAATATCTTTCCCTCCTTTCCCTGTGGGGTCCAAATGGTCTGACCAAGAACACAGACTTCTTTGAAAATCAAGGATTAATTCACATTAATATCTTTATTTCCTAAAGCCTCATCATAATGGGTTACTTAATTAACATAACCCATGGTTTTTAGATTCTGCAAAAGTTCTCTCTGACAATGTATTTCCTGCTGTCAACTGAGCTGCCCTTCGCAACAAGGTATCTAACTTATCAGTCCCAAGCAATGATAAAGTTCTAGCAAAGTTTATTTACAGGACAATATGCAGCCATGCAACACACAGATTAATATTGTACTTTGTATATGTTAAGCCTTATCATCCATCTGTACTTATTCTCATCTATACTTGTTTCCCTATTGATTTGTTGGATTAGGCTCTCTCTCTCAGCATCTGTGACTATAAAATAAGACAATGAGGGTCAAAGGACATGACTTACTGCATGGTCTGTAAGGCTTGTGGATAATTACTGATATTAGTGGGAATTTTTCTGCATAAAACAATGGCAGGATCTGCTTATGATGTTTAGCTGGATACTCTGCTAAACCAGCACCACGCTCAGGTAAACTCCATAAAACTACACCATTACAGGAAATGTTCAAGTTCAAGAATTTGTCCTTCTAAACTGGTTTGTTAGAGGTTGTTTTTGTTCATTTTCACCAGTCACAATAATTGTTTCTAAACATTAAAAAGTATATAAACTAACTTTTAATTTAAAACACTCCTTCAGAAAAAAAGTGCACCAGGAAAATAGCTATTCCATGCACAACAGTGACACAGTGACTTACAATGACTAATTAATGAGAACACCTGGAGTATCTTTCAGAGCTAAACTGGAAACAAAATACTGGAGATTAGGTTTTCAAGCTACTGGTGGTCCCAACTAATCTCTTTCAGGTGTAAACTACAATGTACGTGGAAAGCAAAATCTGACTCATTCCTGCGAGACAGGAGGTCTTCGGGCTAATAATTGCAGTATGTAGTTTCCATAAAATTTACGAGGTTGGCTTTAAATTTTAGTAGTGGCAGGCCTGCAATAAATGCCAATGAGGTCCATCAAAATGAGTATTTGTGTGTGTCCTCATAAAAATAGATCAACCTTTTTAACAGACTCCATGCAGAGGAATTTGTATAATTACAAAACATATCTACAACTTTAGAGTCCTTTCCACACCAAAACCAACACGCTAAGTCATAAATGCAGAGGAAAAATAAACACAGGAACATAATAAAAGAGATTTGGTTGGGTTAAGTCGCTCTCTCAGCTGCCATGCTGTAGCTAACAGAGTTTCCACTAGGGGTGGGCAAAAGGATTATTTTCTCTGTTTGTCAGCTTTTCCCTCACCTTTGCCTCTTGCACTCTTGGGGATGGCAAGTGAGTCTGTTCACATAAAGGAAAGGAAAGGGACAATCAAAAGGGAGGAAGGGTCCCACCACACACATGTGCATTAATTTCCAGATCATGCATTAACTCTTATCATGCTGGTCTTGATGGAAATTCTCAACAAGGAATATTGCTAGGCAGCTCAAATAAAAGGACAAATCTTCTGCGTTGTATCTATAACTTCCCAGTTCCACGGTCACAGCTGAAGTGTCAACTCCAAGTAATAAAATATGGTTTATGTATGAGATTTTCCACCATGCCAAGTTTCCACACAGTTCAGCTGAAGTGGAGAGGAGGTTAGGATTCACTGATTCTCTCCCCAGCCCAGCCACAGCTCTCATCCTCATGAATTATCCACCAGCAGGGAAGAGTTGGAGTGTTATGTGTCACATACAGTCCTCATCCAAGACTGTCTCTACTGCCAGGGATAAGAGCCACAGTGCATGGAAGCAGTGGTGTCTGGAGGGTTGAGGGGCAGAAGCCAAGGAAAATGTTACTTGGAGGCCTGGATGCATTTTAGTATAGTGTTCTCCCTGTTAGGAGTAGGGACAGAGTTTTATAGGTGTTTATACACCTAAAAACACAGATGGGCATTTAGTGAGATTTTCAAAAATTCCTATGACTTTTATGGGAGTTAGGAGACGTTAAAAGCTCAAGAGGCATCTCTCTACATCTTTAGATTTCTAAGTGTTTTTAAAGGATCTGGTCTGAAAATCAGCCAATGCTTTCCAAATTGGCCTTGTTTTTGAGCAATGTGAATAGCCATAGCATTGCATTATTTTAATGGACAATGGATTCCACTTCTGTGTAACAGCCAGAAAACTGAGACATAGTGTGGGACTCAGTTTGACTTATTTTAGGCATCTGAAAATAAGGGGCGTGAATCTCAACCAGTTGCTGATCTACCTATAGTCTCCTATAGGAGAGAGCAGACAAGTTGGAAAGGGATGAGTCAACCCCTGGAGATGCCTGTCTCTCTCCCTTCACCACAGAGGGAGCACAGGCAACAACCTTGGATTAGACATCTAATTCGTAACAGCTGAAGCCAGATGAGATGAATTCCTCCTCCTCCAGTGACTTAGCCAAAGGCATACAGAAAACAATGGGAGAGCGAAACACTGAACTCGGCCTCTGAAAACTCTATACAGTGTTTATTCACTGAACTCAACTTCTCTCTTGAGAGGACTGTTGCCAAAACAATTCCAATTGGTACATGATAGAAAGCAATGAAAGTTGTGCTGACTAATAAGCAGAGTTGGAAGCTGGAGGAAGCAAAAGCCTTTCCCAACAGACGAAACAGTTCCTGAGAGGAGTGACACCACAGACATGCGGAGGCTGCAGCCACCCAAGGAAGAATGGAGGAACAGGACTGCCCAGACGTGGATGCCAACAACAGGAATTCAAAAGCAAAACCTCTTTCAGCTGACTTGCTATGCTAGTTTTTCCCATCACATATCCATCTTACTACTCTGATCAAGGTCAAAAAGCACACATTTTTGACTTAAAAATATAACTTAATAATAAGGAAGAATAACTGGCAATACTTCAAAATCTCAGTGAAAGCTGAAGACACTTTGAAGTTCTGCAGCACAGCACAAGGCTAAATCACAGTGAGGCACATGAAGGAA
Source organism: Oxyruncus cristatus (assembly GCA_013399855.1). Classification (NCBI taxonomy): domain Eukaryota; kingdom Metazoa; phylum Chordata; class Aves; order Passeriformes; family Cotingidae; genus Oxyruncus; species Oxyruncus cristatus. Next base: position 3,378,067 of record VXAY01004929.1, on the reverse strand, counting down.
TAGCTCTTATAAAAGAGTGCAGACAAATAGTATTTATATTAAAACATTTTTTCATATGAAGTTTTCATCTTGATTTTTCATTACACCTTATATTTGCTACTCATTCTGATCAGGAAACTCTTCTCCTTCTAATGAACTTTGAATCTAATGGAGAAAAGGGTTTGAAATAAACTTAAGAGGAGATGTTGTTTCTTAAAAAATTTCTTGCACTGACTTTCAGCTTTTAAATAATAAAATATAACCAATAGCATGACTTCTCATTAGAAAACCAGATGATTCAAAAAGCAATTGCTTCAAAAGTTATGGTAGAAAGATGTCAACTACTTCTAGTGGAAGGCAAAGGAAGTCTTTCAAAGAAAGTATCCTAACTACACACTGTCTCCTGCTCTCAGTGTGCTGTGTCACTTCTTGTCATAACACTCCTCAGGCCTCCTCTTCTCCTCCCTCATGCCTTTTTAATGACATTTGAGAATATAAGGCAGTTGAGTATCTATAACAGACACAAACTTTTGCCTTACTGGTGAAGTTACTGGCAAAGTCCTGGTTGGTGTCAGTCAGGCCAAGCCTTCACTCCAACCATAGCTTGTGACATCCCAGGCAGAACACAGGCACAGACGGACCACGGACATGTCCTTCAAGACTGGAGCCTGGCAGCAGCTAGATGATCTAACCAATAAATTTATTATGGTCTTCTGAATACTTATTATGGTCACACTGAGATCTCAGAGGCTCAGTGTGATGTGCAGTTACTCCTATTGCAATCAGAAAACCAGCAATTTAATGTTATTTGTGTTTCAGTTTTCCCTGTGCCTCTGTATGGATTTGATCTTCTGAATGCTGTTGATCACAGCAGTACCCAGTCTATGCCTGTCAAGGTGTAACTGCAAGCCCCTGTCCCCAGTACAATCTTGCAAACAGCTGGAATACTGGCTAATTTTTAACTTTCTGCAGGGCAGTTTTCTGCACAAAAGCTTCAGCAGAGTTTGTGCTAGCTACTGTCAACACATACAAACAGGCAGAATTCTGGAGGGTTTATGAAAAATTAGACAAAAAGCTGTCAAGTAGACAAAATAGCACTTGACTTTCAGACCCAAACAGCTAAACAAATGTTATAATCTTGTGGGGTTTTCCATAAGAAGATGTTGGCACTCATTAGGTGTTTCCTTGACTGACCTGAGGAACTGTAAAAGCACAAGGCTTGGGGGACCAGCAATGCAGGAGCCAGCTCTCAGACTCTTGCCCAGTTAGGACTCCACTGAAAACCTTGTCCATCTTCTCAGCTTCTTGCAGACCTGGCCCTGACACTTGCTTTGGCCGACAAAGCCTTGGGCATTTTGTCCTCTTTTCCTAGGTTATTTTTCCTGCTTCTCCTTCCCAGACACACAACCAACTGTCAACACCCTATGCCAGCCCCAAGTGTTGTTTCAGCAACCTTTGTCCACATTCATTTCTGAGAAGACCTTAACTTATGCCTCCGTGGCAGTAGCACACAAAGCAAAGCTCATCAGAGAACAAGATTTTAGCCCCAGTGTCTGTTACCTGCAAGATGATATTTTGCCACTTGCCTTTAGCCCAAGCAAATGGGTGGGTATGGGAGGGTGACTTCTCACCTACTTCCCTCCCTTTTTTACCTATCTTTTCCTAATTAATAACAGAAGTAACTCCAGGACAGTGAGGCATGTCTTAAGTGTGTGTAAAGAACGAAATCTCTTTCAATAACTATACATCCAGAACAGATTTGCCTTAATTAATTAACTGTATTACAGTTTTCACTGTTCTTCACCAACCTAGCCAGTTGCAAGCTGCAGTGATTGCTGTACATGAAAAGCCATCCCTCTTCAGTATCATCACACTTATGAGGCAAATGAGGTTTTCTTTCCAGCATATTCTGAAGCTTACTGACAGCTCAATAAAATAGCTCATTATCTCTCCAAACCCTAATTTTTTTATTTAAGTACTGCTACAAGTAACTAAATCTTTATCTGATTTTTTTTTATTTTATTTAAATGTTGTGTGTTTTTCAGGAGATCTGAAAGCTTTTGAAAGGTGCCTGATAACAAGTCTGACAACAGCAAGAATGTTGTGTCCATAGAGAAGGCAACAAGGGTCAAGTGCTTCCATCACGAGGACCATGTGACAAACCTTGCCTTCCATGGTAAGAAGGAGCCAAATGCCAACATTCCATCAGTGGGTTTTCCCCTAGAGCTGCCAATATAGCGCCAAGTTCTATGGTCCTTTTTAGTCACACAGACTTTGCACATGAAATGGTGTAAAGGAGGAAGGAGGAAGAGGAGGGGAGACTGGTGTCATGTCAAACAAGTTGTACACAGAAAGCCATCAGCGTTGTTCACTCACAGGCTGCACTGCGTATTAGCACATGAGCTAAGGATAAAAGGTTTTCTGTTCCCATTGGAAACCCTCAAAGCCATCCATTCACTCTATCATATGTTCACTATCAGGAACTGCTCTTCAAAGCTGAACAAAAACTACTGTGCTGCATAAAATTGACAAAGTTAATTGTATGCAGCATGTTTCCTCTACCGTAAATATTCCCAAACACCATTTGTTTCTGGATTTCACTGTTCTCTTAACTAAAGAACAGCTACATTATTGTTTCATCTGTAGCCCAACTGTTTTCTTTACATTTTTACCACTAAATTGAATCTACTGCCAGTAATCTAATTTACATTTAAAATGCACAATATGCCAACATGACCAGACTTCAATAAAATTTTTACTAAAACTCATAAATGCCTTGATTCTGGTGTTTATAGAAATTTTAGACTGTTCATTCCCTGAATGTTATGTTGCTAGCATCCTGAAATCATTCCCATATGAAATAAGAAACATTCTTAGATTCATGCTGCATCAAGAAATACAAAATATATTGTCACTAGCCATTGCTCTCAAAATCAAAGATTTGTTATCTCTCAACAAAATGATTTGGATGGTGTGTCCAGCCTGCAGTGGTATGGGATATTAGTTCCCCTCACCTGCTTTTGTTACTGATGCAGCATATCTCCTTCCCTACATTTCAGATCACAAATGTTTCTTACCATCTTTGCCTCATTTATTTTTTCTTTCTGTGCATACAATTGCTTGGTTTCAAAATATTGCAGAATTCTTCTGGTGTCTTATGAGCTCTCTTCATCACCACTGAGTCTACCCAGAACCCAGAGGCGTCTTTCCTGAGTAGCTACTTGACAATATCAGAAAGGTCATTTGCTAGAGGTTTGGATTACATTTCTCAGTTGGATACTGATTGCCGAACTTGTAATTTTAGCGAAAAAAAATCATCAGAGATTCAGGTAAAATTGGAAAAGATTTCAAGGTGGTCTTCCTTCTTCTTTGTTTGTAGGGGGTTTTGGGTTTTGTGGGGTTTTTTTGTTTGTTTGTTTGTTTGTTTTGATGGATTATGTAGTAGACACAGCTCTTTTTTTTACTTTCTAAACATTTTGACTTCTTTTTAAAAAAACAATATTTTCAGGGGGTATTAGCTCAATAGAATTTTTAAAAGAAGAAATTGAAAACAAAAAATACATTTGCTTCCTATTAAACCACTTTTTTCTTCTACTTTGAAACAAAAGTGGAAGTTGTGCAGGCAGGCACATGTTCATACAAAGGGAATTAGAAAGGGTTGGGTTTTTTGAGTCAAACCCTCATCACAGCACCAAGCCTGTCTGAGTCCAAGAAGCATTTATTTGGACAATGCTTTCAGGCATATGGTATGATTCTTGGGGTATTCTGCACAGGGGCAGGAGTTGAACACAATGATTCTGGTGGGTTCCTTCCAAATCAGCATATTCTATGATTCCATGATTTTTTGGAGGGTTGTGTGTTTGTGTGTGTTTGATCGTTTGTTTGTTTGGGTTTTTGCTTTGGAATTTTTTTCATTTTGTTTTTTTTACTTCAGCAATCAAACCAGTTATAAATGACTTCAGCTTAATCTTTGATTGCCCAAACCCATAACTGTTTGATTGCCTGTTCATATCAGAAATGTGCACGAGCTACAGCAGTACAAGAATCAGTGACTACCTCCTCAGCACAGTCATAGCTTCAGTCCATGTCCATATGCTGTCCTACAGTGTGGATACTCTGATTCAATAAATAGCTACTGATCCAAAGACATTTGCTTATTTAAACTTATTTATCACAGAATCATGGAATCAGGGACTGCAAAGATCACCTACTTCCAGCCCCTCTGCCACCTTTCACTAGACCAGGTTGCTCGGGGCCCTCTCCAGCCTGGCTCTGAACACTTCCAGGATGAAGCATCCACAGCTTCTCTGGGCAACTGGTTGCAGTGTCTTACCACCCTCACAGTAAAGAATTTCTTCCTAATGTTTAATCTAAATCTCTCGTCTTTTGGTTTAAAACCATTCTTCCCTGTCCTATCACTATCTGCCCATGAAAAAAGTCATTCTTATCCTTGTTTATAAGCTCCCTATAAGTACTTAAGTTTCATTTTGCAGTTAGGGTCAAATATGGATTCCTGTCTCCTTATTCAAGTGTCTGTGAGAGCATATGGGGTCATATTTTACTTTACATCTCCTTTTGAAAATTCAAGATTTCTATGCTGTTATTACTCTGTGCAGGAGGCAAGTATAATCTAGAATGTGTTGAATTCAGAGTGACAAAAAGCCAAAGATATAGGAAATAAGTCACGGGCTCCTCTGTGCTTAGCTATTGGGACTATAGGCACAAGACAGGGTTGCAACTGTTCCTTTCAGGGATGAATCAGACTCCTCTGGCTATGCCTGCTATCTCAACCCTAAATGCATATAATCAGCTTGCAGAGAACCTACCCATACATTATATTGTTTTGAAATATCTTTTCAATTAAGATTGTGTTTTGATATATTGTAGTCAAGCATTGAATTCTAAGGGATTAATTCTGCACTTGGGTGCATGCATCTAAAAGGCACGGCTTGGTTCTAAATAAAGAAAAAAGTGTGGACAACTGGTTTTATGCACAACACACAACTCCTCAAGCTGTATTCTTCTCTCAGGAAATTTTAATAGGATTTTTTAGTACAATGGGATTTTTGTACTCCAGGGTGCAACTATTTATGTAAATATAATCATGCTATTTATGTAAGAAATTGAAGAGTTTACAATAAGAATCAAGAACAATTTCATCCTGAAGGAGTAATCATTTAATTGAGAATGCAGAGTTAAGGTTTAATGTTTCCTTTTTTCCTCTTCCAAGTGGTTTTTGCTAGCATTCTTACTACATTCAGAGTTACATAAAGTAAATATACATTTTAGCCAAGCCAAAACTGCTGTTCCAACAGAAAGCAATACCCTGCACCTGCTGAGAAAGTCTCCCTTCTCAGTGCCTGATTTTTGAAAAAGACATTGTTAGAACACGGAAGCCCTTGGTTGTCCTGCCTGATGAGCAACTACCACAGCCCTTCTAAAAACTGAAGCACTCTGCACACTGCTGGGAGAGCAATACCAAACACTTAAAGTCATATATAAAACTCCCCAGGAGACTGCAGTCTGGGGCTTTCTGGCCAATTTTTAAAATTTCATAAAATGTTCAGTAAAATGTTCCTATTCATCTATCCTATGCAACAGCATGGTAAACCTGATCTCTGTGAGCCCTGAATCACAGCGTGAACATGACAGAAAGTGTATGGTCCATTTGCTCCAAACTTCTCGCTTGCTCTGTTCGCTCCCTGGGGACCAAGCTGCCCTGGTGTGTTCTGTGTCCTCCCTACAGGGGATGTCAACACTGATGTCACAGTATCTTAAATGGTACCCTGAACAGCAGATTGACGATGGGATACACCTCAATATGAGACTGGAGAGCTTCCAGTGCCTGCAGAGAACAGTCAGGCAAAAAATCTTGAGGGTGTGAAACCCAAAAGAAGTTCCTTCCTTTCTAACTACCTCTAGACTTTATCTTTGATATAAGTTTTCCAGTAAGGCATTGAGGAAAAGTTACATGAAAAGTTTTAAGAAGAAACATGATAACCCCACCAAGGGACGGAACCAGACAATTCCTGGAAATAGAGAATTAAACTTTAAGCAGGACTCTATGGATGTCCAGTTACTAAGGGGTTATTGAGACGAGATTGAGCAGTTGTAAGAACTTAATGCATTTAATAGAAATGCACTGATAGAAAAAAAATCTCTTGTTCAGAGGATCTAGACTCTCACTTGGGCATTAGCACTGGTAGTAGAAGCAACTGCAGAAAATTACTCCAGCTATAATAAAATATTGGTTGAGGGAAAACATGTGACAGAAATGTACGATAAAACTGGTTTGGAATTTTTTGCACAGACTGCAAACCCTAGCAGAAACATTTCTTAAAAGAACTATAGCAGTAGTCTAAATTTCTGGGTAAATTTAGCCTAAATTACACATTTCAGTACAGTCAGCTTGAAAAGTCAGACATCCAAACTCCAAGTGCATAGGTCTCATTTGTGAGCCTGGGAAATGATAACTCTGAAGAGACTTGGGGACCTTTGTGGATATTCAGAGAACATCATCTCCACCACTGACTCTAAAGGACTCTAGTCCTTCTCTGGGATGGGTAGTGATGGAGCAACTGAATCAGAGGCTGTAAAATCCTTCTCCTGAGCACTCAGACAGCTACAGAGTTGTCCAAGCTACTTGTCAAGTACTCATACAGGCCACACACACATGATGACAGGCTTTGTCAGTTTTGGAGAGGAAAATTGTACAAGACGAATCCTGACATTTAAATCTCAAAATGAGACCCGTTTGCCTTATGAGGGAATGTAAACTCCGCAAGGGAAAATGGGCACGGGGACGTCACCCTGCTGTGGGAGGCCTTCTAACACTGGAAACTGGAAACCAAGATTAGAAGGTTGGGTTTGGATTTTTTTTCCTAAAATATATGCTGTAGCACAACTAGCACTGTTACTGGTCTGGGAATGGCAGTCCAGCAGTCATGCTGCATTATCACAGTGGTCTCTTTTGGCTATGGAAATCTACAAAGACAAGCAAAACAGAAATAACACTCTGGAAGCTTGTTTTGTTAAAACCCCAACATTTTCAACATACACATCCAATAATTAATTTGACTTCTAGTGTAGCAAACCTCCTTATCAGTCTACCTTAGAGCCAGGGGCAGACACTCTGGCACGCCCATTATCCTGCTGCAGCCCAGTACACATTCCCATCTCGGTAGAAGAGCTTCCAGTATCAAAGCCTCAGACTGGGGCCATTTACTTGAGCCAAGAACCTTATATTGTTGTGAATTCTATGACTGCTGGTTAACCTGAAGACTGAAAACTTCACCATGAGAGTCAGAACAAGATTCAGACTTACTCTCTATTAACTGAAAGCCCAGATCTTAAGGTGGTAGAGAAGTCTTTCCAGATTATTGGTGTTAGTGAGCCTGGCACACAGCTAAGCACTACTGGCTCTATCCAGCAGAGGGAAGCAGCAAAAAGAGAGCTATATTGCTTGGTTAACCATTTTAACAATCATATAATAAAATAACTAGTTACTGCCTAAAGAAATATATTCATAAAAGCTAGCCACAGCCAAACTGCCATCAGGGAGATTTGTTCGTTTCTATCCAATGACTAAGATCATGTGACAGTGGGGCATTTCATTACACAGAGATGTTTCCTCTGAACCTGTCAAACACTTTAATATAACCTCAAATCCCTGCAAGGAACAAATAATCACTGCAGATGATGCTAAACCCACATTTTTACCTGCCCCCGTAAAATTGAATGAAAAAGTAACAGTACCACTATTGTGATTCACACATAATTGTGTGTGCCAACTAATAATCTTTAATATCCACTGCTGACAGGATGGAATTAACTGCATTTTTCCCTGTCCAACTTTCATTTTTTTCCCTGTGGTGTAAGCCAGTATCTAATCCCATCCTTATATCATTTTGGCTATATTAACTCAATTGAGGAGAAAGTACTTAGCCTAAAGCACGTTAGGGTGAGACCTTGAAATAACAATGTTTACACAAGCTAAAGATGTCTTTTGTTGAAGCTCTCCACTGATGCTTGCCAACAAAAGCTTTTCATGCGTGAAAGAGTCAATACTGAATTATAGTTAAGCCATGTAATAATTATCCTCATTAGATGTAACCAGAGCATGGATAGGATGAATTCAGTTATAAACTCCGCTAATACTCAGGAAGCATATTCTATGTGTAATTTAATAATCTTGGAAATAAATACACAAGTCTTTCTGTCTTTTAGCACAAGATCTACGAAAGCGGAGAGGCAATTCACTACACTGTGAGAAGGCTGATTTATTTCATGATTTGTTTTTAACTTAATCTGGTGGAAGCTTTTAAATACAGTATTTGGGTGAATCTTACAGGGTTCCTGAGAGCAAGAGAGCTGGGATTTGCTGACACCACACCTTGGGTGTATCAGCCTGGTGGGTAGGTGGACATGGGTGGGAACTTCTACCCTGAGCAGGGAGTGTGAATCTTGGTTGGCATTGTCCCTGTCTTCTGAAGCTGGTGAGAGGAGAGATGGAAAGATGTCATGGGTGCACTGAAGTTTCCATTTTTCTGTTCCTGGCTCATAATTTCCTGTTCTTCTTGACACATCCCTGTAAATTTCTGGAGGTCCTCTGACTGTTTCTAGCAGCCAAGGCGGTTTTAGCACAAGTTGCTAACATTCAGGTCCTGGCTACAGGCTGCCAAACTGCTCCTCAGGTAAGTTCTGCCCACGCTGTTGGCAACATAGGCATAAGGAACTAACTCTCCCATCCCAGTCCCAAACCATTTGCTCTCCCTTCCTTTTCCCATTTCCACCATTCATTGTCTGCATGTTTGTCAATTGGCATTGTAGACAGGTGACCTTAAAAGCTTCATCTCAAAACATATATCAAGGGAAGAAGATAGTGGAGAGCCTCTCTCTTTATCTGGTTTACAATGTGAACAGTGTGAGCCTGGTATTGCTTCAAGCATCCTCATACTGGCAAGCCGTGGCAACCGTGGACATCTCACTGTGTTATAAACCCTCCTGATTTCACAGTGGGAAGCATGGCTGCTCTTTTCCCTGGGATTTTCCTCCCACAGGAGAGGAAACCTGGCTTCATTGCCTGAACACAGCATCAAACCCAAGGGCAGGCTGGAGTCCCAGAATCAGCTGGGGCTCTGATTCTTACGGAACAGTTCTTTTGCAACGGCTCTGATTTTGCTGTTTCTTCTGTAACGGGATAATGTTACTCCCCTATCACTGAATTAACCAGCTGTGTCCAAAAGTATGAAAACATCACGTTTTCCTCTTCACCATTTAAACCTGATGCCATTCTGTGAAGAAAACTATCCAGAAAATTGGCCTTTGGAGGTTGAGAAGTTTTGAGAGGCAGGAGGCCACTTCAGTTCTGCTCTGATCAACCCTCAGGAGACTGCAGCAGACCAAGGGGAAAGAGCAGTAAATTATGTCAGCTCTGATCCATACCTTGCCTCAGCTGTTCCAGCCCTGCAAGTGCGGGACACAGAAACAGGCATGTCAGTAAGAGGTCCATGGCAGAGGATACTGGTTTGTGAGTCTATATGTGCATAAATAAAGGGGCCAAACAAAGGCAGCAGCCATGTTACCATGCTGCTAGCAGCTACAGCATTCCTCTCACCGAGGGCACAGTCCATGGGTGAAACCCTGCTGTTTCCTATAAGCCAGTCTACCCCGTCTGAGGCAGTGGCAAAAATCCCATAATTACAGTGAGATGAAAATCTGCTCCTTTCTAGTGGTGGAACACTGATGTAACTATCAAAGCTGGTGACAGTATATTGATGTGGCAATAACACAACTTTAAGTCTACCAAGGTAAGGGAAAGGGGACGGAATGTGAAAAAAAAAAAAAAATTGGTTAATGGATTTATTTTTTTCAAAGGTTATTTACTTACTTTTCACAAATTGCAGAGTTATTCCAAGGCTGATCTTTCAAGTATTGGCATGCTTCACAGTGATAAAGTGATCGGCATTTCTCAGAATATTAAGAAAAAGCCCTATGGTCCATGAAAGGGTCATATTCAAAACAAAGTAAGAATGTGTTTGTGTAGTCTGAACATTTTTAAGCAATGAGGCCAGGACACTAAATTAAATATCCCATATTTTAAGTTTTCGTTGCAAAATATTTCGTAGTTACATTCAAAGTTATCAAATTTGAGGAATGATATAAATAAGAGCTAACCTCCATGCTATTAAATTAAGCTGCTGCCAACATTATTATTGGCAGTAAAATTACTTTGATTGCTATCAGCTATAATCAAATATAGGAAAAGCCTGGAATGCTGATATGTTCCACAGTAGTATGTTCTGAAACAGTCATTAAAAAAGAAAGCTCTGACATGACATATCTTTTTAAAATTCTGCTCCACAGTAGCAGATAAATAACATAATGAATTCTTGAGTTGCTGCAGCCTATGTGTTTAAGCTCAAGTTATTACTTTATTTCCATTTGTCTTTTTGAACAGTTTAATGTTGTAAGAAAGCCACAGCTCAGTATACTGAATTATTCACAAGCCTGTGGAGTGCAGATGCCTAACACAGCAGTACTGGAGAAATCTCTCCCAGCACTAGCCAGAACATGCATGCCGAAACAGAGAGGGCAGCTCTCCAGCATGCAGATCATCCCGGTCCATCCAAGTCCTGCACAGGGACAGGGTGCATCTCTGCTTACAGCCTGCAGATGGGTTAATTCTTTCAATTAGGAGCCACTCCAATGCACCAGCAATGAGAGGCAGGAGCAGTGAAGAGCAGAGCAAATGCTGCATGGCCTGAAGTGGAGCACTGATGTGTGAACAGACCTCTGGGGTGGCTTCTAAGTCACCATACAGTCAAGCTTCATGCAAAAACTGTACACAGACCTTGGGCTAAGCCTGAGGTTTGCTCCACTTGTGGCTTTCATAGAAACCGAGAGAACATGGGCCGAGACCATAAACACAGCTGGATACCAAGAGTTTTCCTTCTCTGGCAGCAACCCCACAGAGTAATCTTCCCCTAGCCCCAGAACATCCACCTCCCCTCCTCACAAGGACATTTTCCCCCAGAATGTCTAAAGGCAGAAGGTGAGGGCCAGGACATGCTGAGTGAGGGTGGCAGCCACTGGGGATGTTCAAGTTCATCCCACCTCACTCTACAAGGGAAATCACAGGGGTTGGATCACTTCCCAGCTCCACAAAGCCACACTGCTGGAGCGACAAGGGAGGGAGGAAAAAAAAGTCTTCATGAAACAAATCCTACAGGATTTCCTCACAGTAATCCTCTGCCTAGGGTAATGTACCTGCATTGCTTTAGTCACCTGCTGTTTTGAGGAGCGTAACTGCTGGGAGAGCAGGAGGGTAGACTTACTCAGCTATTTCCCTACATGTACTATGGAAAAACAAAGAGCTGCCTCCAGATATCCTGTCTCAGTTAGAACTTGAAGCTAAAATTCTCCCAGAGGTTCATGTTTTGTTGTTGAATTTCAGAAAGAAGCAGAATTAACTGCTTCTTTGAATTGGACTACACCACAGAGAGCTTTTTGCCCCTGCAAAGCTTACTGCAAAACTGCTGCAGTGACAGCTGGGATTTTCAGAGAAGTTGCATGAGATTGTGCCTCTAAGTGCTTTGGAAAATCTCAGTCTAAATACAAATGGCTACAAATCATCCCTCCAACTAATTTGATGCTACACCTGTGGTCCAGTAGTTTGGGAGAAAACAGTTGTCATTTACAAGATACGCTTGTGCCAGTTATGCTCCATAATTTCACCTGCAGAGGTAAAATAACTTTCCTGTCCCAGACAATGTTCTATGTATGCCATAAAAATTCCATCAGATAGTGGAAGCTCAATATACTATGAGACAAGACATATGTCAGAGGGGCCACATTCAGTTCCAGAATAATTCTACAACAGTTGTTAGGAATAAGCCTAGAATAAGAAAGAGCAGGTATTTTTCATAGTTGAAAGAACAATGGCAGCCATGTCCCTGCAGCCTGGGCATCTTTGCAGCTCAGCTGAGAGGTGCCTTGTGAGAGAGAGGTTCAAGAAGCTGCAGCCAGATACAAACTTCTGCCCCTACTCACCCCAGCTGGGCCCAGCTGATCGTCTCACAGCACCCAAGCAGCCACTCCTGCTGCTCTAAAGAATGGGCAGAAATGGGGAAGAAGTCGATGGCAGCATGCTCTTTGCACTATTTCATATTAAAAGATTTTCTTTACATTTCTTATCTCATGGATGAAGGACAAAATATGTCGCTTTCAATTATGTCACTACATGTTATGTAGGAAAACACAGACATTAACAAAGAACCACAGCAAACATCGAGTGCATCTGAATTCTTTGTCTGCAGTCCAGGCTTTTCCTGCCTCACAGTGACAGGATCAGGGAAGAATTTTCTGTGACTAATTAGGGTTTAACTTGCCAGAGAGAACATGGACATTGGCAGTCTATTGTATAATAGTGAAGCAAAGTTTGAACTAGATTGAACTTAATTTCCTTTTCACTGAAAGGAAAGAAAGATTAATAAAATATCCCCAAATCCATCCTGTTAGCTTTTATTAAATCAGCAAATGAAATTTAACCTCCAATTCTGTTATAAAATCTTTTCCTGTAGATTAAGTTTCTGCAAACATAAATGAAATAGACATACTCTCTTCTGCAACATTTTAGATATGAAAATTACATTACTTCAATCAACATCAATGTTACTTTAGGCAAATGCCATATTATGAAACAATTATTGCTTGTGTTTCTCTTCACAATGTTACCTATATTTTATTTAATGCCAGAACTTCACTAGTCATTTCTAAAAACCATGTGCTGATATTCCAACATGTCTTTGCTCCTTCTGCCAACAGGACAGAGTTAACAGTTCAGGAATACAGAGCTTTCTTTTATTGATGTTATACTTTCATCTGAGGGACTCTAAGTCATGTTCCTCTCTCGCCTTCTCTACTGCTTCTTGGCTCCAGTTATTGCATTAACACCCTGCCTTGCCACTTTTCTCCTGAGCATCTCATTGAAGTTGACGGAGTTACATCAGGAAAACCCAGCCCCACCCTACCTCAGCAGATGGGGACAGGTGCTGACACTGGGCTCAGTCAGTTCTTGGGTGCTCTTTATGGAGAATCAGTCAGTCAAGTGTGGTTCCTAAACTTGCTTCCAACCATAACCTTGATGGAACAACAGAGGGGAGATCTGCCTGGAGCAACTGCATGGCAAAGTCTACACCTTAGAAGGTATCTACCTGCAAATAAAGCATTCAAACAAATGAGATGGAAGGTGGGGCTTTGATATGTCTCACTGGTAAGGCAGAGCTGTAAAACCGAGTGTAATGAACACATCCTGCATGGGGATGACACAGTGCTGCTGCCTGTACACAAGGCCTTTACCCTGCTGGGGGTCCAACAAGAGACTCTGAGGGCTCTGATGTGCTGCTTCAATGGGCAGTGCCACGCAGCCCCCCTTCTCTGAGAATAGGGTCCTGTACTTCCCCCAGGTGAGCATTCCCACTGTGCTGAATGGGCCCTGCCAACTCCAAACCTTTGGAAAGTGCAGGGCGCTGCAGGGAGAAAATGTTGCTGCCATAGAAGTTAAAATATTAACACTGTTTACGTCAAACCACCAGTGCTTAGTACTGCACAAGACAATATGAAACTGTATAAAATATTTGCAGTGATTGCCAAGAAAGTAGACACTGCCAATACTCCAGAGCACATCCTCTGGAACTGATTACTTCTAATCCTTTAGAAAATGTATAAATAAAATGATGCCAAGACTGATGGACAAGCCAGGGCACCTACTCATGTTTCTAATATACTGCTTTCCCTCCACCCCCTTCTCTTCTGTGTACAAAATGCTCTCCTTTTTTAGTAACTTAAGTTGACAATCATCAAAAGAAATCAAACTGTGTATAAACAAACATTCTGAAGCATGTCAGAGTATGTCAGAAACTATAGAAATCTACTAGAAGTCTGCAAAACAAGTATTTAAATCTTTTAGTAATGCTTTAGTAGAATGATTATTTAACTTACTAGCAAGAATGCATTTAGCAGGAACACCAGAGGCGTTTACCCTTAGTATTAGCTGCTCAATCACATAGCCTAATCCCAGAGGCCTAATCTGCGTGTTAGTGGGAACACAGCAATTATCTACATTCATTAGAAATTAGAAAGGGGGAAGGTGGAGAGAAAACCTCAATGGGTGGATAATTAGTTTCACATACTCTCATTGTTTGCATGAGGCCAAATCCATATTGCTATTGAAGTCAAAGGAGCTTTTACTAGACCATCCTGCCTTTTCTTGCCATCCAGACCACCAGCTATGATCATCAGAACTGCTTGTTTTAGCAGAGGAGACACAAGCTTGTTCTAGCCTTAAATATATTAGAATGGTCTTTCTTTCTCGTAAGTGTCTAGTAAGCTAGAGTAAGTGGATTTCAATAGCCTGCTTGCTGGTAACTGCAGCTGGTGCCTGCTTTGAGTTCTTTATTTTGTGCTTAACACAATACTGCCTCAGAACAGATGGATTTAGCAAAGCCTGCTAAGATACTAAATAGGAATAGGGTGTTCCTAAAGCAGCTGGACACAAATTGGGTAAACATATAATGGAAGACTGGTTCTCTCATTCTCCATTCCCTAATAAAGATGTAATGATTTATCATATAGCTGGAGAACTGACATTCCTCTCAATGGAAAGGTAGTGTTACGCCTCACTATGAGTCATTTATGGTTAATCCCATGCAGGGGGAGAGAACAGACTACTCTTGCAGCCTTATTTCTGCAAGCTCATTATAATTACAGCTGTCCTCAAGCTAAAGAATTCAGACATATTTCTTGTCTCCAAAGTTTTACTGTAGCTCTTTGTAGCAGCAGATCTGTGTTCATTCTCTGTAGTCAATGTAGCAATAAGATGTTCTCTGGTATTCTGTACCCTTATAAGGCTCTCTTTCTAATGTCAGAAAATGGTGAAACCAGTGTTACTGAACGTGTTTGAACTTTTCCAGTTACTCCAAGCGACCAGGAAAGTATGCAAGATGCATCTACAGATAGCTATTCTAAGTTCAGGCTTAGAAGTTCAAGATTGCTATTTAGAGATGTTCTGCCTCCATTATCAACTCACTGTAGACATAAATCTTAAATGCTTTCTAGCATGAAAGCATGGCAAATTCTTGCAATTCTCTTTCCTTTGAAAACATGCATTGAAATAAGTTTTACTTCCAGGTCAACTGACAAAGTCTATATACAAGGCAGCAAAAGTGCATGAATCCAGCTTGAGCACAACTGATCACTGACTCTGAGGTGTAAAATGGGGTGTCCTCCACATGAGTGTCACATTCTCTGCTTAGTGATCTTTGAAGGTCTTTACTAAACAAGGCAAAGGAGAAGTACTGAGATGAGAAGAGGTTAGGACCAAGTGGGATGGGATGAATCTATTCACAACTATGTTCAAGGAAATGTTTGATGCCAGCTGCATTGTGGCTGCAGAAAGTGTCTGCAGAGACCTGGAAGTGTCTCTGAAGACTAAGTGACTTCGGAGAGAAAGGAAGGACTTGTTTCTGAATCCATCCACAAATGGGCTCTCAGTTGTGACAAAAAACAATTACTTCAATTTTACTATATTGAATATAAGTGAAAGCAGCAAGAGATGGAGGAAATAAAAAGTTGCAGAATGCTGCCATGCTGCACAGATGCTGAAGGATCACTTCCCCATGCACATCCAGGCACTACAATGCCCAGGATAGCATTCTGCTGTGGGCAACCTTGGTAGACATCTCATCTTTAAATGTTCAGTAACAAAAAAAAAAAAAAAAATGTAAAATGGGAAGAACCAGAAGAAATTCTAACCTCAAATTCATTTTCAGGAAGAGATCTGGGAGATTTTTTTAAAATGCATGTAGGATCATAGGATAATTTGGTTTGGAAGAGACCTCAGCAAATCATCTAATCCAGCCTCCTAGTAACATCCCTACTGCACAGACATGTATATCCCCCTTTACACAGAGAAACTCCTTTTAATAGGGAAACAAATAGTTAAAAGCACAGTGTTACCCAAGAATTACCTTTTCCTGGAGTGATGTTTCTACAGTTAAAACAGGCAGTAATAGGCCTCACTGTGATGACAAGGAGATGCAAAATTGATATAGTCAAGGACTGAAACAAAAGTTTATTGGGATGAACAGTTTGTAATAGAGTAATAAATTTATGAAGAAAAATCTGACTGATATCACTTTGGAAAAGACAGAAGACAGACTCCTTCCAAGAAGCTCAAAAGCAGATACTATTTGCATGGCAGAAAACAGAACTTGAAGGTGCTTCCTGGAAAAAATGCGAAGAGCTCACTGAGAGCTCCTTTCCAAGATGTGTGTTGTTCTTCCTTGCTGTCTGGGTGGTGGTGGTTCTGCTTTCTCATGTATCAACTCAGCCTCAGACACAAACTCATTATTATGTAAAATACAACATGCAAACTCAGAATCTAAAACCCTATAATCTTAAAATCCAGCATACGGAAAATGTAAATGGGTGGTGTGGTGTGAGAAGCTGTTTTCATCTACTTCTGCCAGCAGTTGATGCCCAGAAGAAAAAAAGGAAAGCTTTGTTTATGTGCCATCCTTACACCAAAACAATTTCTAAAGAGCCATCATCTGTCCCAAATCAGGCCACTGATTGTTTTATTCAGGAACCTTTCAAAGCACAACTTCAGCAGTGTGAGGAAATGAATTTAAAGAATTTTATTGAAATGGTTTTATTCTTTCTATGGACATGAAAAACAAACCCACAGGCACCCATCTTGTAGCTTCTGCCATCTTGTAACTACATTTTATTCACAATGTGAGACGGGAGAGAAGCAGGAGTGAGCCCTGGTTCCTTCTCCTGATGGTGTCTCATCCTGAGGTGAAGGCAGTAAGGGATGACAACAATTTCCTAAAGCCATGCATCTGAGCAGGGCATGGGGCTCACAACTGAAAGAGCTTTGGACACTCAGCCAAGGAGAGGTTCTGGGAGCAGTGCAGGTGGTCCTGCTGCACAGGACCATGGGGCACAGACAGATGGCAGCCTGCAGTGGGATTTAGAGGAGCCTGTGGGGCTGGGGACTGGCAGCTCAGGCAGAAGGAGGGGATTTTGCAGGACAACTGGAGAGAAGAAGTTGTTCAAGAAATAGCAAAGGCTTTCAGAGTTAAGGTAAGAGACACCTGTCTTGACAAGAAACCTTTATCCCTGGCACACAAATCTGCCATAAATAGTAACACTGTGAGACAACTATTGTTTTGAGAAGCTTCAAAATGCAGCTACTCAACATGTCTATACAAATTCTGTTGTAAGCGTGCAAAGTAATATACTTTAACCAATATAAGTCCACAGAAGTATCTATCTATCTTCTATCTATCTAGCCTGAGCTCCAGCAGTAAAGGCAGCAATGCCAGAATCAATTAAAAGCACCTGTAAAATAACAAATGTATGAGCCTCCAGACTTATACAATTACAAGACATACAGCATTAAAGAACACAGACCAAGATTACAAATATCATTGCTATAGCTACGACCACATTTGATAAGCAAGCTCATTTACTGTATAAAAATCTCTCATAGGTTTTTAATTAAACTTTGGAGGATCCGAGTGACAGGTTTTACTGTTGCACAGTATATGTTTACCATGAGATTAGTTCTGGTTGATTGATGTGCATGCACTCAAGCCAGTTCAGAATATGCTGCTTACAAGGCATGCAAAGTCTGCTTGTACTGTGGTATATCAGTATGTAACAATTGCCATGAATTTCCTATTTTAACTACCTTTATAGTGCCAGGTGGACTGATTTAGCAATTACTACTTTTCACCCGAACCTTTGTCCATTTTTAGACATTAAAAAAGGTTGATACTAGCCTAAGGAAATGAGACTTGTGCAGTCATGCTGTTTCCATGTTTATTTGTGTCTACCTGCATGTCCCTGCCTTGGAACTTTCGATCCCCTTAGCACCTGAAAGCGATGAGAGGTTTCTAAAACACTACCCTTCTGTGCATCATGTAAACAGGCAACCTGGAGAAGACAAACTCTTATTTTCTTCACTATGAAAAACAGTGAGGACAGAGAAAACTTACCTATGAAAGATAATATAAATATCCTCAGTCACAAGAAATATTTCATGAGAACATAGGGTATCTCAGGCTGATAGTGCCCCCAGGAGGGTTCTTCTCCAATACCCTGGGCAAAGCCATGAAGCCAGAACAAGTTGCTCAGGACTTTGTGCAGACAGTTCTGGAGAACCTCCAAGGATGGAGACTGTACAGCCTCTCCAGGCAACCTGTCTCACCACTTACTGTCCTCACAGGGAGACAGGGTTTCCCTATACCCAGTCTGAACCCCTGTGCTTCCAGTGTGTGCCTGACACCTTTTGCCGTCCCTCCATGCATTAATGACTGGATGTGGCCCTTTGTGTTATGCTTTACTTGGCATGGTGGTGTTCAGTCAAAGGTTGGACTTGATGGTCTTGGAGGTCTAGATGGTCTAGAATCATTTCCACCTTAATGATTCTATGATCAATGATTCTATGATTCAATGCTGAGCATAGCCTGGCATCATCTTCTCCATGACCTCCCTGTAGGTACCAGGGGCTTGCTGTGTGGTCCTCCTGAAACTGTCTCTCCTGTGGCTGAACAAACCCTGGTCCCACAGCCCCTCCTCAGTGGGTCTGTGCCCAGCTTGCTGCTCACCACCCCTACAGGTCATCTCCCACAGAGCTGCTCAGCCAGGCAGTGCCAGCCTGGATCACTGACAGGGGTCTGCCTTTCCAGAGGCAGTGCTTTGCCTTTGCCCTTGACTAAAATGCCAGGAACCTTGTGAAATAGAATCCACTGGCCACCCTGCTGCTGGTGTCAGAGCTTGGCCATGTGGGATAGTCCAGCTGTGCTATGCTGCAGCTGGAGTCCGGTGGCTTCCCAGCACACCAAGACCAATGCAGGACATCTGCTCCCAGACAGTATGCTAACTAGTCTGGCTCTCATCTCTGTGGTCAGAGCCACAGCACGGGGTTATTTTAATGTCTACTTATTTTAAACATATTTTGAAGGCAAAATTTTGCCCTCACCACTTGGCAGAAGCTAGGAAAAGGACTGACATAGGCTCATCTCTTGCCAGCCTGCCAGTAAAGGACAGGACACACACTAAGATAGTTTATACCAGGAGCAGCGCACATTGCCCAGAGGTGTAGGCCAAGAGAGGAAAGAAGCAGGTCCCAGATTCAGAGTAAATCAAAGGAAATTGTGCTTTGTACAACATGAAGAAGTGCCAAAAGTTGACTAAAATTCAGACAGAAACTGGATAAAAGAGAAAAAACATTTACAGTGACCGTATGAAACAGCCTCTGTCTCAGAAAATCCTTAATCCAAATGTCACTGAAAGATGAGATTGTATTCTGTGGAATATTTTTGCCCTGTTTGTGTACATGTTCTCCTTCCTAGACATCTGTGGTTGGCTACCACCACAGGTGGGATAACAAATGGAATAAGTACCTATGACTGGGCTGACATAGTATGATTGTTCCTAGTCTGAACCAACACACAGGATTCACACAGACAGAACAGCTGAATTGCCCCTGCCACTGGTAAGCCCTTTCATGTTCTCCCATGCCATTTGCTTTCCTGTCCCACTCCCAGGAAAGGTAACCACGCAGGTAGCCTCCCAGACCTTACCCCACGCTCAAACACACAACACAGCACAAGATCACACTGCTATCCATTCAGCTGGGGTTAAAGGTTTATTCCCATTCAGACAGTAATTCAGGCAGTAAAGATCCCAGAAACTGCAGTTTCAAATGGCACCAGAAGCCTGGGTGTTCAGTGGGATAGTTCTCACTCTATCAGTGCTTTCTTTGAATACATGTAGTAACGACTTGCTGAAAAACTAGGATATTTGACATTGTTTTGAAGTTCAGGCTGTCTTCAAGGCCCTTACCTTCAATTCACATGTTGTAAGCCTTTCAAGTCTGGTATTAATAAATATTATTCCATGCATCCTTATTTTTTGTTTAATTTAATTACTGAAAATGTAATAGCCTTATGAAAACAATATATGAGTTTTCAAACCTAATTAAAATGATACAAGTGCACAGGTCACTAAAACAGTTGTTTTATCTGGAAACCTTCCATGCAAACAGATAAAAACAAAACTACATTTAATTCAGCAACTTCACTGGAAAGCTAAATCAAAGATGACTACTTCTTGCCTAGGGGTTTAGCCTTCCTGGTAATAAATACTTTCCTCTTGTCATGATTTTAGAAAAAGAAAAGGGGATATGAGAACCCTATCATAGAGTTTAAAGTATGTCCAAGTCAGCCATGACTAAGGCTTAGCTGTTAGACCAACCCTCTATTGCCAAGGAGAAAATCAACCCAGATGTATCATATTATTTTATTAGCCTAACAGCAAATTTTCCATTTAAAGTAAACTCACCCATTCCTTCCCCTCCTCCACCTTGGTATATCTTCTATACCACTCCTTAACATCCCAGTCTGATCCCACAATTGCTTTTGGGGTATAATGCAAGTCAGCAGGAGCTCTGCATCCAGTGTGATGAAAATTGAGCCTTATGCTTTTACTCTCATTTTACATTTTCCTGAGTATTCTTCAAGTGTTGCTCTGAAGGGAAAAAATAAAAGGCAACTTTGATAATGGCAGCAGAGCCATAAAGCCCTTTGTAATTCAGGACTGGAGATCTGCATTCTGCAAGTGGTTTATTCCTCCCAGTCAAAGAGAAGCGATCCCCTCTTTTCTTGGAAAAGGGAAAAAAATTACTCTGCTATCCAGGATGTCACATGTCTGCCTACCCACAGACATTTGTCTGTCCAACAACCAAGGAGAAATAACTGCCCACTGGCAAATAGACAATGTTGTTTGACAGACATCAAGGCTGATTCATCCAAGGACTAAAGCAGACAAATCTTTTGTCTGTGGAATTGAAGAAGCTCCTACCTGCAGCAACCTTGCACAGTGTTCCTGCTTCTGTGCAGCTGCTTGGTGCCTCTGCAGCTCTACAGCTGACATATCCTCCCCACATCTGCATGCATGGCCATGCTGCCCATCACGCCGTGGGAGGACCATATTGGATAACCCTCACCCTCAGAGGGGATTCGCTTGGCTTTTCCAAGAGTCATGTCAGAACAGAGGAGCAAGAACAAGGGTGGAGGAGAAACCATGCGAAGGAAACACCTGAAGACTTGTGTTCCTTTGCTGCAGTTTGGCAACCCAACTAGATGACCTCAGAAATCCAGTCTAGCTGCTTTGGTGCCTTAACACGTGAAGAAACCTTCATTTTAACCACAACTTTCAGGAAACCAAAGGTACCTATTAAGTCCAGATGCACATCAATGAAGGCTAAGTGGAGTTTTTAACACCTGGAAAAGACAAATCCATTTGTGGTGAACAAATCATCTATACTGCCACTGGTGAGTACCTCCAGTTGGCAGGTTCAGCACACATTGGTATCAGAGGTGAGGGCATGGCAGGCAATGGCTGCTCTCAGCCAAAAACAGGGCTGGAGCAATAGGAGCCAAACTTCTCAAAGTGACTCAGTGTCTACAAAAACCTCTCTTGAAGCAGGAGATCTGCCCTGGTGTCCTTCCCAAGCTGATGGTTTAGACCCACCTCTACCTTACATCAGAACTACCCAACCACCAACAATGTGGTTCTTGAGACTGAGCTCTGGAGAGACAGCAGGTCTGGCTTCTGGCCCCTGCCTGCATATTTATTCATTTGAAAACACCACTGTGAAAGCTGCACAAGGAGAGCAGGAGGAGATGCAGAAACACAGAACTACTGGTGGTTTTCTCCTCACCGGTGCCAGCTGCCCTCCTGCTTGTGTTGTTTTCTTGACCTGAGGACTGGCAGGGCTGCCTGTGCTGGGGCCACTTTGCTGGGCACCACCGACAACTCCCCTGCTCCCCAAAATATCCCCCCCTAGGCAGATATTCCTGAAACAGAGCTGTAAGTAATGTGAATATGTAACTCCACCCACTGCTCTAGGAGCTTCAGAAGATATCAAAGGGGTTTGGGAAAATGTAAAAATCTACATGTCCATAATCTCCATATCTCCATAACCCTTGTAGTCCAGTAACTTTCTCTGTGCAACAACCCTTTAACAGAATTTTAGAAACGGGCTCACAGCTTTGTGAGCACAGAGCCAATGTCACAACCCAAAACCTGTATTTCTCCTTAAACTAAAATGTATCTCATTTTCATTTGAAGAGTGGGATTGAAAATTTAATGCAGTTTTTCTGCTTAGTTCAAACTCTTAAAATATTGAAACATTCTACCCGCTAAAATCATTACCTCTGCAATCCTGTCAGAAAAAAAAAACCAAACATTTTTTTCTACATCTTGATGTCAGGACTGTCATTATATTTAAAATTCTGTGAAACATCTACACCTAATTCATAATTAAATGACCTTTTCACAAGAACACATAACAGCACAGGGGCAGGTTTCGGATGAGTGCAGAATTGCACAGTGAAACCAAATGCTTTGGGTTTCCCCAAAGAAAGGCTGGTCATATGGCCAGCAGCTGTGACAGAGCACAGTCCCTATATAATGTGAAATGCAGTAATAATTACCTTTTCCTGTGCTACCCAACTAAACAACAAATAAATGATAACTTAGAAGAAAAAGACAGGTAGTGTTTCTTTGTAAAGATTAAAAAAAAACTGTGAAGATTCAGGAAAACAGAAAAAAGCTGAAGAATGAATGAAAGAAAAAATACTTCAAATAAAAAAAAGAAGCTTTTGTACAGTCATACTTCCTCAGATGCACAGAGCGGCTTGCAGTGTAGAATTACCAGGGACAATTAAAATGAAACAATAACAAATGTGTAGTCCAAAGGCGAGGCGATCCTCTTTCCTCCCCTGTTCCCTCTCTCTCAGCCTGCAGCTGATCCAAAGTGCACAAGGAGGCTTGTGCCCTGCAGCCAGGTAAGAGACTATGAAGCATGGGAGAGAAAGCCACCACAGTTTCACACCAAAATACATCTCAGTGAAGGTTTCCCAACATAAGCACAGCAGGGATTTTGTGGTTAACATCAACACTGCTAAAAATAGGTATTTCTTCCATCTGCCCTCCCAAGGCACACCCCCCTTGAGTCACTGAAAAAAAAGCAGCAACCCATCTCTGTCACACACAGGAGAAAGGGGAGAAGATTTTTGGACCAGTTGAATAATTAGAAGCAATAACGAATAGTTATCAACACCAGAAGACTCCTCTGGAACAAGGAAAGAAAGATGTGACAAGAGCTACCAGCTGGAAGAGGAGACAGAGTGAGTGATGACAAGACCTAAAATGGCTTGCAGTTGCTTCTGGGCTGCTGCAGCTACTCTTTGCTATATTTAAAGAGCCAATGGCCAGAACAGCCTTTTGGGAAAACATTCCTCTTGCCAAGGCACTCCTGCTCTAGAGGATGTCGCTGTTCATCAGGGGAAGGAGGCCTCGGGAATCCATTTCAAGTAAAAGGGCTACTGCTATATGGTAATATATCCAGTGATGAACCCAAACAGATTTATCTTGTCAAAGCATTTTTAAAAGCTTCCTCTAAGCAACACAGTCTGAAGAAACAGCTCCTAAATTTTGAATGCAGAGAGCTACAGAGATTATACTGTCATACATCACCAGTGGCACTCTCCCACCCCTGTTCCGTGCCAGTCCCAAGAGGTTCATAACCTTCATTCAGCACCTTTCTGTGCCCCACAAGTACTCTCTGGCAAGATCTTGTTCTCCACCGAGGGCCCCAGAGCCACACAGCAGCTCTAGGAGCACAGAGCTTTTAGCTCCGGAGTCCCTCAGTCAGTTCCCACAGTGGTCACTAGGGCAGGTGCTATCACACAGACACAAAGCAGGACTTCACAACTGTGCATGGGGCAATTTGTTCCTTTATCTGACAAACAGAATCATATGTGAGATGAAAGCATGTGTTCCTCTGCCTATGGCACATCCTGATTTCTACTGGGCATGTGTGAGACCAAAAATATGAGCACAACAGTGCCACAGATTTTCTTGTCTTGTACCACTTCAGTTAGAGTACGTCCCAAGGCAGCTTGGTTTTGGCAGTTTAGTCTTCTCTCCACTCAATTTTTTTCTGGCATTTCTATTTCTTTTTCTAATCAAAATCTCCAAGGCCAGAACAGCAGGAAGGGGTAAGAACTGCAGCAGTCTCAAATCTCAACTAGTGATGAGGAAGCAAAGTGTAGGGTGAACACTGTTTGCTATAATCCATGCCTGCCCAACACCAACAAAAGTTCAAGGATTCAGGCTGTGATCTGTTCTGCTTAGATTTTAACTTGGGGTGACACACTGAAGCAGTATGAAGGGCTTGAATTTGACAGCAAAGAAACTTCAGGAGCATTTCTTATGAAGGTTGTGTTCAAGATGGCAGAAACCTCAATCTTTTGGCCCTCTTCCCAAGAGGAACTGGCTAAATTAAGGCTTGTTTCAGTTGTGGATATAACCTTAAACCAAAACCACAGGGATCTGACTCAAAATCTGCCTGCCTGGAGTTGAGGCAGCTGGAATTCAAAGCTGGAATTCAAAGACTTTCAAAAGGAAGATTTGGGTTTGCAAAGGAAAACTTAAATTTGTCAAACCCAGACAAACACACCTCAGCAGTGAGCTGTGAGCCCATCCTCTGCCTTTCAAGGCCTCACATTCCTCGTGTCCCTCTGAAAACACAGAGTAGTCCCATTATCCAAGTGCCTGCTTGCATGGAGACTAGACTGGATGGAAAGAACTTATTGTTGGCATCCTTTTGCTTTCCTGCAGCCCATGCTGCAGTGACAGGTGGAGGATAAACTGCAGTGCAGCAGAGGTACACCTCAGCTTGCTCTGGCACAGGCAGTGATCATCCACTGCTCAGAGACCTTCATGGGGGAGCTCAGCTGCTGAGATTTTCCCCAAAACCCCTAGGTTGTAGCATAGATGAGAAGTATCCTCACTCTCCTGTAAATTAACAGTGACTTTGACCTGTTTTTTTCAGTCTTGTTCATCAGGCATAGCTGGACCGAAAAGAAGGTGGAAAAAAATAAAAAAAAGGAAAAAAAAAAAAGGGCTTGCTGCAGCTTTGTTAAAAATGTACTTTGGAAGCAGTCTAGGAAAGGGCATGTGGCTGCCCTTACAGCCCCCTCGGGATGCCGTGCTTGTGGGAAGTGCAGTGATGCTGGATAAAGTCTGCATAGCTCTAAATCTGCTGCAAACATCCCTCTGGGTCACAGCCAGGTGAGAACAAGAACTGAGGTATAGAGCTGGAGGCCACATCTTTATATCCATGCAGGAGGGCATGGAGTCCTCTTTTTTTGTAATCTTAAACAGATGGCCCTGACATCAAATGCACTGCACCCCTGTCTTGATAATGCCTAAACTAAATGACTCTTACTCCTGAAGGCTGAAAACATAGGTCTCAATTGTGAGGCTGCATTTTGCCCTGTGGGGACCATTACTAAATGCAGTTAGGGATGGACCTGCCCCAAATCTCCTGCATGCATTTCAAACACACTCCAGACTCTCTTTTCAGAGCTGCAGATGCAAGCAGGTGGTGAGAATACGGATTCGGCCTCTGTATTTCAACTTGGATTCACTCCCCATATTTCCACTTGGATCTATTTCTAGTTTTAACTACATCATTATAACATTTATGGTTTGCTCTCCCTTTTTTAAAATAGTAGGGCTCTCAGCTCCACAGACAGCCTCTGACATGTTTGAGCTAATGTGCAAGCTCACCAAGGTATTTATGTCTCTGCAGACAAGGGTGAAAAGGCCCAAATGCAGCTGACTGAAATTCTCGCCCGACGTGAGGTGGGTGATGTTTCAGTGATGTAGTGACTTTGACATGAGGCTTGCAGTCCAGCAGCCTGTTGTATTTCTCTTTAGGCTGTCATTCTGCCAAAGTTTGACCAGAGAAGAGCACCCAGGGCAGCATCAGCTCCTCAAGGGTACAACAAAATTTGAGTGGCCAACATGCAGCATCATTAAACAAACAAGCATAAGGGAACATCCCTTCTGGGGGTGGGGTTATGATAGTTCCCCCTATCTAAATCCCCTAAGGCTGCAAGATTGCACCTATTTTCTTTTTTTTAATCATGTATGTGCATTAAACACATCCAACATGCACAGGAAACTACAAAGAACTCTGTATTCCTCATATTGTCCTGTGCAAAAGAGTTACAGACACTTTGCTAGGATACCTCCCAGCAATTTATAAAATGAACTAAAATATTGGTTAAAAGAAATTCCAACCCTGAATAATAAATATGGTTCCTTACTCTACAGCTCAGAATTAAGTAAATACAAATACTTAACCAGTTTGACAAGCGTGTATTGGTATCATCCAGCCTTCAAAACTGTATGACCCTACTACAATTAAAATACACTAATTTTCTCACATGTAAAGCACCGATGCAAGCAAAATTCTGAAACTGGTTTCAGTTTCCTTTAGTACAACCCTGAATTTTCCCTTTAGCTGCTGACTTCAAGTTCTCAGGACCAAAACTTGCATCCTTTGTCTGCTTTAGTTCCTGGGGCTTCAGCTGTGACACAAAGTATTGAGTCAGGAAACAAGTTTTCTTGTCAAGTTTATAATATTCTAGACAAACTGAGAATTGTCCTGGGCTGAGGTCTCATGCTCTTCCACACTTGGGTAATTCAGTCTTGTATTTTCAGATGTGGTTTCTTGACACAAGGTGGTACCCGTACGTACTTCCATACATACAGATTGTTTGCTGCTTCCTCTAAAGACAAAGGCTGCAGTGTTTTCTCTAGGTGCTTTGTGCTCTCCTGCTGATATTTGGCACACACTACATACTCATCTCAGTCTAAGTCAACAGGCACGACCTGTCCTACAGGCTAACCTGTAGGTCATCTAGAACTTATAATTCTTAGTCAAAAAAAAAGGTATATGTAAGATTTTTTTTTAAGGAAATAGTAGGAATACAACTAGCAGCTTTAATAGCTCTGTCACACCTACTGAGGAACTAGCCATAAATGTCATTGTTTTCCTTGTTTCGGTGGAAGACATTATGAGGCCACGGTAAGTGATCCATGACTGGGTCACAAAAAGCAGTGGATTTAATCATATTTCAGTAAAAAGTTTTACCATAACTATGGGCTGTGAGAAGTGTTAAGAACTGATAGTGGTCTGGTGATCCAGAGGTTTTGGAAAGATATTGGGCTAAAGCCCACTTAATGTAAAGAGTAACCTTGCCTTAAGCTCAAGCTTAAGGCCTCTGGAAGGACTGGGCCATCTTGTTCCCAGCACAACAGAGCTGGGTGTTGGCTGCTTCTTCAGTTCAAATGATCAGGAACAGCAGAACGCTGAGTCACATGAGTGCGTTGAACACAAAATCTACACACAAGCATTTACCATGTAGTCAACAGGACCATGCCATGGTACCCCTTCATTCATCTGTGGATTATGTGAGTGCATCTAAAAAGGGGTTTCCAAGCCATTCCAAGAGGTTAGATATGCATTGAAGTGGATTTTTTTCTGTTCCAGAGAACAGAACTGGTTTGAACACAAAAACCTTATCCCAAGACAAAGATAAAAGCATCTCTTTTAAAGGGAGTTTCTTCTTGAAGATCCTGGGACAAAGGGATTATGACATTCCCAAAGGGGAATTAGAGAGCTTCCGCAGCAGCTCTTACACCCCTGGCTTTATCTGACCTACTGCTAAAACAGGAGGTTGGAGAAGATTAGAGACCAACTAAACCTGAATTAAAATTAGCATTATAGAAAGTTCCCAAACTGATTCTGGGAGTTAGGCTGTGATCTTATTTACATGGGTATTAATCAAGATAAGCTCCAGAGGCTGCCTAGAGGATAATAATGTTCTAGGATTTAGACTACTGAAATTACTCCCATTTTATACAGCAAAACTAAGCAAATAATCTAGGTCTCCCTATCCCAATCTCACACAGAGACGAGGAGTGTAATGCTGAGACTAAGAAATCCACTGCATTGTATAATGCAGGAGGTAGCCAAGTAACTACACTTAGATCTTTGTTTCTTAATGAATCACTTCTATTTTCATAGCTAGTTTAGTTTATATTCTGACTCTTCCTTTATCTGAAATTATATAAAACGAACATTTTTTTAAGCAACAGGAATATTCTCTCTATAAAGATGCCCAAATTGTAAGTTTTAACCTGTTGCTCTGGGGAATATTTTTGCTGGAATGTCAAAATACTTAAACACATAACTTCCCAATAACCTTACCTGTACAGTGTGCTTTGCCTGTTGAACACATGAAATCTTTGGGAACACATGAGCAGTTGTGGTATTGTGTACCATGACAAAACTTAGCCTAAAGGAAGAAAACATTTTCAGACTGAAATTCGAAGTGTTGTTTAAGACCTAGTAGAGGCAACAGTGATCAGCCTATGGAGGATTTACCTTTGGGAGCCACTGTGGCATTGGCACAGAGCCACTGTGGCACTGAGGAACATCAGCAGGTACCCACTGCTGATGCATATGTGACTTGCTCAGCCTCAGAGGTTTTCTAGGCTGCTGTGAATGGATATTGTATGCAGGCAGGTGGGCAGTGAAGGGGAATGCCAGACCTGGACTGTGGATGCAGAGCCACAGAGCTTCTCCACTGCCACCTGGTCAAAACACTCTGGACAACTCCTCGTCTGCTGCAGAGCTTCCCTTCAGAGGTAGAATTATTAAAAATCATGGAAAGGTTTCCTAATGAAGGGAAGGAAGCAAATCCATCAACCTCTCTTCTGTTTGGTTCAGCAGAGTCTCACAGCACTTGTCAAAGTTTGTGGCTGAAATGGGACTGTAGGTAGGTTTTGATTTAGTCTTGGCTCTGCTGAAGTAGATGGGAAAAAATTCACTGAACTTCAGGAGGGGAAAGATTAATACATTAAACCCCATGTCCCTTAGTGGTTCTGCTTTGCAGAAGACAAAGTATCACTGCTTGCCTGAATCACAGGCGAACAAACTCTTCTGACTGTAGTTCATTTTCTAGGGTATGTAGAAGTGCTTGTCCATTTGCCTCCTAGCTCCTCCTTCAAATCTAAAATGAACTCACTTACTTCACTGTGCCAAGTTTTTGAAAGCCATAGTGCAGACAGTGAAAAATAAATAATTCACCCTGTTCCTAACTTCCCATTAGGGCAGCTTTCCCCGTCTGTATCCCCATGAAGGCAGCTGGGTCTGGTAAGGTGTCTCAAAGCTCCTGTATTGGTAAAACCAACCTTTGCAGCCTCCCTTACCTTGTCCCCATTTTGCGAGGCAAGCGGGAAGCAAAAGAGGTTCGTATTTTTTCCAGTCATGCCGTTCATCAGCAATGGGGGAGAAGCCAACACTGTCAGCTCACCACAGGTACCAGGTCACAAGCACTAACTTATTTTTTCAGACTTCCTTTCATGATATATGGGAAAGCCTTTTATAAGACTTGCCTTGAATGTATTGTCTTCGTTCTCTATTTGGTTACACTCCCGGTGAATAGCATTTTCCAGTGCCTACTAAAGCGTACAAAAGGGGTCAAAATGACTTTTAATTCAATAAGTTCAAAAAAACCCAAATAGATTCTAGCAAAGAACAAAATTCCATAAGTAGATTTTGTATTTTCATTGTATTCAGAAAAAGAAGGTGGGGGTTTTTTTAATATTAAAAAGTCCTGGATTGATCAAGTTGTTGCATATTTCTTTCTGGGTAAGTGGTAGTGAGTAGAGATCTCTGACAGTTCTATATTAAATGCAGGTGGCTCTGTGAATGCTATTCCTGTCTGATACACTACATTAACCATAACCTGCAATTTCTTCCAAAAGAACTGGAATGAATTAAATTGTTTAATAAAACTTTACTTACCTGAATAAGCTCATTTCTAGTTTGCATTCAGGTTCCCTTAATGCATCTTGCTAGATCAGTATTTGCAACATAAAAAGCTAGAAGTGTTTACTTAGAAAACCAAACACAGAATATAATCCTGATAATTGTCCAAGATTGTCCTTTTCAAGGTGGAATTTTCGTATATACCTTTCCTTTTCATGTTCTGAATTGATAAATTCATTTAGCATGGATTAGTAACTTCATTCTCACTGCACAAGTTCAAGGCTCAAACACAAACCCTTCTGCATAATTTACAGTTCAATGTACCTATTTTGATCCTGCCTATAAACATAGATTTGGGAACTGAAGACATCGAGAGTTTTGGGGGTGTACATACCTGGATGTGTTTTTTTTTCTTGTTGCTGTTGTTCAGCTTAAAGCAAATCCACAGAGCAGAGTAAAACGCAGCATCATGGATCTACGCCTTAATAAGACCGTCTCTCATTGAAAGCAAACTCACAGAAGCAATGCAAAGCAGTCACATTTTATCAGGAGTACACATCAAAAATATTATTTCACTTGTTGAATGGTGAATACAATAAAGTTAAAAAATTTGCTATTTTAAAATTTATTTTAATGTCAGAAGAAAGCACACTTGGGAGAAGATAACAGCTTTATCTTGTTTTCATGGTTAAAGAAAACCATAAAATTCTTTGTAACTGAGTGGTTTAGGAAAAAAATGCAGCCCTGCAATTCGAAGTGTAGCATCATTTATATCCATAAGGAGATTAAATTTTAAAAGTTCTCTCAATACCACTGACCAGAGGAGCAATGTCATTGTTAGAAAACACACGTGCTGGTTACCTTATAATCAAATTTTCACTGCCCTTTCTGACAGGTTTTTAAGTTACTTAAGGGATCTATTTATATGTGGAAGCATCAACATCATGCAGTAAATCCAACCACAACTCAGTCACATATTTTATTAAGTTTAAGTTCAGTGAAAGTGCAGAGTAAACTAGGGCCCTATGTCTCTCAGTTACATCTGATTTGCGGTTGCCATAAAAAGGCCCACATGCCGCTCTTTCAGATGTGTTTTGGATTGAAAATAGGATTAATGTGCTAAAGTGTGATTAGAATGGTTAAACACGATTAATTGGAACAGACTTGTATTGCCAAGGGAGCTCCGCTGTTACTGGCCAGCCTCCAGTTTACCAAGTGAACAAAGCAGGCCAACTGTCCAAGTTTTTCCATGTCTTTGCTTATGTGCCTTTTCCTTTGCATTTTCTCATAGCCAGCTTGTCTCAGAGCAGATTAAATACAGCTGAGAATGTTGGTCTAGGTCTGCAGTGAGGATCCTCGGGGAATAAGCAGGAACCTCAGGCCCAGACTTGGCTTCTCCAGTGCTGGTTGAAAACTGCCATGCACCTAGGGCAAGGGTCCAGGTGGATCGACTAGGGAGTGGGAGTAATTTGGGGTTTTTAAAATGATCTATTAAACCCCTGAACTTTAATCAAGCTGCTACCATACTGACAGCCATGATTTACTCACACATGGCTGTGAGGGGTAAAAGGGGCAAGGACTGCAGAGCACAGGCACTTGTCCCCAGCTCCAGAGCCCGTGCGTGGGCCACACGTGCATGCCCCCCCGCTCCTCCCATCCCCCCTCCCAAATTAGCACGCTGCTGTGCTTTTATTTTGGGCAAATTCACGTATATCTGTGCCACGGAAAATTTTTCATTTTTTTCAGTAGATACTTGGCTGGACATTCAGCAAATCCTGCCCCTCTCCACTAACTGTCCTCCCCTGCCTTTTCCAAGCACAGATTAAGGATTTAAAGCTTAGGTAATCAAAGCTTTAAACTGATCCTGCCTGTAGAAGTCAGAATGGTTTAGTATATTGTTCTAAAACCAGAAATACCTCAGTGGTTTATTGCACGAAGATATTAAAGTTTGCACAAATTAAACTCAGGAGTGCAGACATTTTAAGCTAAATTCCTGGCTATAAGCAACTAAAACCTTCATAGCAATTAAAACCATGTTTGATATTTTTTTAATAACTCCAGGCGCACTAAAATCACAATGGGATTGCCTTTCCCAATAATGAAATCATTGTACGGCTTGTGGAGTAATGGCATTCTATCTGGGAATGGGTTTGGAAAATGCACGTGCATACAACAAGATCTCCAAGACAGCATACACATATGTACACAACTGTCTTTTGATATTTAGTATCCTTCTTTAAAAACTGTCTAACCACTGGGAACAAAAGGGTAACCATATATTTATCCTCCAGGGTTTGATATCCTGAAGCGATTATTAGAGAAAAAAATGGAAGATAAATTCAGAGATATTTCTTGCTGCACTCTAGTTCATTTACGTGACTGTACATAAATTTCCATCTCTCTGAACAACGCAAACAGAGAGGCAAACAGCATGTGCTATCTTTACTCATAATTTACAAACTTGCCTTGGAGTCATTTCAGTGTCACTTCACCCCCAGGGGCTCAGCAACAACCTCTTCCCTTGCTTTCTTCTCTGGCAGAGAAGGCTTTCCCTTCTCTGCCTTCCCACCTCCCAGTCTCTTTGCCTTACATACAGCTTCCCCAAACTGGGCTTATAGCTCCTGTGTTTATGATCATCTCCACTAAGCTGGCTCGGTTTCCCACCAGGCTTTGCTATGAAGTCCATTGTGTTGGGTAGATCATATTGCTTTAGGTGCAGAATGGATGTCCTTCCACTTCCCACTTGAAAGGGAGGTAGCACATAAAATCACGGAATCGTTTGGGTTGGAAGGCACCTTAAATATCATCTAGGTCCAGTCCCCCTGCCACGGGTAGAGACACCTTCCACTAGACCAGGTTGCTCAAAGCCCCATTCAGCCTGGCCTTAAACACTGACAGGGATTAAACTTCTCTGGGCAACCTTTCCAGTGCCTCACCACCCTAATAGTGAAGAATTTCTTCCTAATACCTAATATAAACTTATCCTCTTTCAATGTACATCACATTATGTCTGAACAAAAAGGGAAAGTATTGACAAGCGTCCTCACAGGCTTTCTACCTGCCCTTCATGTAAACACAGCAACTTCCTTTAGTGCTGTGCAGTACACGCTGGTGGCAGTAAATCCCTTGTAGAGGTCTGATTTTAAGCTGCTGCCACGTGTGAGTTAGAGTCCTAAGGTTTTCTTGTATAGTTAGATGGTCATCACCTTTAAAAATTAACTGCAGACCTCTGACACATTATAAGCTCTGTAGTTATCCATGTGGTCTTGAAAATGCTAACCCGCCATCTCAGTGCTTGTAATGAGTGACTCATCCACATATACATACTCTAAAATTTTTCCTTTTGTTAGTGCTGGGGAGTTATTAAGGCCTCCTTGGCAAACTGGGATTATGCATTTCACTGCCCACAGTTCAAGGCATGCCTCTGCAGTTTACCAAGCCTGCTGCACTCTGACAGGTACCCTTCCAGCTGCCCTCCCTCTTTGAACACCTGCCTTGTCAAACTTGCTAGCCTCACACCAAGAGCAAAACACATCCAGTAACAAAGGCAAATCTTCCCATTGAAAATGACATCTAAAAATAAGCTTCCAAAGCCCTATACACAGACAGTCCTTTGGAGTAGTTCAGTTTGTCACCGAAGCAACGAAGTAACCGCCTAGGTGCTTTGAAAACACCTCAAAAGGACTTGCCTCAGTCAAAACACGCTCAGTTCACAAGGTTGCTTTCTTCTGCAGGTGCAGAGGCAACCATGTGGAGGAGATACAGTTTGACAAGAAGAGGAGCAGTCTGTGGTTCACAAGTTCTGCCCATTCAAGTTGTAGTGGATAGAATTTTCTGCTCCCTACCTGGCCAGTCTATCTACTCAAGTTATGGTAGCTATGAGAAGATGAGAATAGCAAGCAGCCTTCCTGTTCAGAAACCTTCAACGTTCACAGCCTGGTATACAAACAAAAATACCAACATCTATTTCAATTTATGTTACTGTGCTGGTCTGTGAACTGTCTCAAAATCCCCATCAGTTGTAGCTGGTCTGGCTGATGAAGGCACCATCCAGCTGACTTCCTCATTCAACACAGCTTAACCTGACAGTGCTTGTGAGCACTGGAAGGGCATTTTTTCTTTTAAGATTTTCCTGGAGGGAAAGGCTCAGCATAGCTGATGTCACAGAGAGATTCCCCAACAGTGATCTGAGTTGTACAGGTGTGTGGATGCCCCACCTTGGTTAAGAGCAAATATTTCCATAACATTTCCCAGTCAGCTACCGTATTTTCAACTCATCAGAAGACAAAATGAAAGGCTAGTCTTTACTTCTTTGGTGTGGTACAAACTGGAAACATTCATTATTTTTCAAATTACTGTGGCACCCTGCTAAAATAAGTTTTAAGAACAAAAATTCCCCTATCAAATGGGTCATACAGTTCCTCACCACAGAATGTTGGATGTGACAATTACAAAGTCAGCAGATCATAACAGTACGTGTACAAGGTCCAAAGGTCCAGGCAGACTCATGTCCTGTCTTTAACACCAGCCAGTTACATTTTTCATAACCAAAAGTGTTAGTAAGTCACTTCTTAATTGAAAACTCTTTTTTGAGTTTATTGTGGAGTACACTAAGAAAGCACAATGTCCCTCTCAACACCACCACCATGTATTGGAAGCTGTCACTGTTGAGAAACAGAAAGCTGCTGCTGTGGGTTCTGTGGTGCCCAGTGAAAGCACTGTGACCATCCACACATTCTGTGTATTAATTATGCACTGGGAGATCTTGCCTTAGGGGAGGTTTCCATTTTGGGGGGTTTTTTGTCAGGTATGATCAGTGCTGAATGCATATGCAGTCACAAGTGACACCACTTTCAGATTTGTACAGAACACAACCATAAATCTCCAAGAGAGGGTTGTTCACTTTGGTACTTGTGTGTGCAGTAAGCCTTACCTCAGTTACCTAACCTCAGCGTTAGTGAACTCATCTATCATCTCCTTACCAAACATGAGATACGGCAGCAGAGAACCTGAAGCTGAACCCTAAAGCTTTTCTACAAGAGACACAGAGCAGAGACATGTACATGGATGAGACGGAGTTACAAGAGTGTAGGAGGAAGCAGAATTGAGAGCCAGGTTGTTTATAGCACTGAGTTAAGGCAATTCAGAAGATACACCCTGAGTAAGATACCCGAGTCTTTGCATGGCCATTAATATTTTTGTGATCTGTGGAAGTCACTTAGATTCCCTTAGCTATAGATGCATAAAGCTGGAGTTACCAGTGTGACCTTGCACAGCACAGTGAGAACAAGTGCACAGAAGATGTAAAAGAATGATGGTAATGGCTATTGTGTAAGTAGTCTAGATATATCATGGGTTTTTTCCTACCAACCCTTCCCAAAATAATTCATTGACATTTATAATTCACTTTCCTGAGTTTCTCTCTTACATAAAGCATAGCATCACAAAATCCTTGCAGGTTGAGTACCATATCCTGCATGGTTACAGACAGTGAGGGAAAGTGAGAGCTGGAACAAAACCATAAAGGACTGGATCCAATAAGGAACTGAATGCTCCAACCCTGTCCAAAGAAAGCACAAGCACTGGTCACACTGAAGTTAGCAAGTCCTTCTTTTGATTTCAATAACATGCCTAAATGTTTTGTCAGAAGGGGAGCAAGAGGCCTCAGCATCTCGCAGGGCTCTGCACTCCCTGTGATGCCTGAAGTCATGCAGTGAAGCAGCAGCAGAGGTGTCATATTTTGGGAATATCTTCTCTGGATTACTAAATGGGACAACCGAGAAATTAAAGGTAAGAATGAAAGTCTGTCCCAGGTTTTACACAAAGCCCTGTGCACTTGGGAGAAGAATTTGGAGAGCTTTGTTACTGCTGGCTAAATACATAGTCAGAGCAAAATTCTTTTCTGCATGCACCTGGTTTGCATGAATGCCAGGCTTGTGTGTGCAAGACAGGCGTGTGCACAACTGAAAATAGGAGCCTGAATAAAAATGACCCCTAATTACGAATGGCTTAGAAGTGGGAAAATGCCAGATCTACACACACAGGTGTATATGACTTCCTTTAGATCCAAAATCTGGTATAGGACACTAAGGTCTGAATATGGTGTCTCTGATTGACTGGAGTGAGGAATTTCAACTGGAGAACGTTCCTTGTCCCTTTAATCAACTGATAAAAAATACATCGCCCACTCTGCCTGTTGAAATAGAGGGAGGAAAATAATCAATCATCAATTTAAGACTTTTCTGTGTTGTTCTACTAAATTCTTCCACTTTCACCTAAACCACATCCTTTGGGGAGTCAGAGGACTATCACAACACTCACAGAAAACACAGAGAGTGCAGCATTTGGAGTGCAGGAACTGGACTGCAGCATTTGGAGACCAGGAGAGCTGACCCTGGAACCAGAAGCCCTTGGAGCCACTGACAGCCCCGCTTAGGCATCCTCTCCTCCAGAGTGCCCCAGAGCATAATCGGGTCCTTGAACGGGTGCTGAGTGTAATGTGCAGGCATTCAGCAGCTTTTCATACATCTTTATCTCTTCTGCCGTAAGATGCAGTGCACTGCACAGATTTATGGGAATTCTTTCCATGTTCACAACTTATAAGTATTAATAACCCGTCCAAGTTGGAAAATAATACACCATTCCTAACTCTATTAACTACAGAAAATCTGGCTTCAGTTAAAATAAGATCCCCTTTAGCAATGCCCAATATCCAATAAATATTATATATAAAAAAAGCCAGGCTGCATCTTATCTGAGGTACGGTAACAGTAATGTTTTTGCCTGAGGCACTGCAAACCTCGGGCTTAAGAAGTCAGAATGACAGGGTGCAGATGATCACTTGAAAGTTATAATTTTTAACCTAAATAGTTACCTTTAAGTCTTTTTTTGTCTAATAATGATTACAGACAGGCAAATTCAGCAGGCTCACAAATCTACACTGAGATATTAAACTTGTGGACAACATTCAAAAACTGGTTTCTTGATACTTCTGTTTCTGTTACTGAACTGCAAGAAAAAATGGCATTAGCATTTCTGCCACTGCTATACAGAAGCATCTCTGAGTTTCCCAAGCAAGCAATTTCATAGAGTTATCAGCAGTTTTAAAACTATTGGCCTGCTAAGTTAAGACTAAACCCTTTGGTCCTTATTCTGACAAAACTCCTGTTGCAGTTATTTGAGATTTTTCACTCAATTAACACTTCAGGTTTCAGGTTAAGACCTTCTGAGATATTTAAATGCCATATTTACATGTTTTCAGTAGCTCTTTGGTACTTGAATACCTAGGTCTGGGCCTTACCCATACATAAAAACTACATCAGTGTTTTGTAGTATCTCAGCATCTTTTGGGATTAAATATGCCAAGAGATGTCTCCAGAGTCACTCAGTGAGTCTTTAAGTTGGAAATGCTTCAAATCAGCATAGCCTAACTAGAGCTAGAATTGCATGACTCTTACCCTGCTTTAAACTAGCAGAAGTGACTTGCAACATACTCTACCTTAGCAGGGGCCACTTGCAAAGTCAGCTGCCAAATCTGTTCTATTGCAACCTATTGGAGAATGCAAATGACTCCAATTATTTGCTGAGACCAGCCTGTCTCTGGCCTCAGAAGTTGAATTAACCTGAGAGCCAGGTAATTAAAAGTTAAAATCAGCTATAGTCTCAGGTACTACTCAGGTGCCCTTCACCAGGTACTGTGCCTCTGTTATCACATTTTACCCTTTTCTCTTCCCCTTTGCTCAGGGAATCCACAATGTGGTCCCCAAGGACAGTGTTGGGGCAGTGGCCTGTCCAGGAGCTGTGTCACAGACCACATACAAAAACCTGCTCCCTAGAAAAACATTTGTCTGTGTAGCTCTGCACAGGGGCAGGACTTGAGTGGGGGCGTCTCTGCCATGACCCAGAACAGGGGAGCCGGCCCCTTACCTGCCCTTGCTCACCCGTGGGAAGAGCTGGACATGGCCAGTGCCCCTTGGTCACCCAGCACAGGGACACATCTTGGACCACTTAGGGCTTTTTGTTAATTCTTTTATAAATTGATACCACTGGGCATGAGACTCCCTCAGTGCCTCGACCTGAGGCTGGTTCGGTATTACTTATTTTAAGCAGGTTTTGTTTGAGAAGAGGAACTCAGAATATTATCTATTCAGCAGACATGCTCTTTTATTTATTTATTGTCTTTGTCTGAGGTACCAGTCAAGCTTAGAACAACTGAAAATTAAAGTCAAAGGAGAAACTGAGAGGTTTCATATGCATACCAGAAAGGAAACTTATTTTCAGAATGAGATCTGGACAGTTACCTCATGTGAACATGGCCTCATGAATTTGGCAGCTTTGTTGGCTTCCACCCTTCAGCAGAGTTTGAACTCTTCGGTGGATCAATGGCTTAATTTCTGGCTTGCTTTTCCTTGTAAGGGTGAGGGAGAAACCTTAAGAATTTTGCACGATTTTGCAAGTGTCATTCATCAGACTTATAAAGAACCTGAAATTGCTGTATTGCTGTTGTTCTTTTCCAGTTAAGGTCTGTTCTTTGCCTAGTTTCCTTCTGATTATTTTTTTTATTTCCATTCTACTTTTTCTGTGAGTGGAGTGAGGAATTGCTTAGGGTCCCTGTGACTTCAAAGAGAAGGGCACTTTCACCCCAGAAACACACTCCCAGCTAGATTTCACAACACCTGAAACCTCCAGGGCCAACACTTCTCAGTTGAATGGTGTGCATTTAAAACATCAGTCATGTCACTGGCTTCAGCAGGAAGATTTCAGATTTGCACAGGTTTCACCCAGGAAGTGAGCCCACAGGGTTACTGCTCACATTGCTCCCCCAGTGATGCTGGGTCTTTCTGCTGGTCCAAACCTTTCAGATTTAATGAGAAGCAATTTTGGGACACTGTGGCATGGGTTCAGACACACCTCACTTTTCCCATACAAAGTCTGGCAAAGAGAAAAGCCTCATGGTGCTGTATTTCCACCTTCACAGCAGCTTAGAAAAGTGGGTATTTTTCCATATGACAAATGGCAGCTATCCAGTGAGTGCCCTAAAATTTTGGTTGCTATTGCCTCTCACCGGCACATCAGTTGAGAAAACAAGGACAACCTCTTGCAGCTTTTGCACTATGTTAGGTCAGTGAGATATCACTGTCCCTCCTGTGTGCCCCACAGCCTCCTCTGCTACACCACATCAGCTACTCACACCCTTGCAGGGCATCATGGATATAAGACTTCACACGCCCAGCCACTGAGGGTCATCATTTTAACCAAGAGAGTGGAAGATCTTACACGAAGATGCTTCCATTGTAAACTGGATGTTCAACAGTGTCCTGGGAAAGAGCCTGACACCAAGCTACAGGCAGTGCTGGGGCACAGGGTTTGAATACAGTCTGTTCTCCTCTTAAAGGATTTGAGGACAAAAACAAAGGAGGAAGTCCATCAGGATGGAGGAAGCTCTGATTTTTATTTTCCATTACAGCTTTCATCTGTGACAGAGGTTTGGACAAACTCATTGCTTTCTGAGCAGCAGCAGTCACATTAGGGAAAAGATACTGTGAAAACTCTGTAAAATTGAAAAATGAATTCTCTCATAACAAAGTATGAACTAAGGGCTTGCCTGGGTCTCAATATAATTAACAGAATTTTGTGAAATACAAGAAAAACAGTAAGAAAGGGAGTTTGATCAAGAGAAGAGATCTTCAGAAATCTGTATTTCTAAGTTATGCTATATAGTTACAGCAGGTTTTGGAAGTCTTACAGGCTTCTTTCACGAAAAGGGTTTGGGTTGGCATTTCCTTCAAATAGCTTCCTCTGTCAACCAAATGAAGTTTTAAAGAGTGTCTTCAATTATGACAGTCATTGTTACGGAGGCGGGACGCATTTCCTCTTAAAAGTTGCAGGAAAGTAATTTATCGGTTTCAGTTTGGACTCAATGGCTATATCTGCAAAATATCTTAAAAGTAGGTCAAAGTTGGTTGGGTCCAGTGGCTGCCTGGAGCCATGGCTGGTGCAAGGCTGGTAGCAGAGAGGTGTTCTGACACAACCTGTGCCTCAAGCTCCATGCTTGGCACAGTGATATCCCACCTCTCTCTCCAGGCTGACCACAAAGCCCACGGCCCTTTCTCAAGGGCTCAGACATCTCCTGCTCCCAGGAATATCCATTTTATAGACAGCATGATTTAAAGCTGCCTCCCTTCATTCTTGTTCAGTCCTGTTTTTACTTTGGGAGGGAAAGCAGTAGCTTTCACATTAATTGTGGGACTCAAACTCATAACATCCAACACACATACTAGTCCTATTGAAGTAAACTGGAATTATTCACTTGTGTGCAGAGATTAAATCTCTTAAGAAGCTGTAGAAAATTAGAGTCATGATCTTGAAAAATACTAGAAACATCCAAACTCGTTAAGCACAGCCCTTTTCAGTAATTAATTTGCTATAGATGTAGCTAGCTGATTTAAAGAGTCAGATTTACTCTGATTAAGGCATTTACTTCTCTGTCTGCAGAAGGAAAATTTACTGCCTCAGGAAAACATAAATGTCAAAGGTGTGCTTGAATATACAGAGTATGGTAGATAGAAAGAAGACGATGTTTTCACAGGTCATGTGCTTAAAGGTCAGTAGGGTTAAAGAGTACTTTTTTGTTGTTTTAAAGCTGCCATACATGAAGAAGGAGCTGTACAGCTGAAGGGAAAATGGCAAGAGGGAATGTGCTCTCAAGTCCATGGGAAGAACAACAGCCACTCAGAAGGAGTG
This sequence comes from Oxyruncus cristatus, assembly GCA_013399855.1. Classification (NCBI taxonomy): domain Eukaryota; kingdom Metazoa; phylum Chordata; class Aves; order Passeriformes; family Cotingidae; genus Oxyruncus; species Oxyruncus cristatus. The sequence continues at coordinate 3,337,572 of VXAY01004929.1, read as the reverse complement.
CATGCATACAAACAATAGCTGAATTTGCCCCAAGACCCATAAAGAAGATTTTTATATAATGTTGCTGCAGTGCCAGAACTTCTGCTTTTCAGTTCTAATGAACACTGGCGGTTTTGGTTTTTTAGACAACAGTAACCATGGGTACTCTTCTCTTCAATGACTTGCAATGTGTAATATCGCTATACTTGTGTGAAAAATTGCAAATTTTTCATCCAAACCAATTCTTAGCCAGGCAGAATTCCAGCCTCCAGAAGACTAAGCCAGGAATATTTCACCTGTACATGTACAAGTGCAGTGGGAACATTGGGGAGGAATTATTGAATGAAATTGAAGCCAACTCTTGCTTCCAGAAATTCCTGTTGGAACCGAGACAGTAGTACCGGTGCCTAGCTGTAGGTATTGAGTGCCACCCTGGACCCCTGAGGGTGCCTAGGACATCAGCACAGGGCCAGCAGAGATGACAGAGGGCTCCTGCAAGAGAGTCATGCCATTATGGAGCAGTGGCTGGAAATCACCTGTATTTAGGGACCTGAATGTCTCCCTAAGTAACTGTAAGAACGGGAGTTTTTAAAGCAGAAATTAGTACAGGGCTTATGAAATTAAGGCTACCATAGACAGAAACATGAATGGGACAATGACTCCCAGATTTTGTGGGTTCTCGAGACTAGATCCCACGTTCCCACCAACAACGCTGGCAGGGACTGAAATCCTGCTCTGTATTCCCTGTAACTTCAGGTTTTATCTTAAAACACTCTAGGCTGCTGCTGGATGTTGTCAGTTTTGAGGCTGCTCACTCAGCACCTCACAAGAGGTGCTGCAGGATGAGGCCATTAGCCCATATTTACATTGCCTGGTAATGCCATCAAACATTCTACTTCTAGTCATTAGCAATCCATCCCTCCTGCCTTTCCTCTCCCTAAGGAAGTGCTTACAGAACCCGTCTCATGGATTTCTGTTTTTTCATTATTGTTGTAGTCTCCCTGGTTTATCTTTCCCTTTCATTAAACAGCAAACCACAGATACAGTTTCAACCTAACAGCCTGTTTGCAAGAAACCAACCATTCAGGAACAGGAGCACATCCTTCACACATTCTTCAAAAATTCGCTTAACGTGATTCATGGCTTTATTCTTTGCTTGAAGCATGTTTCACTTACATTAATAATATTTTACCTTTCACTTATAAATTCAAACACAAAAGCGATTGTAGTTCTCCAAATGATCATACACATAAAATATTACAACTCTATTGCTTTCCAAAGGTCACTTTCTCTTCTTTCCCTTAATTAGGATTCAAGATTTCCAACAACAGGCTGTTGCATCAACTCTTTTATGTTTACTAATTCACATCTCTGCTTTTTCACTTTGCCAAGAGGAAAAGGGAAATGGTTTTAAGTGGGATAAATACACTTTTTTTCTAAGCAAAATAAGAAAAGGAAGTTCAAAATATGAGGGAAACAGAAGCAATTGGTGGCCTGAATTTATACACTGAGTCCATTAGTTTTTGAAAAGTTTATCAGTCAGTCCCCATAAAGGCCACGTTGGAGTGAAGTGGTATCAGCATCTGATGTGCTGTGTCCCATGTGCCTGGATATGCAAGACAGAGTTCCTTACTAATAAAGGCCCAGTCATGAAATGGATCTTCTCACTCCAAAATGGAGCATATCAATGTCTTAACCTTTAAATCAGTTTTTAATGTTCTCGCAGGAGCAGTCCTCATTTTGTGACTGATTAAAATTAACGGTAGCATTTCATTATGAAAATATACCTAATTTGTTAGATAATACCTGAAAGGAAGTAATTTTTGTCAGGAGTGAAAAGGGTGTGTTAAATCAAGGCCTCTGTCTGAGAGGACAATAATAAACATAGTGAGCAGTGTTAGCTCCTTTAACATGATTTTGCTATACCTAAGCATAAAAATCTCTCACAACAGGAACCATGTCCTTTAGGTCCCACAACAAGAATCATCTCAAGAGGGTACAGACAAAGTTCTTGCAAAAAATGTCTGTTTAAAAAAAAAATAAATAAAATTCCAAAACGGAGAAAAGAGCAAGCAGTCCACACACAATGTGATATCTTACCATTAAGAAATTTTCTTGATGAAATTTGTATTTTTCTGTCTTCATGTGTATATAAAGTTCCTGGACTTCTCTCTAACCTGGCTGTGCTACAAGGAAAGGGAGCTTTTTGCTTTGGCTCTGTATCTGGACTGCAGGGTCTGCCTCTGTTGGAAATCATCCGTGTCCACGAGAAGATGACTTCAGTGCTCCCATGTCTTAATCAGGCATTTGCAAGATACTTGAATTTTCCTGCTGCATCCTTGTGCTTCCCAGCTGGACCACAGCCCGCTGTCACATACAAGGACAAAAGTGTCTAGAAAGTGGGACCTGGACCTTGTCAACAGTTCAAGGCACAGTAGAACTTTGTGTTCCAGCCTTGCAGACACTGGTACTCGTAAAAAACAAAGTTCTTGTGGATAAGGTGGCTGGGTAAAATTTCCTAAGCCAGAGGTAGTGCTTTGCTTGGGAATCATCAAGCACCTTGTCGAGCAGCGCAGTGGCATTTTGGCTCTGGCTGTCCCTTCCAGCCCCATGTCTTGAGGTTTTCAGCCCCACTGTGGAGATGATTCAGTGAAGCTGTATCAAAACCAAGGCATTTTACAGCCCAGAGTAAACCAGACCTGTCTTCAATTTACCTTCGTATATGAGCCAAAACCAGTGCCAGTTCTGATGTGAGTCAGAGCTCTGAGTCACCTCCTCATTAATTCTTAGATACAGGTTTTAGCTGTTTTAAGCCTTCCTCAAAATTCAATTCCCCCAGATTCCCAGACACTTTAACATCTCCTCTTTGAAGTCCTTCCAGTTTTTCTAGATCCTTTTTGCTAATAGGGTGCCCAGCAGTGAATGTAATTTTGCTTCCCTATATATTTTCTAAATCCTAGCTCTTAAAGCATTAGGGTTTTATGTGTGCATATATATCCTATTATATATTATAGTATATCAAGTTATATATAATGTGAAGAATTTGCCTTCATATCAGTGATACCAATTTTATTGGGAGAGAAATATTAGCAGGATTTGATTTTCAGTCACCAGCTGTTTTTTCTTTAAGGTTATTTCTTTCTTATTTTTGTCCCAGTGAATGACTAAAATGTAAAGTAAGTTAAGATTTAACAAAACACTGGGATGATTCATACAAGCATAAAATTTTATTGGTACAATTTTTTCTGAAGTCTCTTCATAATGATTTGAGTTTACTGGACAGATTCCAGGTTGCTATCACAAAAGTGCAAAACCAAAATGAACCTTCTCAAGGCTCAGATATCAGGCATCTCAAAGCTGCCAATGCCATTTCTCCTATCAAAATCCACTTGCTGCCAAACTTGGTCAGAGGACAAACAACAGCAATGGTCACAGCACGAGCTGAGTTTTCAAATCTGTGCAAACACTTTTACTCCAGGTCAGTGATATTGCAACAGACTTTCAACTGATTTCACTGGGAATTTGCCCATATATATACAGACAAGAAATGTATATATCAGCAGATACCCCTTAACTCAGTTAAAATGCTTTGACTCAGCAGAGGTTTGTGCCCCAGCAAGAAAGCTGTGCCAAGATGCGTAATCTAGGTGGAGAGGTTTAAGCAGAGCTATTTCAGAGAGTTAAAAGAAAACAGAAAAGTTGCACATGAGACATGAACCTCTAATTCAGTTCTGAAATCTACCACAGACTCCTTGGTGATACTGGGCGACCTGCTTAGCCTGTTCACAGATTTTCCACCAAAATGGAAGTCTTCCTCACATTTTCTTAAGAAGAGAGACAGAGGACCCAGCATTTGCCCACTGTGACTTTTTTGATCATGGTAATGAGGTTTTTTTCTTTCGTTATTTTGGTGTTTTGGGTTTGGTTTTTTTTTTTAATATTTGTGCTTGCCTGGACGCAAGACTTTCAGGAATTACCCTTTGTAAGCTACACAGTTACATACTATTGCAACCCACTCTGAAACTATTAAGCTAAAGGCAAGAAATAGGAAAACATGAGGAGTTTTGAATAGTGAGAATTTGCACAGGGAATCAAAGAGGTTTCAAGTTCACTTAGTGCAGATGTTTCTATAATTGAAACACACTAGAAAAATGCATTAATGCACAGTCTTGCCTACAGTTATCTGAACCATAAAAAAATGTCCATAGTCAGGATATAATTCCCTATTAAATCCTATAGGATATTTTAAAAAAATAACATAGGTTCTTTTTTTACTATTAAACTCCTTAGAATTTTTTCCTTAGGGTAGTCCACAGGGAACACAAATGAACCTAAAATCTGTTGACCAATTCACCCCATAACCTCTTTTTATGCACTTGCCCACAGATATTAAGGACCTGAATTTTAATGAGGCCAGCTAAGTGCAGCTGGTGACCTTGAAGATTTATTCACGTCCCATTTAAACCAGTAAGACTTCCTTTGGAACTGGCTCAAGATCCCTTTACTGTGTGTGCGCAGCCAGTCTTACAAACCAAGTACAAATTCATGCACAAAAAAGCAGGAACCGCACCTACACATTTGCTGCTGATGCAAAATACACAACCTCACAGGTAGAGGGAGAACATGGAGCCTCACAGGCTTTTGACTTCTTAAAACTGTAATGCTTGAAGCATTCAAAGGAAAGAAAATGTCTAGGATAGATCTGAGGCAACCTGCGAAGAATAAGTTTTCTGATCTTTCTAATCCTCCACTTTTAGGGTCTCACGCCTGTAAACAGAACTGGCGCGCTTTTTTAAATTTTTTTTTATTATTTTTTTTATTATTATTTTCTTCTCAGCAGTAAACTATTAGCTCCCTATCCAAAATCAGCAGGGACCAGCTGTACCCTACTGTAACATCCTTCAAGTTGTCTTTTGTGGAATTCTAAACCCCCAGGAGTCATTCCTACCTGCAGGTTGCGCCTCTGTTTGCTCCCTGAGAACCCCTCTGGCACACAGTCTCCTGCTGTTATGCTAAATTTTAATAAGGATGTCCCATCCTCAAATCCAGAGGTCAATTAAGATTATCAGGTGCTGGTTACCAAACATACCTGTTTACCTTGCATCACTCCTCTAAACAAACAGCAAGCACCACCTTTTTTACTTTCCATCAAGACTTGCCATGATTGCCTTGATGGATCTAAACAATGATACAAACAAGAAGGAAATTGTGTCTTTCTTTATCTCAGCCCAGCAGTAGGCAGATGGATAAGTATGAATAACAAATTACCTTGCAGTGGATTCCACTAATCAGCCCCAGGGCTGGGCTGGTTTAGCGTGAAACAGTTCTTAGCCTTTTGCAGTGCTAGTTCAGGCTTTGGGCAGAGTACCCTACCCCCTAATTAAGAACCTGAAACAAATTGAAAACAGCTGCGAATAATTAGACAATTTAAGTGCTGTTAAGAAGGAATAATTTTTGTAGCCATCGTAATAAATCTTATGCTGTCTGAACCCATACATTTTACGCGAACGTTTTTCTTCTGGTGGGTTAGTGCATTACTCATAAAAGAAACAGTATCCCTTTTGTTTTGATTGGGCCTGCTTAATAACAAAAGAGCATATCACTATAAGTGGAAGTGTGATGACAAAGAGAATAGCCTTTACTTTCCTTAATTTTCAATCGTTGTGGTTCAGATCCTATGTCAGGTTCCTGGCATGTGAGTTTGGTGGGAAAAAAAGAATTCTTGATTTTGCACTGTAAATAATACCTGAGCCCAAGCTCAGGTATTTTTTTAGATTTCTCTGAAAAAGTAAATGTCAGGAAAATACTCAAAAATTTAACAACTGACCCTTTAGCTTTATGTAGCAGATAGGTTCTTGAAGTATTAACTAAGACTTAGGGAAATCTATTTTTCTCTGAAATTTTCCACCTTTTTCTTTAATCTTCCCACTTGTCTGGAACTCAGTTAAAGTGTTTCACAGAAAATACTTTACAGAAGGAGAGCTTTCACCCGGCACTGCCAAACTATTCAAGGCCTGATTCAGCAACACATAAATGGCTTTGTCATAAATTAATTCTTTGAACACTTACATTTATATTTAATTTTATGTTATGTATGCCTTTTCTGAAGGTAGTGTATCTGCCCACACACTTAATGGTAATGCCATTCTTAAGTCTTTGTAGGATCCAGCCTTGGCTTGGATAATGGCATTACTTCAGAACAGGATATGGAAGGAACTTGATTATTTAGAAGCATGCTTTGGCTTTATTGCTATCTTAAAATAGCATACATTCCTCTGTCATTTTGATGGACTTGTATCGCATAATTCCAATCTGGACACAAATTCTGAACACCCGGTTTTTCTGAGGATTCATGTGGTCCTGTTTTGTTTTTCTTCCACTTCCAGAGAAAAGAAAACAGAGCTCACTGTGCCAGCCATGTGTTCACAGTACTTTCAACCCACCCAGCAGAAGTGCAGCTGCGAGGAAATACCTGATGCAAAGTACTTGATTCTGCATTGCGATGGCCTAGATAAAAGTAGAAAGAAAGGAAACAAAGCACTGTGCAAAGCCTCAGAAAATGAACCTTATGAAAGTGGTGTGAGTGGGAATAAGAGCTGAGATCTCTCTTTTCCCTGGCTCATATGGTGGAAGGCGGCTCAGCCCTTGCTGCACACCTTCCTCCTGTAGGTCCTGTGACACCTCTCGCTATTCTCCATCTGCCTGCACATGAGATCTGTGGCAGTGGCTCCTGTACTTGAAGCTTTCCCAGTCCTTGGCACTATTTAGCCAAGGCCCTGGGAGGGGGTGGGGTGTAATTTCTTCAGCTCTGGATTACCCTGTGTATGCCTTATCCCCAATGTACCAGTGGTGTATGACCTCATCAAGATGTTGCCATGGGGTGACTTCTTACCAGGATTTCGATGACCTCACTTCTGTTCTTACATTGGCATTTGGGTATTCTGCATGTGGAACCAGTGGCCCCACCGGGTATGAGGAGCTGAGATGCAAATTTCAGATGTTGTATCACCTGACTTCATATAGGACTTATGAATCTGCTTTGTACTAAAATATATTTTCAGAAGTTGTTGTGAAAAAGCCAGGATGTCACAAAAGAAGGGCAACAGTTCTTTCCTACACTTTCTGTGTAGAACCAGGGCAAACATTTCTATCATTGAAGTTATTTACAACATTCAAATTCATTTAAAAAAAAGAGAAATAATGTTTTATGCTCTAATGATAGTTTAAAAATAGTAGCACCGTAAATACATACCCCTACTTTTCCACCCTTCATTCAGCTACTTGCAAGTGCATGTACAAGTTTCTTTTTCAAGAACAAAGATTGAATGTCTTCCCCAGAACAGATGCACTGATGAGGAGGGACTTGATAGATTGCCCCAGCACAAAGCAGGAGCAGAAGAAATGTCAGCAGAGGCATACCTGTCCATTCATAGGTGCTTCTCCTCTTTCGTCTCTGACTGCTGCTCTCTTTGGAGAACTAGTGACTAATGAAGACCCCCTCCCAGAGGTTTTCTAATTTTGGCCTAGGATACAGCTAGAGTTTATAGAGGGCAAAAGAATAATTTGATGTTTCAGCAATACATCCTTTGGCAACTCTGAGTTCAGGAAGCGTTTGGACTGTGCTCTCGGGCACACAGTGTGATTTGTGGGGTGTCCTGCGCAGGACTAGGAGCTGGACTCGATGATCCTGATGGGTTCCTTCCAACCTAGCATATTTTATGGTTCTGTGATAACTGCCCACCAGCAGCCACCTCTGGTCCTCAGCTTCTTGTTCCATAAAATGGGGCTAATAGTTCCTTACACTTGTACACGGCTGCAAGGCTTAATCGATGGAGGTTTATAAGGTGCTTTAGGAGCCTTGACTTCAAGTTGCTGCAGACTTGCTAACTACATTATTTCAAAATAAAATAAACACATTTTATACAATTGAAAGGAAAAAGGAAAAATAATTCACCACCCTTCCTCCCCTCCAAGTTAGCTTCTCAGGATTTCTCCAGCACGAGTTATACTGCACTCTTTACTTGAGGTTTCACAAATAGACATAGCTGGTTGGCCAAGAGATTTTTTTACCCTGGTGTTTATAATTCCAATTGGTGTAAAATTTCCTGATGGTTAACACATCCCGTTACAGACACTTTTGAATGAATGACTCATTCGCAAATAATTGACTAGCTTTGTAATTTGGGAAGTAAAAATCACATTTATGAGTCCCTGGGGTAAGGGCCTATAATGTCGTGCATAAAAAGTAGATAAATCATAAAACCTGATCTTTTTTTTTCTTTTGTAAAAGCTTCCATTAGCCTTTGTGAGCACATTAAAGCAATGCCCTCTAAATGTGTGCAGCTGCTTTAAATCACTGGTGCACTTTAAAATCAAGTCTTTTTATATCGTGATGTTAAAATTACATGTTGGTTACTGTAATTCTGTCTTGTTTTTTGTGGGACATCCTTGGATCAGATCGGCTTCTGGGAAGACCTCTCCCTTTGCGCTAAGTTTTCTAATCCCTGTAAGCAGAAGCCCAAGTGTTTTGCAGCCTGTGTAAATGGTGTTTATCAGGTAAACAAGGGAGACAAACAGAAAGGACCAGTCAGTGCCATTGCAAATAGGACCCCATACTCACTTAGCAAATGCATGCATTTTAGACTGAGCTTTCAAATAAATGCGCAATGTGATTCTAATGGGATTTGACAAGGGTATTTGATGGCTGCAAGGCAAATCTATTATTATCTGCAGAATATCTAGTTACAAATATAACCCCCCAAAGGTGGCACTGAAACTACATAGTATTTAAACTCCTGAATGAAATGGCCATGCCACTTGCCTTGCCTTTGCAGTCTGAAAGTCCCATATACCTTTATGCTAGCAAGGCCTTTTCCCACATTTTCAGAGTACTGTAAATTAGTTTAGTATGCTTGAAAGAACCTGTAATTGTAACTGCTCTTGTTGACACATCAGCTTGATGCCACACAGAGCACGACTAGGACCATATCCTTTGGTTTTGCAGCTACAGTGCATTTCAAGTGCTTGACAGGTCCAGCGCTAAGATGTTCTGAATTAGATTTGAATTACAACCGCTAAATGCCCTTGTCAAAGCTTGTTATGCCTGAAACTAGCCATATACATTTAACTGACTATTCCTATGGAAGATATACTGCTTAAACAAAGACATACTCCAAAGTTTCATACAGAATTGTCAAAATATAATTGAGTTAAAAAAACAACTAAAGCATAAGAAGAGCAATCTTTACTGCCTTTTCCCCCCTTTTCCTTCTTTGAAATACATCCAAAGGACAATTTAGTGGAAGCTTAGTATAAAATAAAAAGAGCATATGCAGTTCCCGCAGAGACATTGAAATTTATACAAATACCAGATTCATCCATACATTGATCCTAGTGTCAGGAAAAGCCATAGCAGAACTTTAGGATCTTACCCTGTGAAAAACATTTCATATCACATTGCTGGCATTGGAGAGCATCTGGTGCTTCAGGAAGAAAATGAACTGGAGGTAGCACGTAGAGGAGAATCAGGATCAAGCCTGGAATTCTAGAGAACTCTAAATTCACGCTTTGTCAAATACGAAGCACAGTATTTATATATGTACGCATGTGTACGGAAGCATACACCTCAATGCCCATATGCAATATACAATGCACATATGCAATGTTTATACAATTTAGCCACACATGATAGAAACTTCCTTCTAATCTGCAGATGCTTCCATGATCACATACTGGTTACTACCTTCTTAGGCTAGAAAAGAGCAACCAAAGAGCTGAAAGCCGAAAGAAAAGAGTGAGGACCTCCTGCAGACTAGCTATCTGCCTCAAACGCTTTTTGAGGACAAGAAGCAAGGCAGATTTTCTTAACCTAAACCCACAAAGCTCAGAAGCATGGAAGAGGAGAAGTGGGCTATTGCATCTGTCGAACACAGGACAAACACAGGCATACTTTTGTATGTGAGTTGGCATCATCAGCTTCTCTTCCAAATCCTCCTACTCAAATGAAACAAAACATCTTAAGAAAAGATCTGTTGCTTCATCACAGATTTCCAGGTTGAATTTGAAAGTAACATAATTTTCATAATTCTGGAAGTTTTCTAGACTGGAGGGCAGGTCTACACTATGATGTGCTCCCAGGTTTGCATTTGCTGACCTAACTGGAGACACAGCCCATGGTGCCCTTGCTTATTGCTTGTCCCTGTCTTACAATGAGGACAGTGAGCACAGGAGATTTCAGAGGGGCATTACCCACTAGGGAGCCAGCACATGGCAGAAGCACATGTTCAGAAGGACCCCATGTATCAGAAGGACCCCTGACTATACATCAGTCCTTTGTTTCCAAAGTAAGGATAAAGGTCCTTCCTCTATGTGCCTTGGCTTGTAGATCGTAGTTTCTACAGGGAAGGGACTATCCGTCCCTGGGAAGGACAAAAAACACCCAGCACAATGGCATGCCATTTCATCTGGGGCCTCTAGAAGGTACTGTAAGACAAACAGAGAATAATCCTGCCTTGCAATGGATAAGGGCTAGACAAAGACCAGGGCAGCTGCAGCAGGGCTGTGTTCCCATCTCCGATGGTGTGGCAGTGCAAATACATTGGAAGTGCATACCCAAGATTTCTCCCGTCTGAAGCTGCCCTAGGCATTACCTCAAAACATGAATTCTCCAACACCAACAACAACTAAAAGATTTCTAACCCCATTCCAAGAGCAAAATGTGGCCTGAACTGGTCAAAACCTGCTGACAGCCTTAAGCGGCATGAGAAACCTGTTTCTTGATGGCAGTTGGTTATTTTAAAACTGAGCTGAAAGATTAATGGTGAGATTTTAAAAAAATGTAGGCTCTCAATGACAGGAACTGACAATTTGCTCATGCAATTTCCCATCACACTGTGTGCAACAGGGAGAAATGGGTGGGCAAAATGACACACGGCCGTTCTGTGCCTACACTTTTTCTGGAAACCTTAGCCCTGAAAAGGCAATAAGCAAATAAGCAGAGTGTTTATATGAAAGGCAGAAAGACTTAGGCTGAGAGATACATTGATATTCTTTGTTAATTTTTTTATTCAATTAAAAGGCACATGCTGATTATTTTTAGCAGTGTCCCCTTGATACAATTCAGATGTAAATCACATTTCTGTAGTCAGCTGCTGCTGTTTAAGCAGAAATATTTTGACACTATAATTATAGGGTTGAAACTATGCTTTACATTAGTGTATAAAACACTCATTAAATTAAAATTCTTCCATGAAATCATGAAAATAAACAGTCTGTCTGAACTAGCATCAACAAATTCACAGGATGCTTCTGCGTTTTCTCAGGGCTGGCCTTCAAGTGACTGTGTTACAAGGCCCTTATTTAACTGTGAAGTGTTAAAGGTTCACATTCTTTTGAAGGTCCTATTCTGCTTATTTTTAAAATTATTGCTTTAATTGTTTTTACAACTTGTAAGATTTTAAAGCTATTAAGCCTCAAAGTTGTGGGAAAAATTAAAATGGTGATTATTATAACTTGCATAAGTCTGTGAGATGGCAACGGTACTGCATTTTTTTTCAAGAGTGGATTATATAAAAGGGGTCCATGGCACCATATGTGGCATGGCACACTGGTCTATTACGGCTGAGAAGCAGGATACACAATGAATACGTGATGCCTTATGGGATGGAAAAGAAACCAAAAACTCAGGGTGGTAATGTTTAGGGGATCCTTCTTGTCCTCTCTTTTGTTCTTCACCATCTTCTTGCCTTTTGTTCCTCTCCCATCCATCATGAACTTGATAGTCCTGTAGACAATGAATTCAACTGTCTGTGCCTCAAAGCAGGCAGAAGTTTTTGGCAGGAGTGCCAGAACAAGAGTATCCCAGTGATCCACATTGCAGTAGTGGGAAAGAGGACACATGTCTTAGTCCTGCCCTACTAACACAGGGATTAATTTCTTAGGTCTGTTTACTTTTCTCCCCAAGGACGAGAAGTTGCTCCTCGTCAAACTTCCAGGTATCCCAAACGGAAGTCACTGTCCACAGAAAGAAGCAGTCCCCTCTGGCCTGATGGTCACTTTAGAGGGATCCACTGATGGGCAATAGCATTAGTTCTGGTTCCTCCACCACCCACCATGGGCTTGAACCAATCTTGCTGGATGGGACAGTAGTCAAGACTCCCGAGCCTCTCCCAGCATTCCCTGTGCACGTTAGAATATCTGCATATGTTGGCACACTAATCCCTATAAGCCCTGACTGGGTTTTGTTTGTTTCCTGTTCATCTGTACAGTATCACTGGTCTTTACAATGCACTGAGCACGCTGTGGCTGTGCTGGGCTTGGGAGCGAACGGCGCGGGATCTTCAAGATGCAGATGATGTAATCACAGTGGTCTGAAACATTTTTGCTACATCTATATTCCACTGAAATCCACAATTATGGTTGACTTTTCTTTGATTGAAGATATTCCAGAAAGATGGGCTGCCATGGTAATTGTGCCATTTTATCTTAAGATACGAATCTGAGACTGATCCCTCCGGTCTTAGGATATTACAGTCAACATGTTATTTTCTCCATTTGTGCATGAAACGTATATGCTACAGTGGTTGCTGCAATGTATATTTAGTCTTAACATGTCAGAACCATCAGTTAAAAAATATTCAAATTCTTCAACCATTTTATTAATCAGGATTAGGCACAGGAAAGTCTGTTTCAGAGTGTAAGTTTTAGTATACATTGCAATTCAATAGTAAATATTTCTTTTTAAAATGCTATAGTTGTTTTCTTTCAGCAGCCACATGGATGATTCTTTTTTGTCCAGTATTACTAGCATTATGGTTATCCCTCCTCCACCACAGGATGACATATTACACATCGGATGGGAATAACCTTCTTTTCAGAGCCTAGATACTATAGTCTGGTGAGTTCAATTAAAGGAAGAAAAATGTTTTATCACTGGAAAACATTAATATTTTATTCTAGCTGCACATTATCATGAAACCTGTGGGGTAAAAAACTCAAAAAACTCAGTGTGGTTTTGAGAAATCCCACAAATAACTGAGCAGAAGTTACCCTTTTATTTTTGTTCCAGATCATTCCACAAAATAGCTTTAGTTCTCAAATTAGATAACTGACAAACATAATATTTTTACTTAACATGTTTATTGAGATGAATTATTTTTAACTCTTGGTCACTAGATTTTCATGTCCTAAACAGAATACCATGAGAATTCCTTCAGATTTTTAAGCACTTCATAGACAAATTATGAAAGCCCATAAGAAGAGAAACACTTCTTGGTTAATCCTTCTCCTACAAAGGGAGAAAGACTTTTTAAAAATCCAAATATTTTTTCTCTTTAAAAAAAAAAAATCATTGCAAAAATTATTTCTAGTAAGCTATTAAAAATATCCAACATCAAATTTCTTGAAGATGTTAAATGTTACTGCCTCTGGTTGGATTACCACAGGATAGGTGTTAATGAACACTTTTATGTAGTTACAGTTACAGTATACTTTCCATATCCTACAGTGTCTGCTCAGCACTCATTTTACCTGAAAACATCACTGTTAGCGAAGTTGCTGTCTACAATAGTCACAGAGAACAAATACAGCTGAAGCGAACTCAGAACTTGTTTTAAGAAAAGTATTTTTCTAGAAAATCTTTGCTGGGACTATCTCTTATTAAAGGCATTACATACATAAAATTTAGTGACAAGTAAGTGATGACACATTAGTGTAAGTGTGAGTGTAAACTCTGAGGGCGGTGACTTAAAACAGTACCTATGGATGGCAACACAAACAGACATAGTAAACACTTGCCACGACCAATGCCCAAATAAATTACTCTGCAGTATACATGTTTATACAAATTGTCATTTTGGTGAATTTAGGCACTTCAGATATTAACCTTATGCTTCAGAGCAGTGTGACTGCCCAGCGGTGTCAGAGAACATAACTGCCTGTCCTACCTCTTCTTGGCACAGGTTTTGGAATATTTTGAGTAATATAAGTGGAGGCCACAAACACAACTCTATAGTTTTCATTTCCCAACAGTGATTCTGCCTTCCCATTTCACCTCTGTGTCTGGATCAGCTCTAGGAATACTCAGCCAGTACAGAGCTGCTCATGGTTGAAGACGACCAGTCACTGACCACGAGAACTAAATACCCAGCCCCATATGTTTCAAGAAAGGTGGTTTGACACCCATTCTGCATTCAGTTTCATCTGCCTCCTATAGCTTCCTCTCCCTCAGAAACAACTCCGTTTCTCCTACCCACTGGTAGTCTGGTCCATTGGTGGCCTCTTACTGAACCAATGATGATGGAGACATTTGAATTCCTCAGTGCCTAAGATCAACAGCTGACACAACCATGACTGCAGACTTCATCTTCTTGCCCATTCCTACTTCACCTATGGACATCCAGGATTTTGCAACTTCCTCAGCTTTCCCGCAGCCAGGAGACACCAACATGGTCTAAACCATCAGGAAATATTAGCTCTTCCCCGACTTTCTACGTATCCTTCCACATTTCCTTATATTCTCCCAGAAGAAGTTTGCTTTCCTCTACCTTCTCACATCCAAGAGTTAAAAGAGTAAAATAGGGACTAAGTCCGTGTCCTTCTTAACATCCTAAATGATAACTCCTACTGTGGAGAGGCTCAGATGTCTATGTCACCACCATCAGTTGGCTCTGCTGGCAGCCAACTCAAGGAATATATAGCTAAAGTGGGCAGGATGAGGAGTTATGACCAATGAACTGCTCATTGTCTCAGTAAAGCAGATTTCTGTAGGGAAAACAGGTTTACTTTTTTTTTTAAGTTGAGGAAGTTGCAGTCTAAGTCCTCCAGTGGTCCAGCCTTTGTCCCAGCCGGAAGGCCTTGGTAGGAGAGAGAAGTGGAGGTGTCAGACAGAAAATCTAGAAAATGTGAATGCATCACACATGCACACACACTCCCCACCATGGTGACAAAGACTGTTTGTTAACAGAGGAGCAGATCACTGACTGTAAATTTTACAAATGGCAGCAGACTTCAGTTTAAAACTCACATTTTTCCTGAAAACTGGAGAGGTGCCTCAGGCTCCTGTTCTTCAGAGACTCAGGAAATATTTGGGAGGCAAAGAGGGGGACCAGCCCCCTTTTTGTGCAAGTCCAAGGACTTCTCTTGGGCTTGCTCCAGGGTGGCTTGAAGGCCAATTTCCACACTAAACCTTGACCTGAAAAACGTGCAAGGGTTTCCTGCAACACCCAGTGGTGAGCAAAGCTTGAGACAGAGATACAATGTTGTACTGCCCCTCTCTCTTGATAGCCAACTGTGAGACAGAAATAAACAACTCAAATGTTGTCTAACACACTCTCAAGTGCCACTGTGTACCCAGGCAGTTTGGGAGGTGCTGGGCTCCACGCCTCCTAGCTGGTTGCAGGGGAGGTGCCAGACTTCAGATCCTGAGTGGGAGGGATGAAGTCTCCTGGGTAGCTCCCACAGAGGGACATCTGGCTACCCTTCTGCCAGCAGGCCTTTGGCAACTGGGTGTTAATGGCCATTGGCATCTCAACTGACTGTCCAATAATGAGGTTAGAGCATTCACACTCACTGACAAAAACTTAGGTGGAAACATTACTTAGCCTTCCTGCCAGCTAGAACCCCTTCTCTCCACCACCTCCCTCTCCCTCACTTGCTCACTCACATCTCCTCAGGCACCCTTGCAGCCTCTGATCACTTTATTGGTTCCAGGGGGACAACATTACTTGTTCTTTGCACAGATCTCTTTGCTTTCCCTTACCTCTCTCTTGCTTCCCATCCCCAACTCCTGAATATGTTAGTAGTATTAAATAAACAGCACATCAAATGGTTTTGAGGCTTCCTCTGGCAAAACCGTAAGATCTGCATTGGTAATATAAATATATATATATACTTCTGTCCCAGACTCCCAATCTGTTTCCTTTAAATCCAATAAAATTTATATCATAGGGCTTAAGGGCAGAGGGCTTCATACAATTGAAACTGATTCAGTAAATGCAAAACATAAAAATAAAGTATTGGTATTTGGTATTCCTATATTTCAATATTGCTTTGATATTCCACTATGAAACTTAAACTGGGTTGGGGTTTTATGCATTCTTTATTCCCCCTCTTTTGTTCCCCCACTTTTTCCTTTGAATTTCATCTCTTTAATCACTGGACCATGGATCAGAAATACTTGCAACTTGTTTGTGGACGGCCGGAGTCTAAAGCAACAGCTTGTTTAGAGAGTTATTTCACCATCTGTTCTTGCTTTTTCCATTAGATGGCTGGTTTTACATAGAGATTCATTTTATCGTGCTCTCGTTCTCTGTGTAGTGCATCATCTTGTTTCATTTACATACTCACACAATTGCTCACTTATCTTTCTTTTGTGCACAGTACCTACTTGTACAGTGATACACTGAGAATGCACATACCTCAACAAGCAATATTCTCCGCTGACTTTCACCGATACCACATGTAACTCATTGGAGCCAGAGTATGGATTTCTTAAAATTGTGTAATAGATCCAAAGTTCTGGTGGGTGAAAGGGGCTGTTATGATCATCTAGTCTGACTTTTGATATAACAAAGGCAGTAAAACAACAAAGGCCAAGAAGCAATTCCTGAACCAAACCAAAACCCTCTGGTTGAGCTGGAAAATTTAACAGAGATATCCAGTTTGGGCAATCCACTACAGCCTTGGAGAAGTTGTTCCAGCAGCCAGAGGTGGCTGGCTTCTTTTTGTGAAGAAAACATCACTGCCTTGTAAAGTTTCCCTTTGCAGCCACTGATTTGTATTTCCCTTACACTGATAAAATGAAAACCTATCTGATATCCAAAATCATCTCTCCATAAGAGATTCTGGGTGTTCAGGTGGCCTCCAGAACAGAGGGCATGCACTCAGGCTATCCCTCTGAGCAGCAGTGAGCTGTTGGAGCTGTTCCTCTTTCATCTGCAGCCACGCCCCAGTTTCTGTCTGACAAAGTAAATAGGTTTAATTTCTTTCAATTTTTGCTGCAAAGCAGGTTTTGAAGATCTTATCAGCTCATACATTCATTAACGTTTCTCAGTCACGGTCCTCTAAGACTGGCAAGAAATGGTGTTGTAAAGTACTCTCAATGCTGGGCTGAGGAAGCTTCTCAAGCATCAATCACTTGATTCCTGCCTGTGTCACAGTAACTCATGAGCTCTGCTGTCTGAAAGCAAGGACAGATGTGTGCATAGATCACATGCTTCTAATTACTTCAAAAAACCTTCACCTAGCTAGGAAGATGCAGATTAGCCTCCACACAATATATAAAGTTGATCCCACCCAAGCAGAGAAAGCTGGAATAGTGAAGGTTTTGCATTTTCCTTCTGTTTACCATGAGTCTAAAATACATTTAGTTCACAAGACTGTTTAATTCATGTTTATTTTCCTACCATCACCTGCATTCAGTGATTCAGGCATTTCCCTAAGGTTTCCCCAAGCAATTTCAAACAGCCATTTAAACACATGAATACATATATTAGAAAAATCCTTTCTTTCCTCCAAAACCCAGGATTCTATACCAATATGATCATTTCTTGATATGTACTCTTTTCAACATTTAATGTGATATAATGACACCATTTCCACATGTGAAACTACCATAAGCTGAAAGGCTGACAACTCAAAGCCTCAAAAGTGATGTGTTGGAGCCTTACACTTCAGGGAGGATGAATGGAGATGGATCACGGAAGGGTCAGCCAGGACTTATCCTGGCCCTGAACTAACCAAGGGATTAGACATTAAAATCTGAGTGGGTTTAGCTTTAGAAAAACTAATTTTGATACTATTGTTTATTTATTACTTAGTAAACTTTTCCACCCAAAAAGTGGTATTTGTCAATGAGTTTTTTTCAGAACATGTGGTTTTAACTTCTCAAGAAAGTCTTTGTAAGGGGAAGATTTGTACTGTTCACTACTACAAGAGAAAAAAAATGGGAAACTTTATCACTTTATTTTTCTGGTTTCTGACGAATTCTTCTTTCAGGATAATCCCTTTACATTCCTGGCTTATTTAATGTTGTAAACTATTCTTGAAGTCACCAAGAATAGTATCTGGACTATGATTTTGTCTTTTATGAAGATAAAAGGTTGTATGTCACCTTTCTTGTCCTACTTGGTGGCTGATGGAATTTTTCAGGGTGTTATCTGATATACAGGTAATCTCAGAAATTCTTTTTTTCATGTGTACACAGACAGTTTACAATGGGGGTCTGAAAGGGACAGACTGCCACTTTAAGTCATATCATGCCTGTTTCTTAGTGCAAATTGCTTAATACATTCACCTATTTTAAGACAGCAAGAAATCAGTTCAACAAGTATTCATTATTCTGAAATCACATATCAAAGAGAGTAATATTTGCAAAAGTACCACAACTTTTAACGGAGAAGAACTTATATAAGGTATAACCTTACTGTGCAGTGGGTAACAGAAGCATTAGTAGGAAAAATCTAAGTGGAAACACTTGACAAAATAAATTAAAGCACAGCTCTCCCCTGAAAAGTGACTAAAAATGGCATCCTAGGGTCCCATGTTTATTATGTGTTACCAACTCCAGATCAGATTTGATCAGTGTACAAATAAGGGGTGAAATTCTAGCTGGGCTGAATTCAACTAGAGCTTTGCAGATTACTTCAATGGGGCCAGGATTTCATTTTAAGAAAACTTTTTTTTCCCTTTTTGAGCAGTCTGTGGAGATTTGACTTGGAAGATCACAAAGTTGGTTGAAATGTGAAGCAGAAAAATCCTAAGGAATTTCAGAATTGTTTCCATTTTGTAGAGTTGAAAACAGGCCAGGTTTTCACTTCTGTGTTTTAAAGCTGAAGATTTTGCATGTGATGTTGTTAATTGATCTTCTTATCAAAGATATCACTGACATGTTTATTAGCATTCTTTTCTGTCAAAAACACAGAATTTGGAAAAATGAAAGATCTAAATGATCATGCTGGCATTGATCTTGATACGCTTTGTCAATAAAAATGTCAACAGGAAGAAGCCAAACCATGATGTGAAAAAGTCTGATTTTCTCTAAGTCTCTCTAGTGATCTTTGTCTCGAGAAAGAGTCAGGTTTTCAAAGAGAGGGGAAGAGAACAGCTTTATGAAAATGGAGACTTGCTTTCCCCGACACTTTGTGTTCTGGACAGGTTTTACGGGTGCCTTGGGTAACTTCTCAATCTGCAGCCCATGAAGGCTGGTGGCTGCTTGCCCTGGGTGCTTTAACACGGTGGAAAAGCCTGTGGAGAAGGATAACCCTCCATGCTTCCATTCTCTCTGGCACTGCTGGGGCTGGAGAGCGGACTGGGGAAGGAAGTTTGTTTTGCCATTTCCCGCGCTATACTCTTTCTGCGGTTAAAAAGAGACTCCAGACTCCAGAGCTGTCAATCTGGCACTTTTCACTAGCACTTGAAAAAATTTCAAAATCTATTAAAAAAACTACATCCAAAACCTTCTGCATGTGAACAGACAACAGCAAGAGCCGTATCAAGGGCTTTGATTGTAGGTGAGGCTGGCCGGAGAGAGTCAGTGCTTTGCGGATATTACATTTTATTCTTGATAGTGCAGGGCCTCACTGTGCTTCTGTCATCTTTAAGCTGTCTGTTTTCATCAGGGAAAGGTCTTACAAGCACAAAACACATGGGCAGCTTTTCAGCCCTGTTTCAAATTTCTGCAACACAATAAATCCGTTTGTTTTTATTTCTTCTTTCTGTAAACATTTCTCCATCTAACATAGTAACTGCTGTTTATACAGTGCAGTAAAAGCACAGGTCAGAGCACAATAAGATTATAGTCTTACTTCAATATGTCCAATCCGTAATAAAATAAAACCTTACAAAATATCCAGAGGAACAGTTTGGGGTTCTCTTCATATTAATGTATGTCGTATGGGAGGTTTGTATTGGGGCATAATATTTTCCACAGCTGTCAGGACTTATTTAAAAAGCAATATCCTTTTTCTGGGATTTTATTTAGGTTCTGTTTATACCATGTGTAGGATTGTTAATCCCATGATGTATGACTCAGTGGTGTATGATTACTTGAAGGTAATATGTACAAAATGAGCTAAATATTTTGGGATAGATCCTTGGGATTGAACACACTGGGCTCACAGTGGGGGTGGGGTGTGAGGGGAGGGTGATAAGGAGGGAAAAGAAAGGTAGCTGCAAACTGCTTTTTTGTCATGTGCTCAGCCCAAAGGCAAACAACATCAATCCTGCTCAAGTGCATTCCCCATTCTCTATGGCCCCTGTGCTCCCTTCCACAAGGAGGAATGGGATGGAGGCTCAGATGCTTTGAAGGTCTTGAATCGTTTTTCACAACTCCCTGTGCTGTGCCTCTCTGTGACGTAAGGGGCATTTACCCCTCTGCCGTGGCTCTGTTCCATTCACTGGGGCATGCCTGAAGAGGCAGAAATCCTAAAAGGCCAGCTACATCAGCTTTCATGGGTGATTGAACCATGAAGGCTGATACAGCATTCTGAGGGCTACTTGACAAGAAATATGAAATATATAGTATATCTTCAGATTTTAACAACAAGAAACATGGGTTCATTTCGTGGATTCTGTGAATGTACTAAGTTGTGTTTTCCATCAGCTGTGAGTCCTTCGACATGGAAAACAGAGGCATACCTCAATCCACAGAGCTAAATTTGTCCCAAGTGTAACTTCATTGGCCTTACTTCAGGAATGTGTTTGGCCCAGTGACTCAACAGGTACTTATTTTTGCCATTTAGTCAGGTTTTTTCCAACTGAATGGAAATGAAAGGACACATTAAAAGGCCGTAAAGTAGCCTTTCTATTATGTTACAGTTGTCTCTTAGTTATTCAGTATGTTTGGTAACCAGCTTATTTGGTTAGAGAATTTGCAGAGACATCAACTTCTGTGCTCTCAAACTCTGGGTGCTCCTGGAAATAGATGAAATAGGAAGAGATAAGAGGCTTGTTAAGGTGCTAACTGGGCCAGAGTTTTGTAAGTACTTGAGTGCCTGGAGAAGCAGCCAGACTTCTAAGAGGATTGTTTTAAAGTGCCCACATGCCTCACTCCCCCAAGTCATGAGAGGGCAACTGAGAAGGGAAGGAAGAACTCAAACATCTGAATAAGATGCCAGGCCAGGAGGATTTAACAG
The DNA here is from genome assembly GCA_013399855.1 of Oxyruncus cristatus. Classification (NCBI taxonomy): domain Eukaryota; kingdom Metazoa; phylum Chordata; class Aves; order Passeriformes; family Cotingidae; genus Oxyruncus; species Oxyruncus cristatus. The sequence goes on along the minus strand of VXAY01004929.1, from coordinate 3,316,462 downwards.
CTGAGATCCAGCCAAGTCTTTTTACCATTTTAATGCGTATTATAGTCAGGTTTTGAAGGGTATAAAGCAGGTCAAGTCTTTATTGAAGCACAGTTCCTGAAAAGGATATGTTAGTTGCTCGGTGCATCACCAGGAGACATCAATGTGAAACCTTGAAATCTCTGAGACCTTGGCTCATCCCAGCACTGTGGTTACCTTAAATGATGTTTTTGAGCCCTGGGCACACCTCTACTCTTACACAGTTCACAGCTGCATGAAGCTACTAGGATGTGTTGCTACACGTTGCTGTACAGATGAGGAACAAAGAGGCAACAGCAAAGTAGAGAGAGAGGAGATGGTCCCTGTGGCAGAAATATCTTACTTTACATGAAGCTTAGGCAACCACCCGGAGAGATATCTTGTGTGGGGCTGGAAGGTCCAGTTCCCTGCACTGTTGCTCATGGGCACTGCTGGGTTTGGTGCACAGATCGACACAGGGGGAGAAGGAGAGAGCCCAGATGGGAAACAGCTCATGAACATTGAGAAATACTGAAGGAGTGCCCTCATGGGACAGCATGAGGATACATGACCAGGATACTCAGCTGTGTTACCTCAGCACAAAGAAGCTGGGAAGAATATGGCCTGTTTCAGAGAAAATAGATGGCATTGAGACACTTTCATCTCTTAAAGCCAGATTCAGAAGTATTTACGCATCCCTAGATAGAGATATGAAACCTGACTAGAGGGAAAGGTTGGAAGACATTCAATGCAGCACGGCTGTGGTAGGCTGCATTTGTACACTCCCCAGATGAAAACTAATGTTTAAACTTTGCTCTTATCATGGAGTCATATATTAGTTTGGGTTATAAGAGACCTTTGAGATCACCAGGTTTCAACCCCCCTGCCATGGACAGGGTCACCTTCCACTAGACCAGGTTGCTCAAAGCACCTTCCAACCTGGCCTTGAAAACTTACAGGGGTGGGATATCCACAGCTTCTCTAGGCAACTTGTTCCAGTGCCTCACCACCCTCACAGTAAAGAGCTTCTTCCTAATATCTGATTTAAATCTAACTTCTTTCAGTTTTCTGTTCAAGATCAAAGAAGCCATATGGGTAGCCCTGCACCATAGTTGAGGGCAGGAGCTGACAGGAAATTGTGGAGAGCCATGGGAAGAAGTGGGGAGATAACTAGGACAATAGATAGTGTGGTGAAAGCACTCACTAGGTTGAACTTCAGTGATTCAGTCAGTCATTTCACTGCAACATCACTGCATACCCTTACAGGCAGTGCTCCACCAGTAATGCAAACAACAACCTCTGTTACAGCTGTGCACTGACTGCTTTGATGGAAAACAGCTCTTAATGGGTTGAATAGGAAAACTGCAATTTTCCTCAAAACTGCCAATATGAGATTTACTCAGCAGGGAAACGGCTCTTAAGGAGAGTGGCTGGGCTTTTCTCACACAGGATGTTGAACACCACAGGATGCTACATGGGATGTTACTGAAGCGTCTGCAGGTGAGAACCCACCCAGCCCACACTGTGTTGGCCACTGGCAATCCTGATGGCATCTGCTGGCTGCTGATACAGCCTCATCTTCCCTCTTATTCCCAGATGCTACGGTGCATTAAAAAAAAAAAAAAAGTGAAACGCGAGCAAAATTACTTTCCCCATGTCAAGGTGTTTGCTGGAAAATAACAGGGAGGCAACATGATTCCAGAGAGAGGGCAAGAGGCAGTGGGATGCATCCTTGCTGTGCAGGAACAACAATGAAGCCTCGAAAATCAGGACAGCGACCTAAAAATAATACATGAGTTTGATTTACTCAAAAATGCAGGGCAGCAGCTGCGTGCTCTCCTGCTCTTCAATCTGAATAGTGATTTTGCTTTCAGTTCTTGACTTTTTTTGTGTAACAATGACATCTAAAAATTTGCATTGCTTCATTTGGAGGTTAAGCAGTATTGTTTGTTTAGGCTTGCTTCCCCCCCCCCAACAAAGTGGAGCATTATGCAATATACTGGATATCATGATATAGGGTAGTTTTTGGCATAGTGTCCCTATTAATGTACAGCCACAGTTAGAAAAAAAATGAGAAATCTTATGAAGACCTCATAATCTGACATATCTATCCTTTTTATCATTTCTATGGGCCAAATCCTGAAGGTATTTATTAAGATCCTTGATCTTCAGAGCAGATAAAAGATCTTGTCTCAGAGCAGGGCCTTCTGCTGGATGTTGTACAGGCCTTCCTTTTGGTTAAGAGAAAAGAAAATTACAGAGTTCTCCAGACAAACATTGTCTTGCTCTGCCCTTGCTCAAAGCAGGCTAAAAGCAATGGGGTTTTGTTAGCACAGTGTGATATCTGTGCTAATCACCATTTCAAATAATTAATAGAGCTACACTAACCATAATTTCTTGTCAAGACAGGCCATAGCAGAAAAAACTTGTGCTTGCTCAGAGAGAGGTTAAAGCCCTTCAGAAAATTGGCAGAGCAGGCCCAGAGTGTAGATGAGCTCTACAAGTGGCTTGCAGATGCTGTTGGTTTAAGCAGGTGAAGGACGCAGGATTTGGTGCTGCAATTTAATATTTTTTACACATAAAAGAGGCTGAAGACCTTCTGAAGCCATAAAGGTGTCTGGTGAGATCCATAGAAATCAATGGAAGTTTTGTCCAACCTTTCTGTGGGTATTCTTTGATGATGAAGGCAAGGTCAGAGTAATATCTGGTGTTGCTAACTCTTGCGGTTAGCTCTTTGGAGTTCCCCCACCACCCAAAACATACAGTTTCTATAAAGAAACCGAGCACTTTCTCTTGTCCCATATTCCCCTTCCCACTTTTCCGTGGAGCTGGCTGACCTCTGAAGAGGAACTTGCCTGGGGAGCTGGCATTTGGACATTGACATTGTGACCATGTTTTAGGCCCAGTGAGAAGATGTAGTTTCCAATTTTCTGTGTTGCGCAGCACAGAAAGCAAATTAAACTCCCATGTTTGCGTTTTTGAGGCAAAGAGGTTCCATGGTCTGGCATCCAAGGGCAGGGGCTTTCCTCTAATTCTCATTATTTGTGACAAGCTCTGGTTGCATGTAAATAACTCCTGCACATCATAATGCTATTATCCAGTAGTGTCTTTTTCTTGCTTTTCAATATCATTGTCAAATTTATTTACATGGCCCCTTGCTCTTCAGTTAACACCCTTCCAGACATACTATTTTCTTGCTCTATAATTATCTAGCCATTGTAAAGCTGAATTGGCAGACACTATATTGTAATTCTAGCACTTTTAGCCTAATTGGGGATAACCACACCAAGAGAAGATGGTCAGTGACAAACGAGCACTTTTTTTCCCCGAAAAATAATAGATAGCTGCTGCTTCAATCACTTTTTTGACAGCTCAACATTTTTATATCTTTTTGAATGTATATTTCTACAAGGAGAAAGCTATTACCAATGTACCACACAAGCATATCCTGTCCATAAATCTGTATTTTTTTTTTATCATGGGAGATCTTTACAACTCAAGACAGAGCGGGCAACTTTCTGCATTAATTTCAGAAGGCATGTCCACCTGGTGAAGCAGGACCAAGAACCGCTAGGCAGCCTGTGGGCCACTAAAGGGGTCATGAAATACCTTAATGGACAAACCAGAGAAACCACAGACTTCTGGGCTCAGGAGAAACATATGAGAGCAGCAGTGTGAAAATCTGGGCCTGCTGTCCCTGGGATTAAAGGAGTTTTTTTACACTTTCATCTTATTAATGACATATGGGCCTTGGAAGTCATACAAGTCTTGTGAAATATTAAATGTGCATTGCCTTGTGGTGACAAATATACAGTGCTGAACAGAGGGCAACAGGAGCCACGTCCCCTGCTAGATCTGTCCAGGCACACGTGTGGCGTCCCAGGGGAGAGGCTGTCACCATGCAGCCCGCCCACACCACACTGCCCCACGGGGCATTTGGCCTTCCTTCTCTGTGTCTTTCTTATTAATTCCCTTAGACAAAGAGATCAACTTTTGTGAGAAGCAGCTTATTTTGTACTCTCTTTGTGGGGGTTGATGTGACCACAGCACCCAGTGCTGGGAGATGCCCGTGCAAATGTTCACCCTGACCAACCCAGCATCCAAGCCACCTCAGATCCCCATGGGCTGTCAGAAGAGACTTCAGATCCTCCAGAAACTTCTTGTGACACCACGAGGGCCACTGGGAACATCCTGACCCTCAGTAGTCTCCCTTCTCACCTCAGACCAGCTTCAAAACCCCTTTGGTCTGTGGGAACCCAAAGCATTTTCAATGAGCCACTCTCCCATTTCACTCAATTTGGTATCTAGGGCAGCACAAGAATAAAGGACTCAAATCTTTCGTAGGTTTTTAGTCTAAATGTTTCAACCTACACATCCGTACCTCTCTTAAATATGTTGCTTATTCCACCTCCAAATTTCTGCATAATCCATCCATCCAATACACCCTATACCAAATATTTTGCCTTGTCATCTCCTTGTAAATAGAGGGTGTCAAATACACAGCCAGCTCATTGGGCGCAGCTAGGGAAATAGTTTAGTCTTCCCAGTGGAGTAATTAAAGAAATCATCCCAACAAGCCGGTCAACTCTAGTCACACACCTAATCAGCCTGGCTGGAAGCAGGAGGCTTGTGATACACATGCACTGCAAGGGGAAGGACATACAGGACATGTAGTCATACATGGAGAGTTCATGTTTTTGGCACCTGTGTTCCAATGGCAGGAGTCAGTCTGAGAAAAGTGGTCCTAAATACTTGAAAGGTGTTGAAAGGCCTGTGATGGTATCTCCTGCTAACTGCTTCAGGGAAGGCAAATCCGTGAGTTCAGCTGTGATTGTGTACATTGTGTCCCCAGCTGATAAAATTGCTATCATACTTTGGGCAGTAACACCCCAGCTGCAGTCACAAGCAAGGAGTCTTGCCCACCCAAACCAGAAGAAAATTATCCATGAAGCTACTTTTTGGCAAGTATTTGCATAGTATTGTTCAAAAAGTACACCATTGTATCCCACCACATGGTTGTTACAAACTCTGAGCGAAAAGGATCTGATAACCCAAAGACTGGAGATTCCTCTTTTCCTCAATTTCTTGAAGTTTCTTTTTGCCCTACTTAGATTTGTGTTTCATGTCAAAAAAAAACAAACTCTCCAAAACAAAATAGTCTGTTGTGACAGTACTCCAACTCAATAACAAGTCTGGAATTTAATTAAAATCTCTTATTTCAGTCCTTCTATGTACAAGCTAGCAATCCTTGAACTTTTCATGAACTAAAAGTCTTTTTTGAGGAGCCTGGCAGTTTGGCAGAGGAAAGAATGGAGATAAGTAAACTTGAGAAGTGTACTGGCATCATGGTTCTTGCTGCTTCTTCAGTTCTTTAAGGAGAGACAAGAAAAGAAACTTGACCAACATTGACAGACAACATTCATTTTTGCCGTGTCCCTGTGGCAATGCAGGAATCGTTTCTTATCTTTTTAAAATTATTATTATTATTATCATTATTACTATTTAGTCCTAGGATTTTAATGGGCTCTTATTTTTCTTCTTCATCTCCTCAGGGAAGAGTATTTCTTTTCTTCATCATTTTATTTTCGTTTGCCTCACAAAAGGAACTCTTCATATAATAAAGAGGAAACTACAACAAAACTGTTCATCCCAATGTATTTCGCATGGTTCCATGTTTATAGATGAGACTTAGCTGTGCTTCTTTTATGTGCTTTAATTAAGTCAAAGTGCAAAATCCCACTATACCCAATATAAACCTTTGGCTTGGAAGTGTGACTGGAGTCATCAAGGGAAACAAGGAATTCAGTGGAATGAGGTATTCAGTGCACTAATTAGTGTCCGTCAGCTGCACTAGAAGTCTGAAAAATGTAACTTTGAGCCTGTGTCTGGAAGGACATGAAATACTCTCTCCTTTGTGCTCAGCCACATGTACCTGTCCCTCGCTGTGTTCACAGCAGGACTCAAAGGTGAGGTCAGCTGGATGAGGGAACTGAGCTGGCTGACAACTAACCCTAAGGACAGGAAAACCCAATACAACCAATGTGTCTCTGGGATGATGAAGAGAGGATGACTGGCCGTAACACTACACCCAGGTAAATGGAAAATAACATTCAAAACATCTGATCTAGGATCACTTAATGCTGTGCATCAGAATATTCTATTAGCATAGAATAAATTCACTACAGAGTTCTTCTGTGTCAGCTCACCAGAAAATTTGTATGTTTAAATTCTCAAACTCAAACACAAACATGTTTCTTCAAAGAGTGAAGTTTGCTTGGAATTCATAAAAAGTGTCTTGTATTACGGGCTTTAATATTTACTTTAACCTTCTGAAGAACTGGAAGAAATGTTCATTTATCAAACAATGTGGTGCATTTCAGCAGGAGAGAGCTGCTTCCAAAGGGGTGTCTGTCTGCTGCTGTTAGGAGGAGAAAGGCAGCAGGTCTCAAAACCCAGGTAGTTTTGGCTGTTTATACCAGAGGTCTCAATTTGGTCAGCGTACCTTGTTTGCCAAAATAGGCTGCAGTAAGACTTCCAAGCTGACATTACTAAAACACTGTAAGAGAAAGAACAACTGTCTGACTTGTGAACTGAAATGAGGTTTTTGATAACTGCAAAACTAGAATACATCCTATTCATCAGTGACATTCCGATTGGCCACGACATAAAACATCAGCATCACTCGTTAGATATCTGCCAGACAAAGGCAAGCAAACCTTGGGATAAGACGGATTTTTCAGTCAGTGGGGCTCATGACTCTCCCTGTGGAAGCTGCTCCATTACAAACAGCACCGTTTCCTCTACTGAAGGTATAGTGGAAACATCTCATTTTTATTTAGCTGATTAGACAACCATTTCTTTGCAATCTGGAATGTGGTATAAAACATTCAGGATGAGGTCTTTAAGAAGTTATACTTTTTCTTGGACAGTTTTTAATTTTAGACCTCTGAGTCTTATTACCGTCCAGTCAGAGCTTGCTAGCACGTTGGGAGTGCCAGTTTCTTTAGTGTTTGAAGTGACAGCTACATGAACTGTGACATTTTAAAAGCATGATGTCTGCTAGGCATGTCTCAAAAGTTGTATGTGTTTGTTAAGTCCATAAATCTGCATGCTCACTTGTTGCATTACAGTTTTAAATTCCAACTTTTTGCTTCTTTTTGCCAAAAAAAATGTATATGCCAGTGTTTAATATTTCACTGCAAATTTATTATAACTGGAAGAACTCATGTAGTGTAACACTCTCAGACAGAGGGGGTGTCTATGCTGCAACCTGGAGGTGTGACTGCGACTCGAGCAGACTGCAGAGTAGCTTTCGTCTGGCTTGCTGGGTACTGATAACGACACAGTCATGGCAGCAGAAAGCTGAATAACCCACGGAGATCTGCACCTCTCCGTCGTCTCCAAGCACTCTGAGGCTGCTAATTTCAAGCTAGGTCGGAGAGCTTTCATGAACTGCAATCCCATTGGATTTCTACAGGTTGATAGACAAATGGAAAAGGATATGGACAATGGAATATATGGATATAGACAAATGGAAAAAGATACATTTCCATTAATATTCAAAGTATATTAAAAGATATTTTTTCTAATAGCCAATGGCTATTATGGCTGTCAGACGAATGAGTCTGGAGTTTCAAAAAAAGGTCAAACCCCAAAATTCTTACCCACTTTCCCTTAACCAAGGCTCTTCAAGGATGAGTTCCTCTTGCAGATTAATAAATGGCTGAATTAAAAGGTATTAAAAAATCCTTGTGAATGTGAAGAGAGAAAAGGTCCCCCAAGGACTGTGAGAACCAAAACAAATGCAACTCCTGGCCAAGAAATTCCCAAGCCACAGGCTGGTATAATATGGAAAATATGTATGGAAAATATGTACAGAAAATATCACAATGTAATACCTGGTTCTTTCCCTAAGCCTCCACAAGTCACTGTCAGAGAGTCAGGACTGTGGGCAAGATACATTTCTGGTCTGATTTAATGTAGTCATAGTTTCATTCTTGGGAAAAATCTAGAAAAAACATTTTTAATTTCCCCACTAAAGAAAATACCCACAAGGAGTTGTTTGAAGAAGTTGTTCCTGGAATTGTGCTCCTTAAGCAGGCTCAAAAACTACTTAGAAAATAGAACTGGGTCTCATTCTGGTTTGTCCTCTGAAAGTATCAGCTCTGGGTTTCACAGCAGTCTAAAGAGCAAATATGGTCTTGGGGTTAGGAGAACACAACCACAGTGCTTGTTTTCCAGTAAATGCACAGTGTCCCTACATAGTGAATCCCTGATGCTGTTTTGGTTACCCAGTCTCTAGCAGGATGCATCAGAATTCAAAAGGAAAAGGCAACAAGAATATTGCAGAAAAGTCCATGGAGGGCAGTAAAAGACAAGGATGTTTTGAACTTTCATACATGGAAGCAGTCAGTGGAAAAAGTTCTTTGGTTGAAAAGAAATTACTAAAGTGTATTGGGGGGGCTAAGAGGAGGAAATACAGTTGAAATGTGCAAAGTCAGAAATGCTACAGAGAAAGTTGATAGCAAAAGCTTTGATCTCTTGCAAGGTCTAGGAGAAAAGGAAGTCAAACATACTGCCTTGGTAATAGGGTGCAAAACAAAAATATGTGCAAGCCTTGTGCCTCTACTCAGCCCTAGTGAGGACACATCTGGAGTGCTGAGTCCACTTCTGGGCTCCTAAGTACAAGAGGGACATGGAACCCCTGGAGCAGGTCTAGCAGAGGGCTATGAAGATGGTTAAGGGACTGGAGCATCTCTCTTATGAGGAAAGGCTGAGAGAGCTGGACTTGATCAGCCTTGAGAAGAGGCAACTGATAGGGGACCTCATTAATACGTAAAAATAGTTGAGGGGGTGTCAAGAGGATAGAGCCAGGCTCTGCTTGATGGTGCCAAGCAACGGGACAAGAGGCAATGAGCAGAAACTGATGCACAGGAAATTCCACCTAAGTATGAGGAAGAACTTGTTTACTGTGTGGGTGCACTGGAGCAGACTGCCCAGAGAGGCTGTGGAGTCTCCCTCACTGGAGATATTCCAGAAGCATCTGGACACAATCCTGTGCAATCTGCTCTAGGATGACCCTGCTTGAGCAGGGAGGTTGGACCAGATGAGCCACTGTGCTCCCTTTCATTCTTACCCATTCCGTGGTTCAGTGATTCTGTGTCTCTTGCTGAACCTATCCAAGTAGGGGTGCTTCAGCTCTTCTTTGGAGGAGGGGAGTAAGGGACCACAAGAGGCTCTGAATTGTCTTAGGACTGCTGGGTGATAAGCTAGGAGGGGGCAGGAAGCAGAAAGTATAACACATGACCCTGAGGCCATAATAACTTGTGGGGATGACTGTTCATTCTTGTTTGTCCCTTGGGACTGGGCCAAGCAAGCTTGGAACAATCAAACGGAGGCACCTTCTCACTCAGGGTGTGATTACAACATGGGATGTCACTGCCACAGAATGTAGTGAAGGCCAAAATATAAAAAGGATTCAAGAAGGAATAAAAATTTAAGTGTCTATTAAGCCCTGTAGTAGGGATGCAACCTCAAGCTCCAGGAGTCCACAAGATGTGAAGTGTCACAATCAGATTGTTTACCAGGAAAGGCAACTTCACTTACTCCATTGCTTATGCCCTTTCCTCAGGCACCTACAGACCACTGCAAAGGTCCATCCTGGGCAGGATGGCCTTTCAGTCTTACCTGTTCTGACATTTCTATATAGTTCATTCACTAAACACAATGTCTTCCTCCATGTATTTTTTTTTTTTCATTTCTAATGAACAACCTTCCAGTGAGATTAAGTGAAAATGAACCATTCAAACAATGGTGATCTACAAGAGTAACAGATCTGCGATCAAAGAAGATTTTTTTTTTTACATTGTTTGAACAAGCAGTTATTTTCTGGAGCACAGTAGGAGCCAAGATGGGTGCTGCCCTATTAGCTCTGGAGTACATCTGCAATATTGTATATTTAATAGGAAACATGCTCGACAGAGTGGATCAGACCAGTGCTCTACTTACTGTCTTGTTCCGTAGCTATTCCCAGAGGCTTCACAGGAAGGTGCAAGACATCCCATAACAGACTACTGGGAAATAATTTATTCATAAGAAAACCATCTCCTTAACTCATTCTGGTTAATGATGTCCTCCCTACTTTGAAGGCTGATACCTTTTCCACTTTGGACCTCTTATTTTTCATATAAATTCCTAACCCTGCAGAGTGGCTGGCCTCAGTAATACTTCCTGGAGAAAGTTCCACAGGTTAATTATGTGTTAATTATTTCCCATGTTCCCTTTAAAATACCTGCATCCAAGTCAAAGAAAATCCTCACCTCCTTTTGGTTTCAGTAGACTCAGGGGCTCTCAGGCCTTGGCAGTTGGGGGTGGCATTGACAAGGTGGTAAGGAATCCAGCTATACATGTAGTTTACATTAAATGGAGCTACTCCAGCTGCCCTCGTTTTTGATAGAGATCTGAGCACTGTAGAGATTTAAGGTTCCCCACAGTGATCCATCACAACCCTAGACACAAACAGCGCTGCATTCTGGGATGTGCAGCTCCCCGTGGAGCATTTTTCCACGCAAAAACAAAGAAGGCATTGTGTGTGTGCCTGTGTGTGTCTGTGTCTGTCTCTGTGTGTGTAGTGGGTGGGGATGGTGGTGAGTGGGGAGAGAGCCTCAGCACACACACTGATACTTGCAGAAGTATTGAGTAAACTACTTCTGTTCCACCCCCAAAGTAAATTGCTAAGCACTTGTTTGTGTCTGATACGAACATGATGAGCTGGTGCTTTGATCCGTGCCCTCGTTCAGGTTCAGCTTCACACCACACCTACTCCGACCCGCTGTCAATCATTCCTGAGAGAAACGGCAGAGCTCTCTCCCTCGCCCACCCATTGTCACCCAACTCCAATGTGTTTTTTGTGGCCACAGGGCCATATACAGACACAATGGCTTAATAAGTAACCTGAGCACCGGGTCAGGGAGCTGGTCCTGGTGATGCTCCCGTGGCTGGTGTGACCAGAGACGCAGGTTGGGAACACACAGCTGGTGGTCTCACAGCAGCTCACAGCCAGAGGCAGGGGAGATTGGTGTCAGCCTGTGCTTCCCCCACCTCCAGCAGCCCTGCCTTCTCCCTCCTGTTGATGCCAGTGCTCCCGAAGTTATGGAGTAGGTCAGATGGGGAACCTGATCCAGCGTAAAGCTAATGTGACCTTACAACAGCAAAATACCCAAAGACAGGCTGTGATGAAAATAGTTCCCTTGCCTCAGTCTGTGCAGGCTGCAAACACTGCTGCTGGGGTAGCAGGGGTGAGAACACACTGTTGGGAGGGCAGCAAAGCAAGGTTGGATGTCAATCTACACAGTGATTAGATTACAGGGACTGAAAAATCATAATTTTTTTCACCTCTGAGTCCTTACATTTGGGAAACTCTAAACATGCTTCTGACACAGCCAGCAGCCTTGGGTTTGCACTGCATGCTATGCACAGATGCTGGTCTGTCGGTGAGGCCGAGTGCTCCCAGTACAGGCTGTGTTGATCCCATGTGCCCTTCCCGGCACAGGGGCAGGATGTGAAGGGGAACGTGAGATCCAGCATGAGGCCAGATAAGGGAGCCTTGCGAAGAAAATGAAAACAAGCAGCACAAGGGGGTTTAGGGACATGAAATCAGAAGTGGACGAGGTGAGGGACAAGAAGATTTACTTTCCAGAGTACACAAACTTTATCACAAGAGCTCTGAAACATTGTGTGTTCACTGGGCCTCTCTCTCTAGGGACAGTAGCTGCTAGGACATGGTGTGAGGTGACACTTGATAGACTGGAGCCTCTCACCCAGGTCTGAGAGACCAGACAAACAAAATGGCCCCACTAGACAGGATGGACATTTTTTTGCAGACCAGAACACCAAAGCTATTATAGCTGTGCTTAATGTCACCAGCGTTTCAGCCTTATCTTAATGGATAGAAAAGCCCTATTTTTAGAATCAGTCAAGAATCTAAGAAGATCAGCTCAAACAACAGTTTCCTTCAGCGTTCAGATTACATTGCTCTGACTTCAAGGAAATAGAATAAACCCAGAGACCACAAATTCAAAATAGAAACACACGAACAGGGATATTTTAGGATATAATTTTCACAGGTCACAGAGTGCCTGATGGATGTGCCTGAACGTGTGCTAGCATCAGCACTGCTGGCTCCTGACCCAGTAGCCATTTCCTTCCATATTTTCAGATGCAGAATATTTTTTCCATAGTCTTAGTGACACATTAAGGAGGACAGCACAGGGACAAGGACCGTTGGCTGTGCACCTACTGGAGCTTTCCTAGGGAAAGACACAAGGACAAATTTACCCATTCAAGCCTTAAAGACAAAGTCTGAAAACCTGGCCTTTATTCTTTCCCTCTGTACCTCTTGGGTTTTCCTAGCAAGCTAAAAATTATGGCACCTAAATACTTCGGGGAGAACAGTCATTAAGAACAGTATAAGCACTTCTGCTACACCTTGGCATTAGCAGTTGACTGCACTGTTTTCTTTAGAAGCTTCTGAGTGGCAGGAAAGTGGATATAAAAAAGAAGAAATAGTTAGAAATTGTACAATATTCAAGTAGACTGTAATAATGTTAAATTCCATTTTAAAGCCCCTAAACTACTTTAAAAACAACAAAAAAAGGGACTGATTTACAACCTGCTTCACAGCTGAAGGGTGGAGTCCAGTAGGAGTATTTGCCTTTGGATATGCTAGTAAAATAACAAACCTATATTAATCCAGTCTTGAACATAACTGCCAACGTTTTGAGTGTGTCCGTCTGTTAGCAGTATAGCAAAACAGTCAAAACAGACTTTATTTTTAAAAGGAATGAAAAGATGAAGGCACCACAAAGACAGACGTCAGTTTTTCATTATAATGCTTTTTGCAGCAGTGCTTCGCTTCAGGAGCTGGAGAGCTGGTGGTTTTCTCTGCTTTGTCATCAGGTGGCCTGACATGCAAGTCACAGGTGAGCAAGTCATGTACACTCACATGTAGTGTGTGTATATACGTGGATGTGTGCTGAAGTTGAATTAGTAAACCTTTTTGCTTGGGGAAGAAGCATGAGGTGTAGACACATGTTTCAACACACAAACAAAATCATACTTTTTTGTTGGTTCGTGGTAGAATAAGGTCATCAATTATGTGCCCTCTTTTGACCAGCTTACCATTAGCTAATGGGCATTAAGCAGGGAAGCAACTACCTTCAAAGCTGTTGAACTGAATAAGCATGTTTGAACTGAAATATTACACAGTGGGGCACAATCATGATTGGCCAGCCAAAGGGAGGAGAGTTACCTAATACCAGCAGCTCCCATGTTATTCTGCCCTGTAGGAGGAGATGAACTGCCAGAGCTATGTGACCGTGAGCAACAGAATGGCTCAGAAACGTCTCTCTGCAAAATTCAGCTGCTCAGACCACGGTGCTAACAGGCTTGCTCAAAATTGCTAACAGATTGATGATTATTCACACCACACAGACTATTACAGGGTCTGAGGCGAGATGTCTCTTATGGAAACCATTACAGAGCAAACCGTTGGGTCCTATCTTCTCTGTGCGAATGAACTGAGCTTGACTGACTCAGACGAGGTTCTCCTTTTAACGCGAGCAAAGAATGTGACACTCCTGGTTCAAAACCTCCAAACGTGCCAAAACTGTCACCTTTGAGGGCTGAGTGATCAAGGTTTGCTCTTTGCATCCAAAACAGTTCCTTCAGCAAGTCCTTCAAAATAGGTAAAACAAAATAAATTGAAATAGTCTAACCCATAGTTAAAAGAATATTAAATAATAAAAAAGACAGACTTTCAGCAAGAGAAAAGACTGTGCTTCATTCTTGGTGCCGAACTCTTCCTCAATGAGAAGTTTAACTTTTGTCTATTTGGCACGTAGTTGCAGACAGAATGGTGGAGACTCAGGCCTGCCCCAACACCAGTACCTGGCAGCTCACACAAGACACACAATAGGCGGAAAATACCTTTCTGTGACATGCTGGGATCTTGAAGAACCATGTTGCTTATTGCCCTCACCATCGCTACTAGTTTGTGACTGAATTTTAGCACCCAAAGATGACAGTAACAGCTTTTCACTGTGCAGGTTACTCTGAAAATGAGTGAAGAAACTTTCCTTTCACAATGTAACTTCAAAGACAAAAAGCAGAAGTCTAAGAGCATAAGCACATGTAATTATGAAATAAAACCACTTTTTATAACAAACTGCTGACCTACACACCTGTTCCAAAAAGCACTTTCTGGACATCTCTCATTGTGCATGGCAGAATAGGCACATTTTGGGTTGAAGATGACTGCTATCACCATGCTTCTGTTTTGCTTATTTGTACAGAGAAGAAGCCCTCCACCTCCACACCATTCTCCAGTTAGCTTTCTGTTGGTACATCCACATTAAATTCAGGATGACACTGACGCCCCAACTAGCTATCTCAGTCATCTTCAAAATGACAGTTCTCATTTTAATGACAAAAGTTTACAATTACATGATAATTATCTGTGACTTGGGCTTCTGCGCACTGTCCTCATGTAAAGTAAAATGCACATGCTTCTGACTAGACTGAAGCCAGTGGGTCTGCTGGATCAATGGGCCGAGGGCAAAGGTATGAGGTTCAATAAGGCCAATTGCCAAATCCTGCATTCAGTCACAACAACCCCATGCAATGCTACAGGCTGGGGGAAGAGTGGCTGGAAAGCTGCATAGTGAAAAAGGACCTGGGGGTGCTGGTTGACAGCAGGTGAATATGAGTCAGGAGTGTGCCCAGGTGGCCAAGGTGGCCAATGGCATCCTGGTTTGTATCAGAAATAGTGTGGCCAGCGATTGTTCCCCTGTACTCAGCACTGGTGAGGCCACACCTTGAGACCTCTGTTCAGCTTTGGGCCCCTCACTACAAGAAAGACACTGAGGAGCTGGACCAAGTCCGGAGAAGGGCAAGCTGGTGAAAGATCTAGAGAATAAGTCCTATGAGGACTGTCTGAAGGAGTAGGGGTTGTCTTGTCTGGAGAAAAAGAGGCTCAGGGGAGACCTTATGGCTCTGTACAACTGTCTGAAAGGAGGTTGTAGCCAGGTGGGGATTGGTCTCTTCTCCCAGGCAGCTAATGACAGGGAGAGAGGATATAGCCTCAAGCTGCACCATAGGAGGTTCAGGTTAGACATCAGGAAGAATTTGTTCACTGAAAGGGTTGCCAAGAATTGGCACAGGCTGCCCAGGGACACGGTGGAGTCACCATCCCTGGAGGTGTTCGAGAAATGACTGGACATGGCACTTAGTGCTGTGGTCTAGTTGACAAGGTGGTGATTGCTCAAAGATTGAACTTGATGGTCTTGGAGGTCTTTTCCAAACTAAATGATTCTGTGATTCTGCGACTCTCACCATCAGCATGAAAGGATCAGGATTTCAATCCATACTCTAGTTTATTCCATATCCCTGTCTGGGCAAATTACTTAGCAAGCCACGTAACAATTTATTGCTTTTGCGAGAGTTACTTATTTCCCTCTGGCTTTGTTTTCTCCTCTGACAGGGATAACACTCAGGGCTTGATAAACTATAATTAGCAAGTTTCAAAAGCACTTCAAGATTTGAGATAACAGCACACTACAGGTGCACAGTGCATTTATTAACATTTCAGGCCAGTGACCCCTGACCTAGGAGCTGCAAAACCATAGCTTACAAAGTTGGGTTGCAAATTCATTGGAAGTACAAATGGCAAGTTCGTGCTCACAAGTAGAAACTGTGACATGAATCCAGAAGTGATATTGGGAGTGAGGTCATGAACCTGGTAGTGAATCCAGAAGAAAGGTCCTTCCATTTCACTAGTTCCAGAACAGCTTAAAATAGCAGGCTTTGCACTGATAAATGTGTTTCCACTCAAGGCTACAATGCAAAGTCTCACAGACCTGCTTTTCTGTTGAGCTCTCCCTCAAGAACAACAACAGAAAGTTCTGCCTATGCCAGTGATCTACTCAATTAGATTTTACTTCAGTATGTGTTAAGAGATTGGAACAAGATTTTAAACAAATGTTTACCCCCCCAAAAAGCCTTAACAGACTCAAACCTATATTTCCCATGGGTATACATCATCTGAATAAAAATAATAATAATAAAATGTCTCTGGGACATACTGTGAATATCAGTTTGGCTACCAGCTTTATTACATGGAAAACTTCCCGGCAAGTGGTTGTAATCCTTGTAGAAAGGATCAGGGCTGGATCAGCAGTGTCTTGGGGAGTTAGGTGCCCATCTCTTATTGGATTTACACTGTGATAATCTAAGCACAAAACCATTGCTTCTTGGGTTACTTCATTAAAAAGCTGACATTTTGGTTCATGAAGCCATGTCTAATTAAGCACTTGGCTTGCAGTCTGTTGATTTTCTGGGTTTGTCAATGGTAAAAGACCATCGTCTTCAGATTTCACAAAGCTTACTGGTTCTTCCTGGGCAGTGGAGTCTGTCCTAAAAGCATATTTAATTTTTCAGGAGCATTACGTTCTAGAAAACATTTTTTTTGCAGGGCAATAAAAGAAATAAACAAATCCCCCCCCCCCAAAAGGGTTTTAATTTGTCAAATATAATTTATGCCCACATAAGATTCATTCCTTAAAATAAATACTGAAACCTCGGAGAAAGCCCTTGTTTGGGTTTGCAAGGGGAAAAAGCGCCGTGTAAATGGGAGTGGCGGCTCGCTGCAGCCCGAGCCCCACCGGTACCCTCAGAGAGCAGAGCAGCAGACCGGGGTTTTTACTGGCCTCTGTTGTGTCTGTTGAACTGTTGCTCCGTCTTTAGTGAAATCTCAAGCAACAGAAATCCTCTATTAAAACCACCTGCGCGGCTTTGTCAGCCGAGCTCCGTGCTGTCAAATGACTTAGCTTCTTAAGCCAATACAAGTCATTAAGAAGAAGGTGAATTAGAGATTTAGACGTTGCCGATAGTAACTATCTCTGATCAATTGATATCTTCCTCTGATAAAGCAGCGCTCCCCGGCCGACCCCCTTCTCTGCCTCATCCGTGCAGACCCCGACCACTGGATCTAATTACGGGTGAGGAACACCAGGCCCTCGTCAGCGCTGAAAGGCCATCAGTAGGCCTATCCATTAATAACTCTCCTGTGCGCTGTACATTGTAATTGTCAGACTGCAATTTACAGTAATCCTCCAATGCAAAAACTTAAATAGCTGCAGCTGATTTGAAATTCATACAACCAGTTGAAAGAGAGAAAAACAAGATGCACGGGTTAAAAGGCCAAATTGTGCAAGTGTGTGCGCTGAGTGACAGACATTTTAGTACTAGCCTGGGACCATATTTTAAAAGGTCACTGAAAACTTTTGGCTTGGGCCCTCTGACAAACAATGAACTTTCCATATATTTATTTGCCATCTCTTTGTTTTTACAGCAAGCAGAATAAATGAGTTAAATGACGTTGTGCGGGTCTGCACATTGTCAGCACAGGTTATAAGTCATTATTAAACTCCATCAAATCAGACCAAACCCGGTCTAGGCAATGAGACTAAAAGTTATTTGCATTCCTTCTGTCATAAAAAATCATATCCCCTTACCCAAGACTTTCGTTTCTTTATTAAATGCAGCCACAAGAGTATTTCAGGTCTGGCAATGTGAGCTCAGGAAAACCTACTCTATATAACTCAGTGTAACAGCTTAGAACCGATTCCACTAAAATGTCCCAGTTGAGTGTATCTGGGCACTCAATCAAGACACACATATTACTTTTAAATAAGATTAGCCTTTATATTTTGCTGCTTAAGTTAAAACTTTTCATGTCATTCTCTCATTTTATGTAAACTCCAACATAATTCTGTTTCAGAGAATACTTCAAACAAATTAAAATCCTCAACTTGAATGTGTCTAGAAAAGCTTGCCTAATAGCATAGCAAGCTGTTTGGTGACACTAAAACACTTTTAAATAAGATGAATTTTCCCTGCATTGCCCTGGCTTTGTAATTACTGCTGCTGAACAGAATACGCCTTTGGTTACAATGGCAAAAGCAGCGGCTTGCGCTCTGAAACTTATTTGACAAATAACTTACAAGTGACCTGCAACATCTGTTTAAAAAATCGTCCTTTCGTATCTGCCTCAAGTCGAGTTCAGCATTAATTATGAAATGCAAACATATCATCTGGGGCCAAGGGCAGCTTTTACACATACACAAGGCACGGTGTGGGGAGGGGGGCAGGCTGCAGGCGCCTTCCTTATGCCAGTCAAGGGGAAAGAAAATATTTAAGTAAGACTCCATCCCAGCTACCAGCTTGTAGCATCGTGCTAGTGAGATCCAGTGACACTCAGTGATGGGCCTGATCCAGCGGTGCTGGGCTCCCAGGTGCTCAGAAAAGCATGAGCCACGGTGGGACGGGACTTGAAGAGGTGTGCAGTGATGACCAGGACCCTCAGCCGCCCTGGACATCAGCTGGAGCAGTGGGATCACAGCACCCTCAAGACCTGGCCATGAGCTTTGCTCATCTGGAAGGTGCCAGCAATGGCTACAGAAATGTGTAAGCCATGTCAACCCCTCCGGAGCTGCAAACACCTACTTGGCAAGCAAAGGACTCCACACTCCAAAGAACACAAGCAAAAGGTTTTCATAAAACTAATGACAACCTGGTTTACACTCACAAAATCCTATCATGATGGAGAAGATGTTCTTCAGTCTCTAAGTTTAAAGCTCTTCTCAGCCCTATCTCTCAATAGTTTACTACTGTGCTGCTTGGTGTAATACCCGCTCAGGATAAGATTTAGCTCATAGTACAAAAGCAGATGGAAGAGTGAAATACAGCACTTCTCTTTTCTTCATAGACAGGAAAATATTTTTTTATAAGTCTTTTTTATGTAGAAGTCAGTAAAAAATAAAGAAATTCCAACTGTATGTAATGCTGAATTACATTATTTTGTATCTGATTTAAAAGCTATACAATAAGGTTTCATTCAAATAACATATGCAGTACAGATATCCCTTCACAACAATATATATAAATAGTGTAACTATTGAATATAAACTTTTAGAGAACTATTTCATTATTGGAATCAAAATAGACTGCTTCTAAGCTATGTGGAAGCACATGTAAAATACAGTTGAACAATACCAAAAATATTGATTTCTGCAGCTTTAAAAGATATTTGCTTGTAAGAGATCAAAGGCAGATCTAAAAGTTAACTTGTGCAGGTCTCTTTTCTCTCTGCTGCTTTTTTCATTTACCTTCTTATGCATGAACTTAATCAGCAACCAAGCTCAGCCACCAAGTGATAATATTTCTGCAGTTAATTGTGGCATATTGGAGTCTAGTAAGGAATATTATTAAACTGTCCTATAATTCATATTTTGTGTGAAAAACTGGGACTTGAAAAACACCTGCCCAAACAATTCATAAACACACTGCACAGAAAATACCTATGGTAATTCACTGGATTTACAACCGTCATATTATATTAAACATACAGTATCAAAATTTATCACCTATTACACAGATTCCTGTTTGAATAATATCTTGTTCTTGTACAATTGCACCTTCTCTCCCAAAGGGTCCCAAAGCACTTTAAAATCATACATACAGGAATTGCTTCATTCACTGTGGAAATACAGCTGCCTCTGGGGTGGAGTGAGGGTTAGGGGAGGAGAGGAATTGTGCACAGCCATTATAAACACTGACAGTCGAGAGAGATGGTTGGGGACAGGGAGCAGAGGAACTTATACCAAAGTCTCAGGAGCACCATATAAAAGGTATAATCACAGTTGCAGGCGAGGGAGGTGCACAGGCAGCTGTGGCAGAACACAGCACAATTCAGAGCATTCCTGCCCTAACCATCACTGGTGAGCAGTCCTGACCGCAGGGCCAGCCTGAAGTCTTCAGCTCCCATTCTCAGGCAGTGGGTCACAGAAGGGGATGAGCCTCCCCGTGGTGCAGCTGCTGAGACAGTTCAGCTGAAGGTTTGAAGGCCCCCTCTCCAGTATCACCACACTGCATTGCCCAGATTCCCCAAAGATAACCCCAGCTGTGTTTCCAAGAAAATGGAAGCCCACTGACTGGATACCTCTGTGGTGGGCAACTGGGTGAAATTGTACAAAAATAATACAATACTAGAAAAAATCAGGCAGATGGAGGGACTTTTGCTAGGCCATTGACCCAGTCAGAACTTAGCTGTCAAAGATTGCTTTTTACCTACACCACTGAAAAATGTTTGTGCTCCTCAGTTGACTCCAATTGCAGCTCCATCTGCTTCCTCATACTTGCCATAATTGCCAGAGTAGTCTCCTGTGCCTTCATGCTATCCCCATATCTCTTCAGCCTGGTCTCATTCAGAACCTTTTCAGAACCTCTTTGATCATTGCAAGGAACCAAATTCTGAACATTAGGTTAGATTTAGCTTTGCAAGGAAATCAGAGCTTTCACTACTGCAGTAAAGACATGGAGCCCTCACAGTTCAGAGTCACAACCTCTTCAGGACTTGTTTTAGACATCAGAGGGGTAAGTTCGGGGATACTTGAAGCTTAAAGTTTGTTGGAAGTGGCAAAAACTCCTTAGTGATTTCTGCAATACCCGATGGCCAAGGTCAACCTCTGCTTCTTGCAAGGCTCTGCTTCAGTTGGTCTGTTCTTCCCTGTCCCTTCCTCAAGTCCCACTGCCACCTTAAAATTTGATGTTGGAATATGCAAACTCTGGTTCTGCCTGTTTCCACCACTGCCCAACCCTCCCTCGTGATGCTCACCCCTTTCTGGGGAGCTGATTTATGTGCTGGATTGCCCAGGTCTGTTGCCTTTCCTCTGTATATTTGAAGTGTCTCTGAATCTTGGCATTTCTTCCAAAGTATTTCCAGTCTACAACTTTCTCTATTTATTGACAGATTTCAGGTGTTTATGCAGGTCCCCCATCACTCCTTGCCTCAGCCACTGCAGTTTCTTGGATTTCCTGACACACATCAACGCACCATGTCCTATACAAAAAGCAGCTGCTATATATCTAGCATAGACTATGTACTCATGTCTACTTTAGTTCCTACAGCCCATAAAGCTCTGCTGCATTTATTTAGCTGCTGCATTAAGTAACTCTTCACCTTAGCTAACCTGCCAATACACCAACATTACAAGAAACTTTGCACAGAGGTTGCTGTGTGATTATTTTATACTAATTCAGTGGCTTGCAACTTTAAATAAAATAAGGAGTTCCCTTGCAATGTGCATGCACGGGGATGTGTGTTCGATTCAGCCCTGCAAGGTGGATGGGGAAGGTCTGACTTGCTCTTCTCCTCTGCCTTGCTGTACCTGCTGAGAGTGGCATTCTTTGGGAATTCAGCCCTCCATGGCAGGGAGTGCTCTGGCTCACAGATTCTACAGAAAGGGCAACTTTTTAAAGCCCAACAAAGGCATTTGGTCCAGCAAAAAGTGTCTCCTAAATCTTCCATAGATCACTTCCCATCTCCACCACCAGCAATCTCAACACCATTGTTGAGGCAGCGTCCCAGGAACTTTTGCCCCTGTTTTAGGCGAGGTTTTTGCTGGCAGAACCTTGCACAGCAGCCAGTCGGCCAGACAGAAAGTATAGCTGCCTATGCCATGCTTGTTTGTATAATGAGATCTCTTTTGCCTGGAGCACATCTACTATGTAAAGCTGGGAAAAAGGCGATGAGTGTTGCTGGCAGGAACATAATGCCCTGCTATTCTAGCTAAAATCACCCTGAAAGCAATAATTTCTTAATTTAAAATTGGTGCTGCAAAATAGTATTAACTGCTCTGGTGTGAGAATAGGGAAGATCTTAAAACAGGCAGAGAAGCTGTGGATGTCCAGTCCCTAGAAGTGTTAAAGGCCAGTCTGGATGGTTCTAGTACTAGGAAGGTGGCCCTGACCATTGTGGGACAGGGTGGAACTAGATGATCTTTAAGATCCCTTCATTCCAAGCCATTCTATGACTCTATAATCCTAACTATCAAGCTACTGAGGCTCTACTGGATTCAGGGAGGGTTTCGTTCAGACACTTTGGTCTTGCCTAAAGTCAGGTGACTGGAGAATGAATACACAATAGCAAAAATTACTGATTTAAGTGGTTGCAGTATAAAATCATGGAAGCAGATGTCTGTACTCAGCAAGACCCGTGTTCACTGCCCCATTTTTGCTGATGATGATAGTTGTGAGACAGGCAATGCATACAACCATAGTGCTGCTCCTCTCTCCACTTTGCTGTATAAATAAGAAACTAAGTAAAGTTAAAAACCTTACCCTAACACTGATGCCTAAGTGCCATTCAACTACTTCAGTAAAAACTGCTTTTTTAAAGGAATATGTAATTGAGGACTGGTCTGGTGATCCTGCTGTCCCCCCATGGAACTCAGTGTTTCAGTTAGGTAAGTGAAGTCCTCAACTTAGCACCAGTTTATTGCAAATGCTGGAACAGCTGCAGAGTTCATACTCCCCTGCTTCAGGTCAAGTGGCAGTAGAGGGGATCATCCTCACTTTGGCAAGAGATGAGAGTGACTCTGCAATAACTTGTGATTCCCTGGCCATGGTGCAGCCTGATGAAATCTCCTCTTCTCCTTGTTTCATCATTTTCCCTGGAAGAACATTTCCAGCTTCAGGCTACTATGCGGGATCCCACGTGGGGTCCATGTCATCAGCTGAGTGCCAGCCCCAGGTTGGGGAAGAATGGGCCTCTTCCTCATTCAACCCACCTCATTTTGAAAGGGTGATCTAAGGACAGGAAAACCAAATGGTGCCCTGCAGCTACTGATGTGGCTCCACCAACAGCAAAGAAATGGTGGGAGTTAGCCCAGGTCCTGCTGTCTGCAGGGTGCACACCTGAAGTAGAATCATCATAGAATCATGGAGTTATTTAGGTTGGAAAAGACCTCTAACATGGAGTCTAACCATTAAACCAGCACCACCACATCCCCAAGTGCCACATCCACATGCCTTCTGAACATTTCCAGGGATGGTGATTCTACCACTTCCCTGAGCAGCCTGTTCCAATGCCTGACCACTCTTTCAGTAAAGAAATTTTTGCTAAGATCCAATCTAAGCTTCCTTTTGCACAGCTCAAGGTCCTTTCCTCTAGTCCTGTCACTCGTTACTTGAGAGAAGAGACCGACCCCCCACCTGGCTACAACCTCTTCAGGAAGTTGCAGAGAGCAATGAGGTCATCCCTGTGCCTCCTTTTCTCCAGGCTAAATGCCCCTCAGCTGCTCCTCATTCAGACTTGTGCTCCCGACCCCTTTACCAGCCCTGTTACCCCTCTCTGGACATGCTCCAGATCTCCACGTCTGCCTTATGGTAAGCTGAAGCATCCTAGATGCCAATAAAAGCCCTGATGAAGACTGCCCTTGTTCCTCCCCTCTGAATTTTGCCCATGTGGCAAAAGAAAACAGAGCAAGCAGCTGGATATTCACTGCAGTAGGTGAGTTATCTCAGAAGCTGGCAGCTGGTGAATGTGCCACACTTTATTTAATAGCCTGAAAAATCAGGAGAATAGCAGAGGCTGCCTTTGCACATCACTGTTTCTCACCTTTTGCTTGACATTTGGAACGTACACTTACATCTGAAGGACTTTTGTGTTAAGTTTGAATGCACACAAGCTACAGAGCCCAAGTGGATGTCTTCCCAGTGACTTCAGTGAGAGCTGGACAGGAACTCAAAACTACAGGAAATTTTCAAGTTAACAGAAGAAAATTACTTCAATTCAAAACTTAGCATGAGACTTCCAATAAAATGTACATAAAAAGTAATGTTGAAAAAATAGTGTAAGTCAGGTAAGTGGAGATGGTTAAATAAATGATACTGTTCCTGTAAAACTGGGAAGGTCCTTGGTTATTTTGCTTACCGAAATGAAATTATTGTTCACATTCTACAGTAGGAAAGACCTAATCACAGCTACGAGGAAAATAAAACCTGCTTACATGTCAGTACTGCCTGTGTCCACTGACATGGAGATTTCCTCTAAGGAATAGATCCTGCACCTGGACTCCAGCAGCAGCATTAAGGAAAGCCCAGACAAGCACCAAACCTGCTCCTGTTTCTGGACCTGAAGCTACGATTAACTTTCTTACTACCTCTTTTCAGGGCAAGCATATTCAAAAAATTATTCCCTTCAATTTTCAAACTCCTTTTTCTGTATAGTTTTACTTAAGAGAATAGCAGCTAACCAAACACATCTTAGCTCTATTGAGGCAATTATGGAACACATTCTTGCAATAAGGAGATGAGAAACCAGAACCTGTAGGCTCTTCCTCAGGTAGACAGTTCCTGCAGGGTGAACACTGAGGTTTGCCAGGATTAATTAAATGCAGCTATCCTGAAAATTTGTATCTTGATGTTATAGCTTTACTAAAGTTTATTATTCCTCTTTTTAAGTCAAGCCTGATGTTTCCTTGGGGGTCAGGAAGAACTCACTCATTGCTACATTCCTAAATTTAGAAAAGGGTATTTCACACTATACAGTTTCAACACCATTACTATTAAGCTGTACTCAAAATCTACAGTAAGGAGGTGATGCTCCCACACTGGCAAAAAAATGTGGTCACCTGCCTTTGAAGCAGAACCTTTAGTGATTTGACACTTTGACTTTCTGGAGAACTCTGGCTGCTGCACAGTACTACCCAGTAAGGGACAGACCACGTCCTTGTGCTCAAGTTCAGATGGCCACCCCTTATCTCATTTCTCCACAATGAACAGGATATAATGGCATCTTCAACTAATTTTCATTATTATTTTCAGACCTATTTTCCTGCAGAAAATTTGGGGAAAGAAAGTTCTCATCTGACTCACTTGATAGAACTGGGGGGATAGGGGCTGTGTTGTCATCCCCTAGTATGGCTTACTAGCCTATATGCTGGAGCCTAAAGAGCCTTACCCTTAAAGGGCCCTCCTCCAAGTCCGAGGAAAAGGTATTACTGTGCCCACCAGCAGCTCAGCAGGCTTTTCTCCATAACCTAAGGCAAAATGTGTAGTAACAGTTAACCACTGCAGATGCCAAGCTACTGACTGCTGCACTGTGAAGTTTTCAGAAAGGAAAACTCCTGATCTTTGTCTGGCAGGTCTGCCTTGTCTCCACAGACACATGACACTGGTGTGCCAGTCAAAACACTAAAAACACACTCTCAATACTGCGGGTAAGTGAAATACTAGTGGAAAACAAATACAAAAATAATTAAAATTGATGTTATTAATGATGAGACTATTGGCTAATATGAACATGTTATCCTTAAAACATGTGCCAATTGTGCAAACCCCTGTTACTGAACCCTTGTGCTCTGGGGCCTCCCAGCTCCCACAGACATTTTGCAGGTATAATGGTCAACACAGAGATCAAATCGTACCACGTACACCATCATTTTTAACCTGAGTGTCCCTTAAGAGTCTTCACATAGCTATGAAGACAGTTCATCCATCAGAGAAAGGAGACAAGCAGACTTGTTTTTAAGCAAGGTCAAGAAATACTGTTTTCACAAATGTTTTCACAATTTTTTTTTATTTAGATTGAAAAGCAATTTTTTTGTAAACTCTAGAAGATTTATGGAGGGATTAAGAGGAATTAAAAACAAAAGCAAAACGACAATACAAGGTGAACAGACCATAACTTTATTGGAGATATACTCAGCTACAATTATTACAAAAAAACTATTAAAGGTAATTGTGATCCATAAGGTGCAGATTGCAAACTTCTGCAGCATGATTACAGTATGAATGAATTACATTTTATGTCCCTTAAAGACAGCTGCAGCATGTGATGGTAAATATTTTATTGTCCATCAAATTATATTTGTTATTCATTCTACTTGATTTTAACCATCTTTTCAGTCAAACTATTTACAATAAAAATGCCTGCAATTTCCAATTATTGTTCACAAACATTTTTCTCTCCAACTTGCTGCTGCAGTAAATTCTGAGTGCATCTACAAAGCAATTAAAGTAGTCTGTGGTTGCCATTCAAATAAAAGAGGGAAAAAACCCAAGGACTTTATTGGATAAAATTTATTTTTAAGAAATGTAGTTAGCTTTGACAGAAATTTTAACTGCTAGTGGAGTATACTACAATGACCTCTAGATATTTGCTAACATAATTCAGATTTACAGTTGATATTTAGATTACATTTCATGGTCATGAACTGTAGTGTTTTAAGTTTAAAACCTAATATGAAAGTAAAGAAATGAACTTCTTGAAGATTAGAGCAATTGGAAAAGGATCAATGTCAGTAATTAAGTACCAAAAATCAAAATGCTTCTTTCTTCTCTCATGTGATAAATAGAGATTTCCATGAGAATGTTCTCATGGAGAACCCATCCAAAACACACAAACCCAGAATACTGTCAGGCAGAGGCAAGTGCAGTATCACAGCAGAACACGATGCCATTTGTCATTTGTGCTGCTGTGACTGGGATACAAAGATTTCACTTTCTATACAGATAAATGCATAGAGTATGTAGCATATGTTATGTCATACGCAGTAACATAAAAAAACACATTTTCCAGTTAATGGTTCTGTATTTGCTTACAAGGAGGAAAACCCAAACTCTGCAACATACATACAAGCACAAGATCTTCAGGTGTGTAAAAGAATGCAGTTCCATTGATTAAAATGATACCACATCAGTTTGCATCAGCTGAGGATCCAGTGCCTCACCCCTGGGCCTCCATTATATTCCTCCCCAGCACCAAAACTGGTTCTTGTCCAAGTTCTGTACTCAGCAGTCACAACATACTATTGAGACTTAAAAATAGTAGGCTTTTTTTCTGTATGGACTTTAGCAGCATCAAGCTGAACAAACACTTCAGAAGTCAGTACTGGGCACTCAAGATTCAGACTGAGCACAGATCCAGTTGAGGTTGACCAAGTTACTAGGGGCTGTCTTTTCCCAAAAACTACATTATACGTGTAGTATGTTGGTTTGTTCAGAGATAATTACTGGAGTGTCAGTCAGAGGTCATTCTAATTTTAATTACTTCACATAACAGTAAAATGATGCAGTAGAAAAATAATAGCTTTAAAATACAATCAAGAGTTGTTACACATCTTTGTTGTATTTTTCCACATACAGTAAAAATGCCACAGACGTTACAAATGACCTATTTAAGTTGTGCAAGTAAATGACACATTGCAGGCATTAAAACTATCTTTTCAAATTCAGTAAATCAGAACAGCAGCAAGGCCAAACCACATTTTTCCTCTCTGTTAAGCATTTTTTCCTTGAAATGAGGTAAAGCATGGTACCAAGTGCAATGCTTATTTGTGCTACATGAACAGAACAGCGCAAAAAAAAGCCATAAAAATAAAAACGCAGCATAGTTAGGAGGACTGTTTAAAGTACAGTATAACAGGACTTAGATTAAAAAAACCAAGGTTCATGCCAATTAACCCCCACACTATTTATGATGAGCCTGTGTGGTTGCTTTTGAAGATGGGCTGCAACAGTCCACTTACACTTGTGCTTATAGCATGCCAAGTGACTTCTACCCCAACCTTCAAATGATCAGATTTAGGTCTTTAATAGCATACACTGTCCAGTATCAAAATTATATCAACTGTAGGGTAAAACACACAGATGCATAACATGGAAACTCATGTGGATTTTCTGTCTCAAAAGGATAAAATATATTTCAATGAGGTCACACTGGAAAAAATTGCGGCATTTAAAACGCATTTAAAAACGCATCAGCAGCAGAAACTACTTTATAGTCAGCCACTACACATTTCAGATTTCCAATTCATAGGCTTTATCTAGTAACAAAGTGATCATTAAACTATTCTGAAACACAGAGTAAGTTCAGTTGATTTTCTTTGCATCCAAACACTCTGTAAGCACTTTACTGCTAACAATTACCTGAAACCCCTGAGAATCTACAACCTTGTAACAATCAGTAAGAAACTTCAGATGTTCAAAGACTAACCTAAATTTTAGTTTTTCATAATGCAATTAAAACTATTTAAGACTTTCTAGATGGTCTGATTTAATCTGGTGATTGGTGTCTGGCCAGAAACACAGAATTGTTAACATCACTAATCATGTGTTTTCTCTACAAAACTTCAGTCCTACCAGAGAAAGCTAGCTTAAATCAGTGACTTTTTTAAAAAAAAAAAAATTTAAATAGCTAACACAAAGCAAATTGCATTTGAAAATTCAGACTGCATGTTTTTATTGTTTCATATAATTTACACTTGCAGGTCTTATACCTCCTCATTATATTTTCATGACTGAAGTACCAAACAAATGCTAGAATTTTTTGTAAGCTAGTATTTTAATTCTTGGTCTGACTACTATAACAAGCCGCTTTCAAATACAAGAATGGTCCTTGTCACAGAATGAAAAATTACTGAGATAGAAAATATATGAACTTTTGAAAACTGTATTTCAGAAAAGCTTAATGTCTGCCCCTTGTCACTAAGGCATTTATTTTATTTTTTTTTGTTAAGAAAGCAAGAGCTGACAGTTTTTGTTTTGTTTTAGTGTGCATTTGTGAGGAAAGGAATATGGTTTAAAAGCAGGAAACACAGTATTTATTTGTAATTTAATACATAAGACACAGCATCAAGTTCAAACTATTGTGCTGGAAAACGTTAAAACACCTTGCTCTGCTTTCTCAAACTTCAAGCATAATTAACAGGGCAAAATTGCAGCAAACCTCTACTGATACTGGTGGGAATAAGAGACCCACAGCTTTTTTAAAAGGTAAATTAAGAGGTATTATAGTTACAGTGCAAAAAATTAAAATTTCAAGCATAATATATAAACATAGCACCAAAACAGAAAAAAACAATGCATGCAAAAACAAAAAAAGGAAAAGAAAAGAAAAAAAAGAACTGAGGTATTTAAGTGAAGAGTGCCTACAAAAATCTAATAAAAGAAGTATAGGCAAAGCCTAAAAAATAAAAGTATGATTTCCCCCCCGTACTCCCGGTAGACCAAAACACCAATGAGCTAGTTTCTCTAAATTAAGGACCTAAATCACAGATGTATCAAAAGTACGGCAGTTATATCTCAAACATCAACTTTCATGTTATTTAACAGCACAGCTTTGGTAGATGAAATATGCATGCAACTCTGAAAAGTACAGTAAGAAATTTACGTGGAAATATCTCTAAGTGTAAAGGTGCTCTGTTTGTTAAATACGTAACCAATTGACTATAAAATCTGCAGCATATCTTAGGTGTGATATGTCTAAGGTTATTCTGTTAGAGTGACAGTTTGCACTGTGCAATTATTCGTTGCTGTTTCCAGTATTGGAACTATCTAGCTTGCAGGTTTGTGTAAAACTGGAATTTTAGCCAAAGACCATATTTTGTTTATGGTATAAAAAAAACTGTAGACTAACCACCTCCTCAGAATTGTTAAAAATAACCTAATTACATATATATGAATATAATTTCTATTATAATCCTGTAATAAGTCACAGCTATAGTAATGAGTTGTACTGTAAATATAGAGCTGTATCATTGTAAAATGCATAACAAAATGAAGGGAATGTAAAACAGTTTGTTCCAAAAGAGATCAGAAAATAAAGATTATTAATGAGGGTTTATTTATTTTTAAGGCAAGAACCTTTTTTTTATGCAAGACTGTGTGGCATAAGGAAACTGAAGTTTCACTCTACCAGTATGCCAGCCATTTCAATTAAAATCTGTCCCTAACAAATAAGTGCAATAATGATTGGGAATGCCATCTTAATGTAAAAAGATGACATGTAGAGAAAAAAAAAAAAAAAGGAAAATAAAAAGGAGAATACTGGCACACTTAATCTTTCTTATACCCAATCATCCAGTACAGTTTATCAACTGCTTTATGACTGGCACTAGTGCACAGATTGAAGAATTTCAAGATTACTATATATAAATCTAGCAACTGCATTAGGCATAAGCTCTCTCGCCTTCTAACACTAAGCAAAGCTGTACTGACAATAAAAGTAAACCAAAAAGACCTGACAACAATTATTCTGAACACTTGCTAAATGTCATCATTAAAGCACTCTCGTGATTAAACAAAGCAGAAGTGAGGAAAGAAGACAAGATTGTGTTTGCGCAAAAAACTATAACTACAATTAGTTCCAAAATTTTATACACGTTAAATGTTTTGTTATCTATTCTGTTATCAAACTTTAAATTCTGTCTTCCAATTTGTTCCTCTCAACATCAACATTTTTTTTAAATTTGCTTTAATTGTATGTGATTTTTTTCCCCATTTCATTTATTTTTAAGAGGAGTCTCAGCTGTTTGGGACCTGAGGTTGATTTGCTTTGAGGCTTCGTAGTGCTCTTCTTGCAGCTGCAGATTTGGCAATCCTGTAGCTTCTGCCAACACCTTTAAACTTTCCCTTTCCTACAACTTCCACTGTAACTCTGACCTTTCCATCGTAAGTTCTTTCTGCAGGACTGCAAAAATATACACAAGAATTACTTACTGCCTAAGGCAAGTTAATGTGAAATAAGACACCTACATTCTCTTTTCTACAGAAGTTAAAGCAGTAAAGTTAAACAGAAATCACTACATTTCTCAAAAAGCTATGCAAGGAGAAAAAAAGAGCGGACACAATTATCATGTTAGTTGCTTAGTGCAAAAGAAGTTACATGTACCTAATTGACATTTAAAAACTCCTAGTAGCTGATGAAGTACAGCTTAGAAACTTCTTCTGTCAGTGTGTACCAAAGAAAGTATATTCTTACCTAAATTTGGCTGTCTCCGGCTCCATCTCCAGCAGTTCTCGCACCGGGGAACGGGGCACATTAGCAGAAAATTTTTCTAATTGGAAAAAAAAAGTGGAAAAAATTAGCTTTGTTCTTTTCATAGCAGATGGCACTTAGGAATTAGTATTTTTTTTGAAAGCTGGTAATACCTATTAATGGCCTCATCATTGGATAGTACACTTGCCAAACCATTTCCAAAGACATTCCACTATCCATATAAATGGCACCAGCAAGGGACTCAAATATATCCCCCATGGCCTTTGGTACTTCAATGTCTTCCTCTTTTTCTTCATCTTCTTCCGATCTTCTGAGCTGTTTGGAATTAAAAAAAGAAAAGGGTGGGAAGGGAGAGAGAAGGAGGGGGGAAAAGAGAGAAACAATTGTTTTACTTGCAGTAAAACAAAGATCTTCAGAAATGTAAGCGCTCTTGCATCCTATATCCTGTGCTGCTTCCTCTGTTTTTGACTGACAACTTTCCACAGTGGAATTGTTCTTTTATTCCCCAATGAAACCAAGGTGCTAGATGTATCATTTTTCAAATGTGAATAAAAAAAACCCCAAACAGCATTGTGTATAGAGGACTTTTATGCTTTGAGAAAAATTCTGTAGGATTTCACCATGGGTCTGTTTTTTCCAATAAGAAACAGACTCGGCCCCATGAGTTAATATTAGAAATCTACTCCTAACAAAGGAGGAGTTGACACATTATACATCTCCAAAAAAAGGACTTTTAAAATCTCTAAGTCCAATCTCTGGATGAAAGCTGCATGTACCTTTCCTTACTTTATTTACCCCTGAAGACAAGCATGAAACAAGCAACAGTAAAATAAGCCATTAATAACTGAAAACCAGCAACATCAGACTGAGCTAACAGGCACACTTAGCTATTTAAATGTAGCAGACAGGGTATTCTTCTTTGCTACCAATTTAAGACAACAGTCTATTCTCATTAGCAAAACTAAACATTCAGTGTATGTCTTAAAGGTCTTGAGCTAATCTAATCCTTTACTAAAATCCCTCAAAAATATGTAATATACATTCACCTAACTACAAACAAAGCAATCTGAAAACAACCTGAAAACAAAGTTTTTGTTACACTCCTCTGCCTAAAGAGAATTAAATTTCTGTCAGCCTTCTCCCTCTCACTACCCTCTCACTCCATTTGGTGGCTATTTGGGGTTTAAAATCTGATTCAGTCCTCTTAAGAGGGACCATAATACTTCAAAAACATGTTCCACCCACTATTTCTACCTAAAACAAATCACGCAAGTAGTCAGACCTCACGCAAACAACTCTCCAAATGGGAATTTTGATGTTAAAAAATAAATTCAACTGTTTTGAATAGTGTATTTCATACCAAGAGCAAACTGTAACACTTTTGAATTATACTGAAATAACAGGAGAGAGAAACTAAGAGCTATAAGGCAAGGGACAACAGATGTTTCAGGAGTGAGATCTGAAAATAAGAAAAGCAGATGATGTGGAGACACACATGGAAACCACTCTAGCTGGCATGAACTGTAGAAACAAAGACTCTTGCATTAACTCATGAAATAAGAGTTTCAGTAATTCAGTGCCAGACCAAGATAGGGAGCAGGCACAGGGAGAATGAAACAAGGATTTTATTTGAAACAGCTATCACACAATTTGGTTGCAACTTTGGTGCAAAGCTTCTAGGCAATCTTTTTGCATACGAGCAAAAACTAAGCAAAAACAAAGCTAAAACTCACTACTATGAGCTCTTAAAATAAGTTCTTAGCCTTTCCACTCATACGGTGTAGAAAACAAGACAAGTAAGTTTGATCCTCTAATGTAAAGTAATTTATATTATCTAAATTTCAGTGACAAATTTCTTAGTCAATGTTTAATGAATCTTTCCCATAAAACATGGTTTTCCCTCCACAACAGAGTGCCAGGGCTAGAAACACACACATGTGACAGAAGTATTTCAACTCCCAAGCTTTTAAATTGTCTATCAGAAACAAAATTACTAAAAGCAAAGTACTGGAGTATTGTCAGAGTAAATGCTAACTTAGTTCTGGTGTATTCTCAGACATGAGCATTTTTTAAGAGATTGGTCACTGTTTCAGAAGGCAAACTATTATGGATATCTACTGGATAACACTTTTGAAGAAAAGATAAGTCCATCTCTTCCAGATCCTGTTCAGAATTTGATCCACAAGGCCTTTGCTCTCGTATTTTCTAAGCGCCTTATATAAATTAATTAGTTTTAGTACATTCTCCAGCAAACAGAGGTTCATTATCATCAGTTTTACTGCACAGCACAAGATACGACCTTTGTTTGCAGGTCTTCAGTGAAACTATTTTTCAAGTGGCTTACTCAAAAGATGCACATAGTGTTTCCCTGGCTAGCAGATATGAAGCCTTTAAGAGCATGTCAAACGTACTTGAGTACAGTGCAGTAACACTCCAGTAGAAACCATCAGAAGAAAACAGCAGAAATCTCTTGTCAGTGATTTAATAATTTAATATAAACATTTAATAATCCCAGTGCTGTGCCAAGGCAGTATTTTTCATGGTGTTGCATGGATATCCTACCTCAAGTCAGCATTATGTGACTAAACAACCCTTCATCACAATTTTGTGTTATAGTAGTGCTTCCAGTCCGTTTGGGAAGCAAGTTTGGGAAGTGTGTGTGTGTCCCATGTTGTTCTAACAAAAAAGCAAAGAAAAGACTAAAATCAAGTGTCACAGAAAAGCCTAGAGGCAAACTGCTTTCAAATTAATTGATTTCTGAAAGTTCTAATTGATTTTATACTTTCTGAAAAGACTGTTACTTTCCATATTGAATCCTTTATTACTGGGAGCCTGCTTCTTGGCTGCTGTGTTCATAAAACATTACAAAAATGTGCATCACGCTAAGAAATCCAGTGACATGCTTCAAATCAGATACTGAACACATTTCTTCTACTTCCACTAACCTCAGAATCCATTCCTTGCATTTCATTCTTTTCCATTTGAAACTGCACAAAGTCATCAATAACATGAAACAGTTCAGGAGAGACAGCTTTGAAGTACTTGTGGTAGTCATACTTTACAGCTAATGATGCAAAAATGGTATTATTGACTAGAGCAGATCGTAGGTCAGTAAGAACTCCTGGAGAGTGTTGCCGTGGGTCTTCATAAAGGTGCTTGGTTATGAGGTAGTCCAAAATTGCATCTCCCAGGAATTCTAAGCGCTGGTAACAATCTTAAAGCGTTGGAAATAAAAGAATGTACAACACCACAATTAAGTTTAACACACACATTCTTTCCAGGCCTTTCTGGATAAGAGGTTTGGTACACTGCCATGTAAATTCCACAAACTAACCAATGCTCAGAGAAGACAATCTGTTCTTTAAAACAGGTACCTTTGCATTTAAAGAGACTGCTAATGAATTACTAAAAAAAGAAACCAGAAAAAAACATAAGCTATATCTAATAATAAAGACAATTTTGAACAAAACGTTAATTTCTGCCAGGCTAGCAAAACACTTGTGCTTATAATCAATTAATGCTTTTACTCAAGATCATCACACTGTGCTGAGAAGGAGTAAAATTAACAGATTCCACCAGCAGGCTGATCTGAAAACTACTAACAAAACTCAAAAAATTAATACAAAAATCAATGTATTAAAACAGGGGGAATATAAAATCTGAGATTTTTCATCTAATTTACCACACACTAAAAACCTTCAGCAAAGATTCCTGTTTCGAGTAGTTCTTTTAAACTGGAAATTAAAATCCTTTGCTTTTTTGAAAATTGACAGTGGTCATGGGAACAGAGAGCTACGAACACCTATTTTTAGAATATAAACAAAAGCAAAAACCCTCTTGAATGCAAGTAGAGATAGGTAGGTAGAGAAGGAAGGAAGACAACTACTACAGAAGTTCACATGAGAGTGAAATGACTAAGTTGCTTTTTTAGCAGCTGAGCCTAAGACACTGCCACATCTCAACTGCTAGCTACTCCTTAGGACAAAATGTTACAGGTAACAGCAATTCAGTTATCTTACTTGGTAGATAAGAAATCAAAAGTTTCTGCTACCAACAACATAATTTTAAGTACTCAACTATGTCTCAAGGTTTCTGTTAGTCTATGTGTATATACATATATATAAAAAACCATCTACCTTCCATATGAAGGTTTTGTGAAATATTTGTAAAAAGTAAATATATATGTGGGTAACATTACCTAGAATGAAAAATCAAAGGAACATTTCAGTGTTTTGTAAGAACTGTTTATCAATGTAGTAACATTTCAAAATGACTTATTTCTTTAATTAAAAAGTAGAGCTTTTTCACTTCTTGGAATAAGGGACCAATTCACTATGGAGAAAAATTTCAGACTGCTGACTGCAGAGGAATTTGCCAATCACTACAAATAGGGTTGGAATTTTGCTTTTGATTGCATATTATTGTAGGAAAATATTTGTTCATTCTAAAAGTTGCATATTACATTAATTAGTATAAGCAAATGCAATCGAAGATTACAGAAATACAAATTTCTACTGATGTAAAATGTTTTAGGAGATCATGTAGAGAAACACTATGCAGTTAATCTGAAATTAATATTTAGTCAGATTTAGTCAATTACTTCACACTCAGACTTTAAATATTTACTCAATAAAATGCCTAGATTTAAATTAAGCCTTCGAATTCACAGCTTCAAAGGGAAGTCTCCATATTCTGCAATCCTATAGATCACTCGGCTAATAAAAACTGCATAGTCTACAATTAATCTTTAGAAGTTCAGACAAAGCATAATATTCTTGGAATACAATTACGGAACAGATTTGCTAAATATGACTGCTATTTCCTGAAGTACGTGACAACTTTCCAGAGTTCTACAAGAAATTGTTTCTGTTAAATGAGGACCTAATGTCACTCACACAGTTAGTGATACAGCATTGGTGATAAATGCTGCTCTTTCTTGGAACTTGGTAAGGCTTCAGTAAATACATTCTGTCTGCATCAAGTCAAAATGTGAATAATGATTGGGATAAGACTGAGCAAGTATACCCCTCTAAATAATGGGCAAAATACTATTTTCTAAGATTTTGTATTCAGAGACTATCAGCTTCCTAAAGTAACATGTGATGTCTAAAAAGAGAATATATATGGGAGCACAACATATACTACTTCTCTTGCATTTACAATATGGGGAAAAACTATAGAGGTTCTTTAAGACAACTTACCAGTAATGGTATTATAATGGTACGAGGCATGAGTAAATGCCTGAAGAAGGTAAGCCTTGTTCTTAAAACTGTAATTTATTTTCTTCTCAAAGTTTTCAAAACCAGAAATAAGGTGATTTAGGGTTTTTTCAGCATCTGGGTGATCAAACATACACCTTGGTGGAATCTTCAAACAGCCATACTCCAGGTCTTTACACAGAGAAGGCTCTGAATTAGCTACAGAAGCAGAAACAGAGTTTGGTGAAATATTTTTCTGCTCACTGTTACAGTTCTCTCTGGTGGCACATAAAGTGCCTTCCCAATCAGTCTTTTTAATTACAGGGAGCACCTTCAGCCCCAATGAACACAGGAAAAGCTGAGCAGCTCTTTCACCACAGCTGGTCAGATAGCAGCCCAGCAGGGCTTCCACACAGTCTGCAATGCTCTTGTCAGCAATACACTGCTCCGTATGCAAGTCGTATGAGATCGACTGTTTTCCTGCATCAACACCACAGTTTTCTTCTGAGGGATTCCAGAAGCCCACTACAAAATCATCCTCTTCAACAGCCTTGCTAGGATCCAGATAGCACATAGCATCCCAAGAGCTGTAGTCAAAATCATCGAAATCTGATGAACACTGAACATTACCCAGGGATGACTTTTTGGGTGCTTTCCATTCATAGTTTGAATCAGTGGTTGAAAAGTGTGAGAGTGAAATTTTTTTCACAAAAGCCCCTGATCCCATTAACATATTATCAATGAATTTGATATGCTCCTGATCGTACTCCAGAAAATCATCTTCAAAGTCTGTTTCTTCCTTGGGCGACCTCCACATTAGGTCTTCATTCTCTTCATCATCATTATAATCATCAAGTTTACCATTAGCCAACATGTTTTCCTTTGTCTATGAAAGAACACAAAATATACATGAAGAGGGAAATGAGACAGTTTTATTCCAGAAAGATCAGAAGACGAGGATTTGAGAAGTGTCTTCTAAAAATAAGGTTGATTTTTATGTTCCTAATTCCATTGTATGATTAGATGCACAATACAACCTTTAATTAACCCTAGTATTAACTAGTGTTAATTAACCAAGACTAGAGTAACTGCCCTGGAATACAAATGCTTTATTACTAACCTATAATAGTGTGCATTGCTACATTCCATAGGAATCCATGTTTATACTTGAATGTGATGCACATACAATGAGCTTTATATCCACTAAACATTATACACTTTCACACCAAAGTACACAAAAGAAAACTCTAACAAATTTTAGGGAAATACAAGACAAGAGTTCTGGTTACATCCTTCTCTCTAGCTGCTAAGTAAGGCTATTACAAATGCTGAATCAATGTAATCTTGAAGGTTCTTTCTACATCCTTCTATGGCAAATAAGGAACTTATAGGGTTTACTACATTCACAGTCATGGTAATCTTAGTTTTGAGACACACAAATGTAAAATGCATTCGATGGGGGGTTTATTCAGTCTTTTTTATTTCTCTCCAGGCTGTACTTATAGCCCTAACTAATAAAAGAAAAGGCAAAGTTGTCACCAATTTTCTAATATTTACATACGTACCCACAAGAGAAAAACTAATGAAGTCTCATGTCTTTTCCCTGCTCATACTGAGCAAGTTGGTATGGACTGATGTAAATTATAAACTGAACACAAGCCTGAGCTATATAATGGTTTACAATTTGCCATGGCCCCTATCCAGGAAAGCACTTAAAACATATTAGCTAAATGCACTTGTAGTCTTCCTAACATCAGAAGGACTATTCACAGGCTCAACACAGCATCACTGATGCCAGCAGGGATTCTGCCACTGAATTTGATAGGAGCAAGATCAGATTCAAAGCACTTTTCTGGATTGAGTCCCGAAAGCCAACACTTTGTGAACCAAGTGAAACTGCCTGCATCTGCCCTCAACCTACGTATGTCATATTGTGGGGCTCCATCACTAAATTTTGCAAATCTACGAACCAGATGGGATGTCCTTTGGGAACATTTCCCTTTGGGCAAAATGCACACCCATCCAGAGATGCAGGTGGGTGGCAGCTGTAAGGTGCACCATGCAGCACTTAAAACTATCTAAGGACCAAGGTGTTCCTCATCAGGATGGAGCAGGCTTAGTTAAGTTTAGTAAGAGGAGAGGAAAAAAGAAGCAGCTATAGAAGTCTTAGTTTAGACATTCTGCTGGAAGAATTCCTGCTCCTGTAATTACCCACCTCGCATACACAGCAGGGACTTCTGTAACTTGAATTGATCAGAAAGAGAAATTGAAATTGGATTTAAGATACTTGTAGTAACCTAATACTCAAAGTAAGATTAATTTAACCAGTCCCAACAAGAGTGAGTGCTGATTTTTTCTTGTTACACACCACCTGTCATATCTGTCACTGAAATAAAAATAACGCTCTGAATGAGACATGTCTGTATGGACACTCCAAAACAAGTTTAAGTGTCTGTTTTTGCAAACATTGAACAAATAATAAAATTTAAATTTTTACTATACATTCACAATTTTCTTAAAATAAAATTCTAATTAGTAGGACAGCTACACGGATTATCCTAACATTCTCTGTATATTGCCTCTTGAATATTTAAAAAAACCCAAACTTCTGATGAGAATGAACAGTGGGTAAAGAAGCCAGAAAGTAATTGATTGTTGACTTTATCATTGGCATTTAAAAAATAAATCAACAGTGAACACCAGAAGAAAGAAACTTTTCTTAAATAATACACATACTTTTTTGGAAATCAGCCGTTTGATAAAATGAACAAAGATACTTTCCCTTAATAAAGCTTGATAACACTAAAAATACTAACATTGACTAGGATGTTTTAGTAATAACTGATCATAATGATATGAGATCTCTACTTCCAGTTACAGAACATCATCTCACAGATGGAGAACAAAATTTACATCCAAGAAAGTAAAATACCTACTTGGCACAAACCCCCCCACTACTTGGTTGCATCACTTTCTGCATTTTGGTCTGAAATTGTGTGTTTTATTTACAAATAAACAGTGACTATTCACAAAGTAGAGGCCACTGAAAAGTTGAGCTGAACTGAAACCAGCAATTTTAAAAATTCTAAAAACCAACAATTGGCTCCAGTCCCAAATGAACTATCTCATTTGCCAGAAAGATACAGCAGGAAGTCTCCCTGAAATGAAATCTTGGCACAATACAGAACCACAGTAATCAGGTTGTTTTATTCTGCAATAAACATTTATTTGCACGGTACATCCACCTAACATTCCTCTCATGTGCCCTCTGCTGGTACTACAGTCCGAGTGTGGTCTTCAGAATGGGGAAAAAGAAAAAAGTCCCTCCACCTCCTTCCCCTGAATCCCAAACCAGTCTCAAACACTTCAAGATCATGTTTCTGACTGCTCTGGTCACAGGTATTTCTTAACATCCACTTCTACTCTCACCATGCAATGCGTTCAGTCAGAAAATAATGTGAACCTTTTCTCATTAAGACTTGTCATTCTAAAGCTTTTGGTGATAAGTCAGTGGGGGGCTAAGCCAGCACAGTATTTCCAGATGAGAAGCAGCTCTCAGTCATACCCACGCTGTAGCTATACCAGCAAACAATACTAACAATTTTCTCAGGCCAGTTCTACTCTTCGTTCTGCCTCAGCACTATGAAAAACACCAACTTCTTTTTATATATTCTATAAAGGTGAACTCATTATTTATTAAAATGCAGACAGTGTTCTGCCTGAACATATAGCAAAAGCAGTGATGATAATACTTTATTTAAATAATACTTATTTAAAATTTCCAACAGAAACTTCAGAAAAACCCCTGAGAGCAGGCTAACTATAAGCAGGAAAGTTTTTTTTCTCTGCTTCTCCCTTAATATCTACATTCATTATTGGATGATGTGCAATAAACATCCTTCCTTCAGGTTCATAATTAGTTTTTCTCTCATTTTCTCTAACTTACAGGGAAGTTTTAGAAAGAAAAAAAAAGATACAGATTTACTTTTTTTGGTTGAAAACACAGCAGCGTATCTGGAGTGGGGGGGAGGGAGAAGGTAGGGGTGAAAGAACACGGACATGTGAACAATTACTCCTCAACAGAGTTAAATCAAGTCTTACCATTTCATCTTTCTCCCACTTATCAGTGTTGCTCTTGTCCTGGTTTACTATGTAACCAGGAGGAAGCCAATTGACCGGGGGATCAAAAATCGACACCACCATGCGACTGGGCAGTCCCTTCTTTTTTCCAAGGCGATACAAGTTACAATTGCTGACCTTCAAGAAAAACATTCTCATAAATCTCTGGACATATATTTATATAAAAATAGCTTAAAATGCAAAAGGAGCAGAACAATTTTATGTGTCAAGCCAAATCTTGTACCATTATGCATTTTCTCTAGTTCTCGAAAGGGAGTTCAGCTTTCTAATACAGTACAGCCAACTCAAAACAAGATATACCTCTTGCTTTTCATGTTTTTTGAGGCCAAGTATATTAGGTGTAACAACTTCAGTTAAAGAAATCTAATAGATTATAATCTAATTACAAAACAAACTTACTGCTGCTTTTGAAATAACAGTAAATAGAACCTGTACAAGTGTAATTAGTTACCAGTATAATCAACATTCAGACTAGACTTGGAATGGAAAATTATTATTTATGGGTACACTGACCTAAACCTTGGCAGTAGAAAGTGTTAAAACAGTTCTGCACAACAAATCTTAAATCATAATCCAGATGTTATTTCAATAGCCTCTAAAATTATTTTAGATGTTTTAAAGGGAAGGGAAAAATGCATTCTCACAGACACAAACATACTTCCTTTCCCTTTTTAACTATCAACTTCTGATCTTTTTTTCTCCTTTCAAACACACTTTCCATGTCTTAGAATCTTAAAATTTGAACTTGAATATTCAATCACTTCTTTTATTTAAACAGTGCAACTTATTTCACTTCCAGAGAGATGCACTTTATTAGAGGTACACAATCAAAGCCTTGGTATTTAATTCAAGTTATCACATTATGTGGGGTCAAAAATGAACAAAAGCTCACTATTGCTTATTCCAGTAGCAGAACTGAAGACTCTGCTCCCTACAGTTCAGAGCAAACTTACATTTACTCTAAAATACTTTCGAAAGTTTTGATGTAACAGTTTTGTAAGATTTTTTTTTTGTTGTTTCCTTTTCAAGTATGTAAGATAATGCTAAAAATTTTCAAAGAAAGGAACTGATTGAGGAAACAAAGGAAAGGCCAAGCAAAGGTATAACCTAAGGCTGTGTTGCTAACTCAATGCTTCATTCATTCAAGCATTCCTGTTAAGAGTTTCTATTCAATACAGCTCTAATGTTCAGTGCACCGAATGTCCTCACTAACCCAGAAGTTTTAGTTCTATACAATCCTGTCCTTTCTTAGGTTCATAATCAGCTGTTTTAGATTTCAAGTTGAACTGCAGAAAACAGTTTCAATCAACCACAGTTACGGCAACATTAAGCCCACAGTCCTGTATTTTTATTCCTAATATGCATGCTATTTAATGAATAATCAGCAAAGCTGTGGAATTAAGTCAACCTGTTCCCATTCAATCTTCTGGCAAAAATTTCATATATATGGCTTGTTACGGTATGTCTTTGGTATAGTATCACTGGATTGTTACTACTCACTTTTTTGCTTCTCATATATGACAGTCGTCCCTCGTGAGCATCAGGGTAAGTGCAAAACAAGTATGTAGTGATGGCATGCTTTAAAAATGAATCACCAAGCATTTCTAGCCGCTCCAGGTTAAATCCATCACTAGCATTCGAAAGAGTCAAAGCTTGAAGAATGAGACCAGGATTAGGACCAAGAGTTTTTGAGGAGTACCCAGTGGAAGGGCTCTTTTCAGAATCTGCTCTGTCTTTTGAAAGATTATTAGCTTTTGAAGTACTGGTGGTCACTGCCATTTTGGGGCATCCATCTGAGGTAGATCTGTTAGCATTTCCATCAAGGTATTTATTACTCAGTAGAGTACATTCATTGCTGGGCTTGGGCTGGTTCTCACTGTTGTATAAATTCTGAATGGGATATGAGGTAGTTGGTTGTACAGGTATTTCCTGCCTGCAGTAATTCAGCTGATTTCCTTGGCAAAAGTCTCTGTTAACTAAATCACAATTGCCATTGGCAAGATTTTTATTATAAGAAACACCATTAATTGCTGCAAGTTCTGCTGAGACATCAATTTGGAGTTTACTGGGTGACTCATTGAGCAATGTTCTGTAACTCACAGACATTTGGTCATGGTTTTCTGCAGCAGAGGTTCTATTAGCACCTTGATGTGCAGCATTTTCAGGGACTACAATTGTGCTGTGCTTACAGTAATTTTCATTCTCTACTACTGAGGAGTTAGGAAGAGAGATGAAGGATTTGCTGTCAATAGATTTTTTCCATCCAAAGTCCAAGTTAGGATATCTGTAAAGATACATGCAGGGTTTGTTAACAAAAAAGTATTATCACAAGACAAGAAGACTCTGCATGTACCTACATGTTTAAAAAGAGTCACAGCTTTCTGAAAAGAACTGTGACTGCAGCATGTAACTTCACCATTCAAAAATCAATATTTTTCAACTATGTTTCACTGAGAAGTGACATGAGTTAAGCAAAAGGTATCAGTTTTATAATTTATTCAATAATAGTTAAGTTTCCACCTTGTTTTCCACTGAATTCAGATACCATGTTGAAAAAATACATGCCTGAAATCTGCAGGAAGTGATTTAACCCCTACACCAGCATCAGTGGCTGTTTGAGCTCTTAGTTCCTCTGCTGTCAAAAGGCAGTGCAGGCGGTAAAGTATGCTGGGGAGGCAAACTGCTTTTCTCCACAATGATGCTGGAATAGGATGTATAGCACAAAGCTCAGGAACCAGTATCTGGGCAGAGGGGGGAAGAAAAGAATTTTCCTTGTAAAGGCAGTTGTCAGATCACTATTGAAAGAGTTCACTTGAATTAGATACTTCTATTTTACCTGCTTATTCTGCAAACTTTCCCACTTTGCCTTCCTCTTCTCAGCACTGCTTAGTGGAAGTGCTTTTCCCTTCTGATTCAAATGGCGAGGAGTCAAAAGATTAAGTCTAAAAACCATGTGAAAAGACTGTGATGTAAGTACATAATTAATGAACAGAACTTACTAGCCTAAACTTTCTAAAGTGATGATTTTTCTTAGTATTCAACTTCAATGTGCTGTGAAGTGACAGCACAATTACCTCTGTGAAAAAACGGACTTGAGTTACAGTTGTTACCTAAGTTAGGTAGGTCTCAAGAAAAAGAAAATCAATAATTATTTTGGAAGACACAAGCCCTCAGCTTTATCCCACAATGTAAGGAAAAAAAGGCCATTTTACTGTCAAACTACAAACATCAGACAAATATGACTGTTGTTACCTTGAAGATGTGTGGTCCACATCCAGCAGTGGCTGGTTGAGATTGGTAAGGTCAAGATTATACTTTGTTTTATAATATTCAGCAAAAGTTTCATATTCGGGGGAAGGGAATTTACTGAGTGGAGTAAGATCAGTGTATACATCAGCTACATAGAATCGATGAGGCTGATCAAAATTCCGATACCTAAAAAAAAAAAAAATAAAAAAATTTGGCATTATAGTAAAGCTTTTGCTAAGTTCCTTGTGTTCTAATGTGGTCAGGAGTTATAGTTAAATAGTTCACTTGAGATTTTTGGTTGGTGGCTTTCTTTTTTGTTAAAGAAATCATTTGTTTAGCTAACTCAAATATTAAATGAGACGTGCTCTATGATAAGGACAAATAAAGTCAATCTATAATCTGTGAAATTCCCTCTACAGATAAACATTTAAATTAAACGGAGTATCTACGTCTTCAATATGTAATAGAAAAATCAAGATCTGGACAACAATAATGCTACAAATTATAATTTCTTAATTCCAAACACTACCATTTAAACTTGATAATCTGGCTTTTTAGTATCTAGTCTCTTATGTGGTATTCTACATCAGTAGAAAAAGTTCCTCTGCATGCAAAGATTGTACTGTCTCGCATCTCAACTGCCATTTTTAACCAAGTCACCCTCCAAATAAAGTTAAAATACAAAACTTCAAATATGTAGCAAGGTAAATTCACAAGCCCTTCAAGGACAATGCAGTTATTGTAATACAGAAGACAAATTAGAGCCAGAATGGTGCAACATCTGTACTGTAGCTCTGTAGCTATTGATGCTCATTGGAAACTATGGTGATAAACACGCACAGGAAAATAATATTAATGATGAAAAATCATGAAATCAATATTCAATAATTAGATTTGCATAGTAGGTGATTTCATACTTTGACCTGGTGCATCTATCATTTTAAGTTTCTATGCAAATATCTAATTTTGCATAGAAAAAATAAAATTTAGACACACTATTAATGAGCCTTTTCAGCTTCTTTCCAAAAGGAGGTGGGGAGCGGGGGGGAGAAAGGAAGAGGGAAGGAAAAAAAAAAATGCCTGACACAGGTGAGGCCAAAACAAAGTACTTACACTTATCTTCT
Source organism: Oxyruncus cristatus (assembly GCA_013399855.1). Lineage (NCBI taxonomy): Eukaryota > Metazoa > Chordata > Aves > Passeriformes > Cotingidae > Oxyruncus > Oxyruncus cristatus. The sequence goes on along the minus strand of VXAY01004929.1, from coordinate 3,272,075 downwards.
ACGTATATTCAGCAAGTACTGTTGTTTACAATATACCAGGAAAAACACAAACCAGTCAGTCCACAGGGAGTAATTAAGTCTCCACAGAGCCTACCAATTCTGGAGAACCTTTGCATATGCAGTACATAAAATGAATACCACTCAATATAAAGATTCTATTAACTGGTCTTTATCACTTGTAATTTTCCCATCTACCAGCAGCACACCTTCCTTTAGCAGGTCTTTGGTGTGAATAAGCAGTAACCAGAGAACAGGACTCCCACTCAACCTTCCAAACTAAAAGTGGTTTCAGTAGGCCAGCTCTCGAAGTCGCAAATACTTTATCAGAATATTACATAAGTTTTGTGGTGAGCTCTACTATCCCGAATAAAAAGGTAATGACTGTTGGGAGACCTAAACACTTAAATCTACTATATAAGATTAACTACTCATTAAAAAAAAACCCAAACTTTAAATTGTTTGAGAGGCAACCAGATACTTTCAGATTAACAGCATACAATTCATAAAAAGCAATTCTGCTGCAGATACTAATACTCCCTTATTACAAGCGTTTGTATAAATACAATAGGTACATAACTATATAGAGTACCCACCGTGGAATGATAACTGCATCCTGGTAATCTTCTAACTTGAAAATAAAAGGCATTTCTTTTGTATACTGTGTACTGGGAATGCCTGTACGTGCCTCAGATTTCTCAATGTCTTCCATAAACTTAAAGTCAATGTCCAAAGTGCTGGAGTCATCAACTTAAAAAGAAAAATGCACAACTCAGTTTTCCAGGCTGAACTTTTCTGAGAAGTTGTAAATTACAAAATTTTTGTTCTTACCAACGTTAAGAGGTAGAACACAATAGGCTGAATCAGCTTCTGTGGGTTTGAACTCTAGTGCAGGTTTCTCAAGACGAAGAATATGTGAAAAAATGTACTGGTGGAGTCTTGTTATCAGCTCAAGCATTTGCAGAGACAGAGTAAAACCAGATTTCTTAAGCTCAATAGATATTGTAACCTCTCCAGAGCGAGTATACACAGGAAAGTGAGGAATCTAAAGAACAACAAAACCAAAAGAAATCACAGAAGACAATCCAGTTCCTCTATAGAGTACTGGCTGTTTAGTTCAGATGCTGAGGTAATGCTTGCCTGACCCCACAACAAACTAGATCAAATTGGATGAGAATTTTGAACTGTGATGACCTTCAATTACAGATGAGATTTTGAAAGCTTAAAGAATGACTGATTTGGTTTTTTAAATAGTTCTCCTTGTGCTTTACAGCTCTTCTCTTTATAAATGGTAAGTAGAAAAGGAAGTATTTTCTATTATGAAGGAAGAAATGTTTTCTTATGTGCACAACAAAAAATACAATTTAAAAAAAATCTTCTTAAACTGAGTCTCTCCAACAGAAAATGTGTATTAAAAATTTTCTGAAGTAAGAGGTGTCAATTTCAATTAACATGGCTGACTTTTTCTGCTGCTGACCAGGAATGTTGAGGAGTTGTTACCATAGCTTTTGTATAGATAAATAGTGGGGCGCAGGCCATCTCTGCAGCTAATATGTCAACTCCTCTCATACCTCATACAAGGAAGGAAGGACATTTTGGATTTGCCAGTGCAAAATCCTAAAAAATAAATTTGGAAAACAAAAGTTTGGCCAAAATAGAACACATAGTTCTATCCATAAATACAAAAGATGGTGATTTGGCTGGATGGATACTGTTATTTAAATATTTTCTTGAGGTTGCCAGATACAAGCAGCACTCATGGTCATTTCCAACTCTTCAGTCTGGGGGCAGAGAGCAAGTGGAAAGCAACAGGTTGTAAGGTATGTAGAATAAGGAAAGGAGGTAGATTCCTTACTTGAGGTATAGGTTTGGCTGTCAATATGCCAAAACATCTTGTTGTATCCTCAGGAGGATATAGTTTTCGTCTCCTGAAGTTGAGCTCATCAGGTAGAGGAGTTGTTAACACCATTCCTATTACATACAGGTAACAGGGCTGATCAGGTTTGGGATAACTATCCCTCAAACACTCTGGAATCTAAAAATCAGAAAAAGAAAAAACATTAACACAGTAAAAATCAACAAAGTTCACCTAAATACTATTCTTTGAACAAGGTGTCACGTGTTTATTTGAAAAGGCACTGCTAAAAATAAGGAATAAAAAAAATTTAATCTGGGCTCAAGCAATGGTTTTTTTCTTAAGCAAAAGTGTTTGGCCAGCAGCCTGGTATGGCAGCCACGAAATCTGTCCAAATACTTGCATCAAGGGAACACCATGCTCCCAGATCTTCCTGCTAGCCAAAAGGCAACTTCTACTACATCCCTGATCTTACTCTGTTATCCACCCTGTGTTAAAAATGCCAGTTTAACATAACACAGGCAGCACTTAAATACATAAATACCGTAAGTACAACTGAAGTCTTGATGCCAATGTCTATATTTAACTAGTAACTCTAGAGCACACTATGTCCAAGCTCTTTGGACCTTAACAGTATGAGAACGGAAAAAGACCCCAAAACCATAAAACAAAAAAGGAAAATGTGCACACAGAGAGAAAAAAAAAAAAATCTACATCCCAATGATTCAGTTTCACATAAAGCTTCATTAACACAGATTCTTTTTCCAGCAGAACTGAAAAGTATCAAAAATGTTTTTGATACACTTGGGACAAACAAAAAAAATTCAGTGGACTGCCCCTTTGCCCAGGCACTACATTGTATGAGTTCTCATAACAATTCTAGCTTGCAGATGTGAACATTCACAACAGCCACAAGCACTTTTAACTCTGCTGTTTGTATTTTTCATAGACATTAAGAAACCATGCTTTATGTTTGGTAGGAGTTCATTACTTTGCAGGTCTCAAAACTGATCCTCCTGTTCGTCTAAAACTAAATTGCAATACACGTAGTCCTGCATTTTAAAGTTACACTGCAGTAAAACTATGGCCTTGACTTAATGGAAAATTACTCATAAGTTTAATAACTACATTAAGCCCAAGAGGATCTTGCAGACCTTAAACATTTGCCAAAGCTTCTTTTCCAGATGTGAAAAGTTGGGACAAAAGCAAGGAGAAGTATTCTTAGCTTCCTTATTAAAAAAAACAACAGAATTGAGAAAATGATGCATCACTAGACAAATCAACTCCTCTGGACAAGATAGAATAATCTTGCATTTTATGAGTCACCCCTAATCCAACAATTACTAGTGATGCAAGAGGACAGAGAAAAGAGAAAAGTACTTGTAACAAGCTACCAAGAAACACTGTGCAAAGATGCAAAGTGTTTGTGGAATCTTGCAAGAAAAAAAGGTTTTCTCACCTGTCATTCTCTCTGTGATGCCACAGTATCCTTCCCAAAACTTTCCTAGTAATTGATTATTGGAACTATTAATAAAATTGGGGCATGTGGAGGATGGCAAGAATGGAATTACTGAAGGGCTATCACCATAACTGAGGCTGCACATGAAGGTACAACACAGCACTATAGCCCACTTATGTGGGTGTCCATGCTGACATTCCTCCATATGACAAAGACTCAGTTTCTCCGAGAAATGCAGATTATCAGACTCTGAATGAGGTACCTGTCCTATTTGAAGCACCTTAGATAAAACCTGTAACAACTGCAGGGGAATAAGGAAGGTTCCAGAGTAGTTGCAAAATACTCTGACAAAGGTTCTTTCCTCTGTTCTCCCTTAAAGTATTTGAAATTCCCCCACACATACCATTTAAGAAATCCAACTCCACACCCTAATGTGGCTGAAGCCTGTTATAACAGAACTGTGGGTAAGTTACTTGATGCAGCGCTATAGGATGCCTTTTAGCGTATTAAGTATAATATTCAGAACTATTTTAAAAATGAAACAATAGTAAAAGTATACTTATTTGATATTCTAAGACTCAAACCAGAGGTTATGAAAGTCTGTGTTCAACCAGTAAACTTCCCAAATTAAACCAGGCATCTAAAAAAACCCACCTATTTCTGTGTTTAGCCCCATGCATCTCCTTGTCCAGAAAGCCATTAACTCCTCCTTTGCTCTAGTGCATTTACCAGAGAAGGTAAAGATTTTACATATTATTAATGTAGCACAATTTTCCTCATAGTTATTTTCATACTAGTCAAATACAGTCAACCAGCCCTACAGAATATGTATGTTCCCTGAACTTACAGGCATGCTTCCAAAACATGTGATACAATAAATTCAGGTAACAGTGCAATTTTCCACAGAATTAAAACTGCAAAATATTCTCAATATAAACGCAAGACATGTTGTAAAAAGTACTTATAAGATTAAGAGTTAGCAATTCTGTCTCATCAGTACATAAGGCATTTGATCAGAGGTGTGGACAGCAGTGAGTGATACTAACGGCTTTAGGATAGCACTGTCTTCGTTTTGTCGAGCCTGGCCTTCCTGGAACACTGGTTTCTTCTTCATCATGTAAATCAAGTTCCTCCTCATATTTAACCGTTTCTTTACCAACTGGCATCAAATGATCATCCAGTTCACCTGATTATTACGAAAGAGAGTGAAGAAATAGCATTATGAACAATCAAATCTTGGTTCCTTCACATCCTACACAGTAGATGAGTTTTCACTGCTTGTGAAAACACCTCACCTAAGTTTTTAAAATACACAGACTCCTGGCAAAACTCCAGAAGTGGAACTTTGGGGAAAGAGTGATAAAGACTGAATTCTGGGCAAAAATACTCATTTACAGTAAAACCCACTGAAATTACAAAATTGAATTCTATAAGGAAAATATCGAAGACCAATGAATTCTTTTTGGCCATAAAAAGCAATCCTTGACTGAAATACTAATTTAAATATCACTCATATGGAGTTATGCCATGAAAGAGGGAGTAGTTATATTTCTCTATCATTCTAAAAAGTGAATTACTACTGTTGAATATGTACTCTCAACACCGGGTTGAGCCATTAGGGTGTTATTCTTGGATACATTTATTGGTATGAATTCAGTGATCAAAGGGTTTAATTCAAAAATAAAATACAAACACAAGACCTACAAATTTTTTTACTTAACAGATACATAAATACTTCCGTACTTCATCAAAAAACCCATAACATGGAATTCTCTTCTAAATGTAACACAATGAAGAACATGCTCAATTATACTTACTAGAGACAAGAGAGCTGAAGTAGTCCCTCAATGTACTTTTTTTGGAACATGACTTATGATACAGCAGAGAAAACAATAAATTTAGGATTGTGTATTATATCTTAATTTGTCACAATTCACTTTAAAAGACAAGTTATCTTTTGGTTGCAGGATGTAGTTTCTGACCTATAATCAGTTTCTTCTAGAGGACAAGGCTCTCTTCCCCTTTAATAAGTATATTCAATGGCAAAATCTGTGTCTCTTGTACTAATGTTGCTTTTGTTGTTTAAGACAAAACAGGTAATATAACAAGATTTCCCTGGAAAATTTAACTTTAGCTTATAAGGTCTAAGCTAAACTGATAAGTATCATACCACAAAACAAGGCAAGCAAAAGAAAGCTACAAGAGATGGCTACAGCAGAAATGCATGTATATACCATATATCATCATATATATCATCCATACCATAAGCAATTTCTCAACCATAAAGTATACTTTACCAAAGAGGTTGCTTTTTCAGTTCTTACCAATTTTGTGCAGTTTTTCACAGCAAATAAGAGCTACAACTCTCTCAGCCAGTCTTGCACAACTCATTGGAGGACCCTGTAAACATTTAAATACTTCATCAAAACTTTGGTTGATTAGCTTGTTACTTACCATACTTATTTAATTAGTTTCACACAAGCATATTAGGTAAGCAAAGTTTTTTTTAAAAAATACATTGATGACAGTTTTGTGAAGATACTCAGGCTTATGTCGTTTTTCCACAAAACGCAAAAATTACAGGAACTCAACATACTATTGATCAAAAAAAATACAGGACAAATGTGTGAAACAACAAGGTCCTGGAAGAATATCTAAATATTTTTGCCTTTGGCACAAATAGTCACTGATGGAAAATAGATTATAATAGAAATAAACAGTGACCTAAATACAGTTACAGAGCACAATACAGAAAAAATTATCTTCATTAACAACTATGATACTAATTCTAGAAACAGCACAGACCAGTTCTTAGACCAAGATATTTGCTTATTTCCATGCTTTTTCTTCCCCAAATACCTACAACAATTGAAGCTCGAAGAGGTGAGTTGATTGGCAGGTAGAGAGTAGAGTAAAACATATGGTCAGGTAGTTCCCGGGTTTTACACTTGGGAGCTAGGTGTGTAAATGGATCACTTGGTAATCTAGCGCAGTACCTAAGTTGACAAAACATTTTACAGATCATCAAAACCTGCGAAATTGAAGTCTACACACATTTCAGTGGAACCTTGCTTTGCTGGCGTGGACACTACAGAAGATGATTTCAGGCCATACTAGCCACTGCAAAGGTACACTGATGACAAATATTCAACTAACTACTGAGTAGAAGACTTCCAAGTCCTTTACTATACAGCACGTCTCCAGCAAGGTCATTCCAGGGTTGTAATGATGCACAAGTCTATCTCATCTCAGGTCCCAGGGTTTGCATTATATCTCCTGATTTTTCTAATGCCTTATTCCTCCTATTTGTCATGGTTTCCCCTCGGAATGGTAGCCTTTCCTCCCCCGTACTCACTTCCCTCTCTCCCAACTTAGTATCAAACGCAAACATGCTGAACCTCTGAACAGTGGAGGAGTAATGCCACATATAACCAGCTACCAGACAGCCTTTGAACCATCTACTGTCTACCATTCACCCTTCCAATCTGACTGCTTTTGAGAGGCTTTATCTTCCAGGCAGTCAACCAAAATGGTCTGCATCTCCAGAATTTAGCTATTAAGGCACTTTGGCAATCGCATCAAAAGCTTTACTTAAGTAAATGACACTCACTGCTTCTCATAGTCAACCACTTCATCAAACTGGACATAAGTCTTGTTGGTCAAAAACTGCCCTCGTTAAAGCTTGATTGGTTTCTGCCAATCCCCTCTTTTTTACGTGCCTAGAAACTGCTGTGATGAGGACTTGGTCCATAGTATTCCATATGACTACAGTTACACTGACCACTCCATAGCTCCCTGGATCTTTATTTGCCCTTTTTTTTTTTAAATATTAACAACATCTGCATCTTCCTGTCACTAAGAACCTCCTCTAATTGCCTTGGCCTTACAAACTTGATACTTGAGTAGCTCTCCTGGAAGCATACCATCCTGTCTTGTGGACTTTTATTATGTTCAGCTTAACTACTGTAATTTTGTTTTTAAAGACAACAACACACTGTTATTACAAATGTGGATATTAGAACTGGAAGATTTAACTACAGTTTTAACAGTTCTTTTGTTTATTTATTTTCAAAACTAGCTTGATGAGCAAAAAAACCCAATCTTACTACCCATTTTGAAACTATGTTTTCAGAGAAGCTTTTTATTAAACAGGAATCATTATCACCACAGTTATTATCAGTGCTAGAACCTCTGGTAGGATGAAGATGAAAATAGCAAATAATGCCTTCAAATTGCTGTAACCACTTTCTTTAGGAGAGCAGATCCTGTCAAGATGCCTAAGAGGAAATGTGTAAAATGCCCCAGCCTATGCTTCCATGTTGCGAGACAGACTAAGAAACTTCTTTTCAAAGACATGAAGTAAAAATTAAATATGCCTCTTACCTATTTATGTGTCCAATAGCAGTGTTAATAGTAACTCTTGGACTGTTCTCATCTGGCCTCAATACGTAGGGTGGAAATACATCGTCATCATCAACAATGGGTTCCGTTTCAGTTTCATTGGTATCAACAGATTTTGAGCATTTGTTTCTGAGGATCTTAACATTTTAAGAACAGAACATGAGAAATTTTTCCCTTAAAAAATACTATGAAACACTTAACAAGACCAGGCCCATTCATCTGTCCTCATACCTTCTCAATTGCTTTATATGTCTTGAGATCTTCTTCAAAACTTTTGATTTTGTCTGTATCTGCTAACATAATGTAATTGGAAATTGGTGCTCTAGCTCTTCCTTTTGACTGCACATAGGAACGATACTCCGTGGGCAAATCAAAACGCACCACCAAGTTGCATTTTGGTATGTCAACACCTTCTTCTACAATACTAGTAGCAATAAGTAGGTTGGTCTCATGCGCTCGAAATTTTCTAAGAACCTGCAAAAGTCATGAATATAAATTTGAGAAATTAGTCCAAGATCTGTTTCCATCATGAGATCCAAAAACAGGCAATAAGAACAAAGTGAGTTGGTCAGACACTCTGAAAATATGTCTAAATATGCAAATGGAAAACTATTACAAAAATCTTTTCAGAAATACAACAAGACTATTTATCGGAACCACCAGATTTCTAGGAATCAAATCTGGTATGTGGAATCATATGAGTCTAAGAAGTTAATCTGGCCATAGCAATGGAGAGGATCCCCCCGTATTTATTTGCAATTTTACAGTTGGGGTATAAAAGGAAAAAAACCAAAAGGTGCTTTCAGGACAGCATCTTTTCCCAAACATTCTGAGGCTGAAGCATCTTTGGGGGTAGAGCATATTCTAGAGCTGTCACTTCTGATATTTATACTATACATGAAATAATACTAAGGAGGACAACCCAGCTGGGGTGAGCTTTAACTGATTTAAAAATTGTGGGGTTTATTATTATTTATATCATTCAATGATTTACCAAATTCACTTTTATAAAAAAGATAAATATTAAAACCAGCTTAACTATTGCAATGTCAGCAACCTTGATTTTCTTTACAGTATTACTGTATTACCATCACAAATGCAGAAAAATTAGATCTGACTAGACATAAACATGACTTTACATGAAGTTTCAATTTCTGTTTGTGTAATGTGACATGCCAATGTCTCTAAACACGTTACTTTTTTATGAACAACATCTGTATCTCAATAAGTGTGCATATTTGTTAAACCAAAGGTATTTCATGAACTTTGCCCCAGACTCTGCCTGTTGACTTTTTTTGTTTTTAAAGACACACACACACACAAAAAAGGTTCTGAAAGTACTGCTAATTTAAATTTTTTTTTCTTCAAGTTACCTCTTCCTGTTTTCTAAATTCTACTTCCATCTGCTTGTTACGAGGCTGGTTCTTGCCAATGCCATGTCCAGTTATAAAATTGCTGCTGATGTAAGCCAGTTCTGGATCTTGTTTGCCAGCTTCTTTTATCAACCTAGAAATATTACACATGTTTTTAGAAGTCACACAACCCAGAAAATGGAAGAAAATCTTTAGTTTGTAAGACCTATATTAAAAGAAAAAGTGGAAGCATGACAATTAAGCCACGCTAACACAACTTTACTGCAGTCTTCTCGAGAAGCTCTGTAAGGTTAACACAAGACAGACTGCACACCTATACAGCATGAGTGTCCCTGCATCATACACATTTCAAACCTATCACAGTAAAACTAGATATTTTTAAACCAATCTATTACTCTAAGGTTCCCTTTTGTGAAAGCATCCTACTTACAACTGCTTTTGTTTATCTCTTTTTCTGTTAACTATGCTTGATTTTAGAAGAGAGACCTGTAACTGCTCCCTCAACGAAATATGTTTCCTCAATATGAGATATTAAATTTTAGGTTAAAACATAATATTGCAGTTCTACTTAATACTAGAAGATAAATTCTGTTCAAGTATACTGGTGACAAAATGTTGACCTGTTTTTCTAAAGAGGAATGCTCAGCCTACGCAGTGAGAAGTTCACTAGTTGTGAAATTAACCCAAACAGAGGACTTAATCCAATTCTTTAAAAGGAATACTGAACAGTGATGTGAGGAGCATCCATGCTCTCAATTTATTGCCCCTCAGTTTATTCTTTAGGTTACAGAAGCAGGAAAAGCTGCCTTCCGCAGTGTTCTGATTTCAAAGACAAGGTAGAAGACTGCTCATATAAATACTGCACTAAATCTAGAATGAGACATTTATAGATTTAAAACCAGAGTTACCATGTGCAATCAAACTAAGTATGCTATAGCAACATTAGTTGATCAGTTTTCAGGATGGACAGAATCTGGGACTTCTCAACTTAACAGGCTTTTGAGCAGCAGATCCAAATAAAAATATCGAAACATTAGATCCCTTGCATGTGCCACTATAGCCATCCCAGTACTCCTTTGCTCAACAGCACATGCATCGTGTCCATTATCAGGTGCTCCTCACAGCCAAAGAACAGCTTCCCACTGTACACCTCCAGTAGCAATTCCAGCCTTTCCCAGATAAATCCCTAGCAGTTTTGCCTCACATGTAAGTAGACGGGTGCTGTGCCAGTCCCCAGCTACATGCCTACCATCTGCCCAGCGAGCTGCTGCCAAACCAGATGGAGAATGGCGAAGTTCTCCCTGCTCTTTCTACCCTTGAAAAATTATTGAAGTCTTGCCCCCTTTCCTGGTCCCTGTTTCTAACAAAATCTGTGGGAACATGAAACACCTTTAAGACTTCCTTCCTTTCCAATCTGCTAAAACTGGAATGGAAAGGGAGTACAGGCAAGAAGATGGAAAAGTGCTTGCCATCCTTCTGGAAACAGACTGTAAGGATCCTCCTGTGCTAAAATGCCAATGTGATTTGCTAGTTCAAGGCTAAATGGAGTTACATTTCTGTATGCAGTGTCTAGGCTCTTGAGACAGACATACTAAGAAAGTATGGATTAATAAGTGGCCAGAAATCCTATTTTTTTTTAATATTTCTTTTTTCACATGGCATTTCTGTCAGATCATATAGATTGAGTACCTACTAAGCATCTCAAGCATTCTTACCTAATTTCACTTGTTATAGAAATGGACAATTAAAAACATCTGAATAAACATTTCACCGTGCACATCTTTGGTAAGTTCCTGAGAAACATTTAAGACTTCAACCTTAAGATTAAATAAGTATTTGTGGTAGGTAACAGGCGCTGTTCTTCAAACAGATACAAGAACTTCTGCTTTCTAACCTCTCCCTAAGGGAGTTGAGAGATAATGCAATACAAATGGAAGGAAAATTGGCTTTAAAAAATGTCTTCTCTTCTGAAAAGTAGCTTACAGGCACCAGAACTCAACTGTATACACCAAATCAAACAGTAAGTGAGCCACTCCATTAGTTGAGTGTAATAATAATCAAAGACCCAGAAAGTACAACACATGCCATGAATCTTGTCCTTCCTCAGTCATCATGGATTTCATAAAATGGTATTCTAACCTCTAAATACT
>VXAY01004929.1:3226797-3260715 GCA_013399855.1 Oxyruncus cristatus | reverse complement strand
TTATTATAGAAATATAAAATCTATTTCTAACTTAGTTCCACTGAACGATCCATATGGGATTACTGGAAGCTCAAGTAGTTGTGATATACTACTTCAAACACTCCTGACTGTCTCATTCAGGAGACAATCTTTCCCCTATATATTAAGTAGCACCAGCAAAGGCCCTTGCACTAAATCCACTCCACTCAAATGAGCCTGCAGTGAGGTTCTCCACTGAAGGCTTCCAGTCTTACTTCCAACAGCTCAGGTCTGATGGTCAACCATGTATTCTGAGATCACATCTTACATGAGGTAAAGGAGCCTTTTGAGAGTCTGGTAGCTAGCTTTGAGAAGGGGACAAAAAGTTACATATATTTGATATTTTTATATTTTGTAGCCAATAACCTCAACCCAAGGTGAGGTTAAATATGGCAGAATTTGGTTACCTATTTCATCTAGACACCATATTCTGTCAGGTTCAACAGCAGTTTGGATATTGTATAGTGTATAAATCACTGTCTACAAGAATGTACAGTGGAAAAATGGTATAATTTAAATTATATTCATAACTTAACAGAGAAGAAAAAAAGTTTTCCCAATTCTGCTCATTCCCTGAAGGGCAATAAAATACTCATTTCAGCTCAGCAAAAATGTTATCAGATTCTGTTAATGTTATTTCTTCAGAAGTTATTAAAAGAATATGTTCATCTCACTGAACAGCTTAGTTTGCCTCATATTTGCAGATTTATGTGAACATATTTGAAAATGTAAAAAAGGCAAAGAGAAAAGATGAAGTTGAGAAAAATCACATAGGCAAGTCTGCAGATCAAAGAGTATATTATTCATTCAAACTATTGACTTGGGCAAAAATGTATCAACACTGGAGTCAGATTCAGAGGTATCCAGAAAAGAAACACCTTGCACAGGACATTTATTACACTATCTGAGAAACCTACTGAAAAACAAAATCAGGATAGGTGAATAAATCATGTAATTCATAGTTTGTGGCAAACAGTATTTAACAATTAAGTGTTATACATAACATGGAGCACATTCAGGAATACGAACTGATAAGGAACTACAGTATTGCAGATTGGCAAATATTCATGGGTTCATATTTTTCTTGCTGAAGACTGTAAGAAAGCACTTAGTGTTTGATTGAAAAGGCGTTTTACAAACACCAACTCTTAAGATTTACCAGTACTGCTTTCAGAGATATTTGTGCAAAGTTGAATTTAATTTTCTGTAGACTTGGATCATATAATACTATGATTTAGTAGGGTAATGATAAAATTTCCAGAAGTATTGCACGCAGTAAGCTAGAGAAGTTTCCAACATCCATTGAGAAATAAAGACTGATTAAGACAAAACAGTATATGTCTATTTTACAGGTTCAGTACAGTATTTCACATTTTGCCTTCTAAAGGAATCAAATTACAAACTCAGGTCTGAAACAAGCCCTTGAGTACAATTTTCAAAGACACGCGCTCTTCCCATCTACTCCACGTGCTTTACATAGATCCAGTATGATCTCCTACACCAACTTTATAAATAGAGTTCTGAAAATACAAGACAATCTCCTACATATTCATGATAGATCCTGGCAGCTGAGTCCGCCTTTTTTCTTCAGAATAATTTTTTTTAAAAGTAAAAAGCTTTACCTATTTAGGACAACCGCTGTGTATCTTCTTTCCACAAAAATAATTCCACATAAAATATTAGTAAAGGGAGATGGGAAATTAGTCTCTGGCTTCTCTTTCTCCTCAATTTCTTCATCCTCATCATCATCTTCAGAATCACTCCAAGATACATAATTATCCTGGTTCCTATTGTTATACCATTCAACACTTTCAAACTGCTGCCGTTCATATGGTTTGTATTTGCGCAAGATTTCAAGCAGCTTTATTACTTTTGGGGTCACAAATTTCAGGTCAAGTGAGGCAGGTGAGAAGTGCTCTTCACAGAGTGCATGTATTTTCCTTAGGAAAGTGTCTGTAAACAATAAAAATTTCCTGTGCAGCTCCTCTTGTTCATGTTTGATATACTTCTGCAGCTCTCTCACCATCATCCCAGCTACCTTATCTGCACACCAGGGTCCCAGAACAACCAACACAGCTCGACAGTCTGACAATATCTGCAACAAATGAATTCAAATATCAGTTCAAAGAGTACATTTATGAACTATTAATTTAAGACTTTGGGTTTTTTTCTCTTACAGCACTATCTTTGTAAGAATTATGACAATTATTTTGTTATAAAAATATGCAGAAGTCTGTTTTCGTAATTTAGATGATCTTGGGAACTTCGGTGCTTCCAAAGGAGCAAGTTCCCTTCCCCCTTAAAATACCATCAATCAACTTCAAACTCAGTACATTTCCCAATCTCAAAAAAACCCCAAGCTTAGTCAATATTTTGCAATTTTGTGGAATTGTAATTTGCAACTTACCTTAAGATAATTATACTAAAAATAATACTTCTTGAGTCAGCTAGATAAACAGAGCAGAAATTCTAATCCTTTATACATAACATAGAACTTACAAAATAAACACTTTACAGGGCATTTTTATTACTTATAGTTGGCAGTGTTTCAAAAGTTTATAATCAGAAAGTTGTACAGTGAGTGTCCTTAGGGTAGCCTTAGCAAGTCTAGCCTTTCAAAGAAAACCAAAACACAGTGGTTTGTGTGTGAGTGGAATAGGAAAAAGATAACTGTACCCTACTCAAAGAAAACAGCATAGGCATTTGAGTACCATCATCTTATCTGATGGCAAGTTGTTTCCTCCTGAAGAGTCGGGCTGTCAAATAAACTAGGAATTCAGTAATGGGGTACACTGATAATACTTTTAAAAGACTCATCTGGATGTCCTATATTACAACAGAAGAACTCAACTGTAACAGTCAGTATAATAGTTGCTGGTTTAATTTCCCTTCCTTCCTCCCTTCTGCAAGGAAGCAAAAAACTGGCTATCACGTTTACACTATCCTCTATGAAGTGTGTTAGCTGTAGGACTTAAAGGCAAAATTATTCAAACTAATTACAACTACATATAGAGGCTGGATACTCTCCAGTGCCAAGACAAAAAGCAACTCAGGCTGAAACTCATTTCTTTTTCTTAATATGGGTGCCTCCACCTTCTAGCAGAGCTACTGGATGAGAAAACAAGCACAGAGGGTTACAAGCTTTAGAAATCTATCAGCTAATCCACTCTCCTGGACTCTGCAAGTCATGGAGACTGCCTTCAGCCAGCATTCCTTATATATTTTAGCCTAGTACATTTTAAGTTTAGTACAAAAGTAATCAGGACTTCCATTTCCCATGCAGCTGTGATAGGCTGCCTTACGTACCATCTTTCCCTCTGGCTGAAATACTATTTTATGGACCAGCATCAAAGTCCTTGGTTTCCAAGAATGTTAAAGGAAACTGGAATACTTTAGGCTGAATTTAAAAAAAAAAAAAAAACACATTCTCCAACTTTCTCATGGATTATTACAGGAATGCAACTCACTAGTGACTTCTTGTTCAAAAAGACTTACACACCTACATAGTTGTAACTCGGGAGGCAATTCCAAACCACAAAGCCCAAGAGGGGATAAAAAAAACATGCCTGGCCTCCAGGCATGACAGGTCCCTGCTCAATACACCACACCTTCTGGATTATACTCTGCCACCTGGCATGACAACACAGGGGCAAACACAGAGAAAGTCAGAGGCAAGCTAGAGATTCAAATTCTATCCCAGAGGTGTGGCACTAGTCCAATGTTGTTCTAAGATAAACTGCAGACACTGTACATCCATGGCTGGAATTTTTGCCTGAATTCTTCCTATCAACTCTTAATACAACTGGGTACAGTCCAAATACTTCCTGAGGCGTTATTTCCTCTTCTGTACTGAATTATTCAGAGGTCAAAGGAGAATATGAAGATGTCAAATTCTTGCCTTCAGAGATGAGGACCCACAACATCGGGGTGCAGAATTGTTTCAGTGCTTTAAGCAAATCTGAATCTCAAACCAGATGAAGTTCGAATCAATGGCTGCCATTCAAGCCCCACTCATTTATGAAAAGACCTGCACTGTTAATGAATCCAACAATCAGAAGTCTTTTTGCTCAGACAGTCTAGGATGGCTGGGTTAGGTTTCAGTAATATAATATATATGGCAAAGAAAAACAGTTGTAAGATTCCTATTCCCCAGGTTTCTCACATAGCTTGATATCCTTACCTGCTTAGAAATTACGGTAGAATCTCTTTCTTTTGAATGCACAGATATGTTGCAGTCATTTAGAAAAGCAAGTGCTTCATCCAATTCCTTTAATAATCTTCCATACAACCCACTTTTGTCAGTATATGGTCCACAGTCTACAACAATCTCACACGGCTGAGAAGTATATCTTAATGAGGGCAAAGAACAAGTTAAATAAACACAGCTTCTGACAGTCACAGCCTTTTCAGCCTCTGAAGGTTATACATCAAATACAACAGCAATATGACATGTATTCAAGAGCATTTCTTTCCCCACTATGAATTAATAATGATTAGTAGTTATACAGCTAAATACTTTAGTAGAGAAAAACCTCCACCACCCCAAATATTGCACTACTTCATTCTAAAATATTGCTCTTCCTAATACATGCCTAAAAAGGAGGTTAATATTGCTATACTCATTTCAAATATCGCAAAATTTAAGGCAAAGTAAACTGAATTTCCTTGACCACCATCTTCATTTGTTTTTCCAATGTGTACTCTCCTCATATGCCAAACAAAACCAATCCACATACTGTAAACTTATGTCTATATATCTATGCTTACACAAGTAAAATATTCTTGAATAGCAGTGAAAAATTCTTAAAAGCTAATGGTTCACACAAGTTCAGAAAACTGCATTTAAAACATTTACACACACACCTGTTCCAGAGCATGAAATAACCACTTTAGAAAACTTTGTCTGAAACTCACCAACGCAGGACAGCTGGTGCAAGAAAACATGATACATGGAAATCACTTTACCCTAATTTTCCCCTACAAAAAGTCATTATCACCACCTTTATTTGAAACAACGTTCACAGGATTCTAGATTCTGTAACTCACTCTGCTACTTAAATATTTACCACTTCCTCTCATCTCCCTCTGCCTTTCATCAGCCTTTAAAACCCAGGCTACTCATTTAGAAAAAAAAAAAGAAAAAAGGCAACTTCTCCACATGAAGAACATATTGTACTGTGGATGTTGCAACATTTTTCTAAATAGAAAAATTATGGCATACTCTGGACATGAACCAGTTACTCCAAACATAAGAGTGCATTTTACGAGTTCAGAAATGTTTAATGGAATGTGAAGTTTTAAGGTTTGTGGTGTGTTGTTTGGGGTTTTTTTGGTTGCTTTGGTTTTTTTTTTTGTTTGAGGTTCTTTTCAGTTGTTTTGATGTTGTTTTGGTTTTTTAACAACTACAGAAAATCTCTGAAAATCAAGGCCAATCAGCCTTTGTACTCAAAAAGTCATTGAACATTCCATCTCTGCCCTAAATAGAAGTAGCAGCATCACATAAACACAAACTTTTCTAAAATTTAAAAGACGAAATATTGCTACTGGTTTATTCCAAAATGAATATGCAAGCATCAATTTAACAGCCGTAATTATAAAACACACCTGTCTAAGACCACCAAATCAGTTGCAGTTTCAGCATTGCTCTTTAAAATTTTCTCCAGTTTCTGGATCTTCTCCTCTAACTCAGCAGGATCACACTTCCCATTTAAAATGGAAGCTGTTAATCCCAAAATTCGTGGACATGATGGATAATCCTCACAGATCTGTGAAATAAAATCAAATTAAATTCCTTAGGACAGTTATCCTGAAAACCTACCATCAAGCTAGCAAACTGCAAACTTAAGATGCTTAGGCTGGAAATTTTTATTTCAATATAATATATATAACACCTATATATAGGTGTTGCAATAGGAACCAAACACTGAATTAATATTTTCTCTTCTACTGACTGGAAGTTAAACTAAAAATTGAACAACATTTAACAGCCATCATATTTAAAGGTAAATATTTACAATGTAGAAAAATATAAACAGTTAGCATTATACAGAATATTCTTGTGACAAAATATATATCATAATACTTCCACACCATATAAAGAGGCACACGCACTTGAAGAGATATTCGAAAATACATTTATTATGCCTTACACTTATAAGCCAAATACCACATGGAGCCAAAAATATTCTGGAAAGAGTCCTAGAAACATCTCTAGAAATCAGTGTTTTAAAAATAATAAAAATTGATTAGTACATACCATTTCCAAACTCAAATATTTTATCAATGAATTAAAAAAAAATCCCCTAATTCCATAAATTCAGCTTCTCTGTTAATGCCAGATTTTTCTTTAATCCCCACTATAAAATATAGTAAATACATTATTTTTCTATCTTTTAGTATCACTTAAGTCTTAAATCATTGCAGTAATTTCACAGTACCAGAACATGCTAACATACGGTTCCACTAATATTTTTCCTTGGTAGAAAAAGTTGCGTTAAATGGTTCTCAATTCCCCAGCCCTCCCACCAACTTCTCCTTCTCAACCAAGTATGAAAACACTCAAGCAATGGAAGCCCACCTTCATAATTTCACGGTATGGATGATCCTGGATTGCAAGATGGCACTCATCAAACACAAGAAGATTAATATTTGACAGGGATAAATACTCATTTCTCAGAACAGTCAAAGCAACATGGCATGTCATAACCAGAACCTAGATTGAAAGGAAAAAAAACAAGCGTCAGTATGAAAAGTACCAGCTGTCTTAGGTCCAGGTGAAGGAGGAAAGCCTTCCGCATGTCTTGTTATACAACATGAGCAAATATCAACCCAACCCCTACTCATCTACCTGCACCAGGTAAGGATAAAAGAGAATAAAACATTCTCTACGGGAGAGAGTAATCTGTCTGAAGGAGTTTATATATATAGATTATATATATTCACATGCCTAGAAAAAAACTGAATACAACAGACAATACCAGCAGTCAGACTACACAGAACAAATATCGTTAAGTTCTTAATAAGTTAATGTCCCTTATGCATCCCATCATCATGTCTCTGGCAAGAAAGATAGTTCTTCATAAGCCTCCAACCATTGGCAGCTGTAACAAAACCAGGATGTTATCACAATTCCTTGAAAAAAAAAAAAGCTTATTTCTTGTACACTGACACAGATAAAAATCTCGATAAAATGATGCACTAGTTTTACATTAACTTTGAACTCCACTTTCTCCTGTCAGGGTTCCTCAGACATATTTCATAGACATCTATTAACTGCCAGCGAGAAAAAAACAGAAATTAAAAATATTTGCATTCCTGCAAGATACGTAGGTCACCCTAAACAAAAAAAAAAGAACCACCAAGGAAATTGTTACATTAAAGCTAATGATTTTCCATCTATAAAGATAAGTATACAGAAATAGAGCACTTAAAAAAGCAGAAATAAAATGCCAATGTTCTGCATTCCCAGAGAACATTCAATTTTATCATATTTTTAACCTAATATTTAACAATATTTTAATGGTATATAAGGTATAGCATGCACACTCAAAATATCTTTAATCATCCTCATGAACTACAAGTCCAGGAGACTGCAAACAAAGGGCTAAAAGACAGCTTTTACAAGCAACCTCATAACACCTACATGTTTTGTCTCAAAATGAATATATAAAGAATACCAATATGCTGCATTCCTTTTAGAAAAACTGAACATACGATGGGAAGAAATCACTTGTGATCCAGCCTAACCCACTGTACACTTAGCTTATAGTTTATACCTAATACATTACCTGATGCTTAGAGAATTCCTGACTCCACTTCTCTTTTGTCCATGATTCAGTTATCTCCAAACTTGAATACTCTCCCACTTTAAGGTCTGAATGTGTCCTGACAGCTGACACTTGTTGAGCAACTTGATTTGCTTAAGAAAAAAAAAAAAAAAAAAAACTCATTCACATAAAGGTCTTCCCATACACTTGATTTTCCAGATGTGTGTCATATTACCTAGCACCACGTTTTGTAACAGGATCTTTAGCTTAGACTAATGCTAAGCCCGGTGTACGTGGCAACTGCCTTTATGCAAAATTACGTCAAGGAAACAGATGGGTAACTAAGTTGCACTTCAGATTCAATGTCATAACTTTAAACTAGCAAACAAAACATTTAATATATATTAACAATTTATATTAAAAAGATTATAAACAGAAGATAAAAGGTATCACATCCTTGCTGTTGAAGACTTTATGCAAAAGTTTCTCCCAGCTTTGCTATCAAACAACATCTGTTCCAGAATATTCAATGGAAATACTAAGAGTGTGTTTAGGAACTTTTCCTCTTACCGGAGTTGACCAAGAACACAGTTCTTTTTCCATTTTTGTTGAAATCTCCCCTGATCTGATAGGACAGCTCTTTAGTGAGTAGTACTGCAATAAAAGTCTTCCCTGAGCCAGTGTTTAAGCAGACTATTGTATTATGATCCAAAGCTGCTTCAAGCAGTTCAACCTAGGTTTAAAAAATAATAATTGCCTTACTTGCAGCAATGCAGTGAAAAAGCTGACAAAAAATAACACAAGTGATAAATAAACTATAGACAAGTCAACAGTGCCACACAATTAACATTTATCTTCCATAACAATGTACTGTTACAATCTTTAAAAAATATTAACACACTATATATAGTCCAGCTTCTAAATCTAAAATCCATCAGTGCCACAATTTACTCTTAGGTAGCTTTCTAACTATATCTTTTTAATAGATGATTCTGCTACTAGATACACTGTGCGAAGAGAGAAGCTACAGCTTTTCAATGTAATTGCAAATACGAATACAGCCAAATAACTAAGTGCATTAGCTCAAGTTGATCGAAGCTCCCCAGTAATACTAACAAAATGCTGGCTTTTGGGCCCCCCTGCAGTGAAAGTCTAGAACTCTGAAACATTTTATCTAAAGTGAAAACCAAAGTAACCTTAAGGGGTTTCTGGCTTCACAGAGCTGCTTTGACCTGTCCATAAACCAAAAATCAAAATTTACTACATAGGAGACATCAGGCAGCAAGGAGACGTGTGCATACATTTGAGAGGAACAGTTTGCTCTATTTGTCTGTAACAGCATTCTGCAGAGAGCAGGAGAATACTCAGCTTAAATGTTGTTCTGCCCATTAAAGAAAACTGAGAAAAGGGAATGAGAATATAACAAATGTAAAGCGAAGTCAAACTAAAGAATTAACTCCCAACAGGTGTAGTTGAGAGAGACATGCTTACACAACGTGCAACACTGCACATTCTCTACCTGCTCTAGATCTTTTTCCATTAAATTAATGGATTTAATTGTACTTTTTTTCTAACATTGCTCTATTAGTACTATCACTAGTACCTGATATTTTCTTGGCGTGTAAATGTTATCATGAATTGCTTCTTGTTGCCATGGTAGTCCAAAAAATGGACCCATTGGGGAGGAAGCAGGGGTCATGAGCTGCAGTCCCGCCATGCTGAGGGATTGCAAAGCAGGGCTTTTCATTCATTCATCCAGTGTTTCTTTCATTGCATTTTTGTTCCAGCACAGCCTACTATGAGAAGAAAAAGAAACAGCATTAGAAGAGCTTGCAATTCCAAAAAAGACAAAAAAAAAATTATTTTAAGAAAAGGATATTACTTGATTTTACTAACAGAAGTTCTTCTCATACTATTTTCAGCAGAAAACATTGATTTTAAATTTACAGGCACTCTTCCACTCGAAGATACTCTTGAACAAAGTACCACAGAAATTCAACAAAAGCTGTACTTTACAGGGCAAAGTTCATTCTAGGTGTTTGGATTTACACTCATACATTTTAATATAAAGTTCCATTTATGTTCTCACAACCTCATTTAAAATATCTTTAAGAACAAATTTTAAAAAGTAAAGCTGTCTTAGCTTTACTTCAGGAAAAAAACCCACCGATTTTCTATGGTATAGGCATAGGTAAGTATCAGATTTTCCATCTTCCTTTCCAACCAAAAAGTCCCTATGACCAGTTAAAGCCTTTACATGCACACAAAACCAAATTTTATTCTAACTGGCACAGAAACTACACAAGAACTTCTGTATTTTCAAATCAACAAATTCTGATAAGCTTATCTTTTTAAGGAACTGGCAGAAGCACTACAAATAATTGCTGATGACTCCGATAAGGACTAATGGAGAATTAGATCCATACCAGGTTAACCACCAATTTCCTGAAAGATACTCTAATTGATAAACAAACAGCATTCAGAAATTCATGGTAATTATGCACTGGAAAACACTTCCCTACTCAGGCTATGAAATCGTCATCAACAGTGGGGCTTAAAAACATTTGCTACTTGTCAGGAATGATCAAGGTAATAAAACAAGGAGATAAAGCTTTGTCTCATTTCTTTCTAAAGTGTCAGGGAAAGCCCAGAAGGACATTGTTGTTAAGCTGAATTAACATTATACATCAAGTTCCATTATAAAGAATTACTTACCCTTTGAAAACAAACATTCAGTAGCAAAAGCTACTTACTGAAAAAGGTAAATGTGACTTCCTAGGGGGTTTTTTTCAGTTGCTTTGGAATCAATCTCCAAAGTCATGCAAACCTTCTCGTTTACTTTTTCAGTCCTGTAACCTAAGCTACCATTTCAGCCTGAGTATTTCAGATTACCTAAATATACAAAAATCAACCAATATGATATTGCTTTATTTAGCTGCAAACAAACAACAATGCAGCCTACACACATCATAAAATCAGTAATATGCCATTTATTCATTTCACTTATAATACAAAAAAAGAGTCTCACAGATTTTCAGATTGTTTGTATACATTTCAAAAAGTGCATATATGCGCACAGGTTCTGCTCTAACAATTCAACAAGTAACTTTATAAAGGGTTCTAATCTGGCACAATTAAAGATGTTTCAGTTCATTCCCTCTTTGGAACTAGTGGTTTCATGGCTGTTCCTCCACTGGGACTCACTCCAGAGCTCTGGATCGTGGGAGACAACAGGCAGGAGAGATACATTATGACAGAACAGTTTATTTGTTATACCATTTCATGTAACAATCTGATCATCCCTGACATTCTGATCTACTGAGCACTCACATACCAAGTCTACTTGATGTTAATCAATGTGTGACTGATCAGCTGAAATCAGTCACATGGCAAGCACAGCAGCAGGAAAATCTTCCCCAGCCACTAGTAGAAAGCATTGAGAAATTTGGGCACCACTGCTAATCTTTAGTGAAGCTTTTGTATGAACTGACAGCTTAGGTGTATGAGAGCAGGGAAGAAGGGAGAAAATGTAGGGAAAGGTGCATCAGTCCTGACACCCCCTTCTCCAAGCTTATAGACAAAGCTCTCCTTTAATAGATCTGGCTTCTCTTTTCTTATTCCAGTGAGTTTAGCACTAGTTGACAACACATTGCAAAAAAAATCCTTAGAATCATAAAATGGTTTCGGTTGGAAGGGACCTTAAAGATCATCTAGTACCACCCTCCCCCCCTTGTGTTTATCAGGATTATAATATTTCACTGAAATGGTCTCAAGCATGCTTCTCTACTTACACATAGCAACTTGTGAAGAAAACCCTAATGTTTGATCTGTTTAAAAAGAGGCCTTATCAGTGTCATAATAATTCCTAGAAGGGACCAGGGAAAAAGAAAAAAAAACACAAACCTTTTCCATAGTAAAAGCTGGAGCTGTTTCCTCAATCATTCTTCTATGTAAGCCCAGTCACTTCAGTTTTATAAATCACTTTAGATGAGCAGCACCTCCTCTTTGTTTACTGTTGCACCTATGTTGTGTTTCTTTTTCAAATGGTAACTACAACTTTGGGAACATATAAAACAGCTCTATAACATCACCAGCAGGGAATTAAGAGAAGAAAACCAACCTTATTTTGAAAGGCTGCTAATAAAACACAGCACAGGATCCAATACGACAAATAATTCTATCTCCTTTGCTACACATTTCACAACAATGATACCAGGTTAGCTACCCTGCTGCAAGAAGCAAGGGAATTTAAACTTACGTTCAGTTCCAGCTTGATCTGGAAAAGCTGTGAAACAACATATACTCTAAACTACAATTTTGGTTTCTGTGTACCTTCATGAAAGACCTGCCATAAAGTACAATCATGTCACTGAGATCAAGAAGCATTCTCAAAAAAACCTTTGAAGTGCAAAGGAAGTATACGCACATTTGTAACTTGAAAAGTACACAAAACCAAAACAGCATTGTGTGCCACTGTAACCATAGCAGAGCTGAGCTCATGTGAGGCTGAATGCACTTGAAATATCATATAGTGGGAGGGAATTTAAGCTAATTCAGGTAAAGAGAAAAAGTTATCCTCCCTAAACCATCAGTGTTACTTTCTGCTGTAATAAAGTTTCCTAGCCTTCATTTCTAGGATTTGTATTAGAAGCATATAAGATCTGACAAGATCAATGTCAACATTATTATGAGAGTAAGCCAATAATTGTATCACTCTAAGTTTCTATTTCAATAGCAAGAAAAAATATCAAGTTCTTCAATAAAGGAAAAGTACTACAGGACCATCTACAAATAAAAAGCAAAAAAACACATCTATTCGAAGAACAGATTTTAAATTGAAAACATCTGAGATGTAAGTACATGTGTTCAGAATCTGTGGACAGAAATCAACTGAACATGAGCTAAGTGAAACTAGCTAACAGTGAAGCATAAAAAACACCCAAATTACTCCTGCTCAGACAGCTTTAAGTAATAAATATACTTGCTAGGTTGTTCCATCTTTGTCCACTATATTATTTTGAAAATTAATAGAATAAGAAACTGTAAGAACTTGTTGAAGCTGAATTTGGAGGGAGAAACACCTGAAACAAATCCTGCTTCCTGGGGCTTTAGACTAGTTACAGGAGCTTTAGACAGTTACAGAGGCTTGGTAAGGCAGCACAGTGCCCAAGCTTATCTGTTCTACTAAAATAACAGTGAAAGGTCCAGTTTTACAACCATCAATCTTGACAGTTTTAAGAGCAGAATTAACAGCCTGACATCCTTACTTTAACACACATTTATGTGAACAGATAGTGAACCGCAAAGCTAAAACTACCCCCTTTAAAGAACTTTATTTCAGAAGGGTATTCAAGGTTGAAAATGAACAGTCAACCACATACAACAGCAGTTTCTTCCAGCCTTCAACAATTCTAGAACTGTATGTGCAGGTTTTTCAGCCACATGACTGTATCCAAGCTGAAGCCACCTGCACAAAAAATTCAAGGTTTACTGCACTAAGGAATATAAGCCACACCAGCCAGGGCACTCACTCAGAATAAGACATCCTGGATCTAGTCCTGCTCAGAGGACAGTTTAAAACATTTATGACACTGAAGTAGACAGAGAAGAGACCAGAGTCATGGGGATGCATCTTTCAAGTTTTTACCACCATTTGTGTGCATAATTTGTGTTATATTCACACCAAGTTAATATAAAACTATAACCATTTCCTATTAAACAAAAACTTCTTACTGCCATATGCAATGTATTTCATTTGCTTTCTAAAATGATTTGCTAATTTGTGCCAAATATAATCCTCCTGATACAAAAATTATTTCCAATGCTTTATCTTTTCCAGGAATGTCTAATTTATTCTCTAAAAACACTCTCAGCATCAGGCAAAAAAGCCTCAAGAGGTAAAAATAATTCACTTACTCTAAAGGAAATAAACCACAACTATAAAAAACATTAATAGAACCATATTCTCTTGCATGAACATCTAAAAAGTCTGAAAGCAGCTTCTCTATAGCAATTTCTATGTTCAACTGGTACATGAAACATTAACTTGCTGAATCTTCTAACAAATAGAATTCTTACGTAGGTAAGGGAGAACCAAATAGAAAGAAAAATTTAAAATATTACAAATATAAAATACATAGTAGAAAATTAATGTAAATGTCCATTTACAAAATGTAAATGTCACTGAGGGTGTTCCACATCAACTTACACTATAAGAATTCAGTGGCAAGTATTGTTTTTGCCCAGGTGAGGGTGAACATGCAAGATTTCTACATTGTCTGGTATTTAAACCTCCTTTTAAAAGTATACTTTTTAGAAGGATTTGACTTTTCCTGTGATATTCCAAAAACATTACAAAAGTATATTTTTTGAATATTACTCCTGTCATTTCAGTTCTCTTATGAGAACTTAAAACCCCAAACCAAACACCCCCAGTTTTATTTGGAAAAAAAAGGCCCAAAACTCAAACATTAAACAACTGTCAGATAATATTATTCAATAGGATGAATCAAAAATTTCTTACATTATGCTGTCTTTAACACAGAACACAGCTGTAGGAGACACTCCTTATCTCTTATCCTTCAAAGATCTTTATCACGTGCATCATTTAACAGCAATTTTTATCTTTGGTCTTAGAATATTCCTAAATAAAAAAAGTATTTCAGATGTGTTCCCTTTCAAGAAGGACAAACAAAGCTCAAATGTCAGAGTTCCTATAAGGACCATCTTCCCTGGTTTCCCTAGCACAGTCATCAATATTCATTGTGAAAGTTTATTTTGAACTAGAAGAATTTGGTTTGCTCTATTTTTCTGGTACAGAACTAGTCTAACAGCACAAGCAGAACACTGGCCTCTAATAGACTACCCAAGGCATACCAAAGCCGTAAAGTCTGCTTTCTGCTGTTCAGGAAAGTTTCATTAAAGAGCTTATTAATAAAGATTACATTGAGGCTCTACATTTGGATGAGCTGCTTCTGAAGCATTTCCACAAGCAATACAACAGTTAACAGCTGGGATTCCTGGCACACTCCTCCTAAATGTCTGTTTATAGGAGACAAATGGAATATAACATGACACTTTGCAGACTCAGAAAACAGCACAACCCCTTAAGTCCTTCATCTAGTGTTCAGTCACCAGTATGACCAAACCCGGATTTGATGCAAAAGCCAATAAACACTTTCTGTTGCAATTAGTCTGGCTCTACCAACAGAGCCAGCAAGACCCCGTTCACACAACAGTTGTGCTGCTGTACACTGGAACAGTCTCTACAGCAAACGAATTACAGCACTATTTATCAGCGTAACACACACAGGCTGGAGGGCATTTACCAGTAAAGCAGTGCAAAGTGAAAACAAAAATCAGGTCTGTAGTGACACCAGTGCATGAGGCATTGAGAATAAACATTCTCCTTTAAAGAATACAGACATGCAGCCAGATTCCAGAACAAACTT
Source organism: Oxyruncus cristatus (assembly GCA_013399855.1). Classification (NCBI taxonomy): domain Eukaryota; kingdom Metazoa; phylum Chordata; class Aves; order Passeriformes; family Cotingidae; genus Oxyruncus; species Oxyruncus cristatus. The sequence goes on along the minus strand of VXAY01004929.1, from coordinate 3,245,480 downwards.
TCATTTTTTAGAACTCTGTGTATAAAGCCCCGTGCAACAATCCTAACTATGCAGTTGCCTAAACAGTGGTGTAGGACCAGTGCAGACTCCTCTTCTTTTACCTCCTTAACACAGAGGACAAAAGATAAAACATGAAGTAAATGGTACTTAAGATACAAGGCAACGTGAGGAAGAGCTAGAACAGGAAACTGGATACATTTCTGTCTACCCTACTTTATCAAACCACACATTCATTTTTCTGCTGTGTAGAAGAAAGTTGGAAAGCCTCTTCATATTTTTGCTGAATTCATAATTCTAACTGAAGCATACTTTTGAAATAAGACATTAACAATTTGTCATTTCCTTTCCTCACCTTCTCCCTTCTATCTCCTACCTGGAACAACATATAAATCCAATTATAACTCTAACCTTTTCTATCACTCTTCCCTTTTTTTTTTTTTTTAAAGTGACTGTATTTCATCAATACAACCAGATTAGAATTTAAAATCTGTAAGAATTACTTAAACACACAAACATCCTTTTAAAAAACTGAATAGATTTCTAATCATATTCAGCTTCAAAAGAAATATCACAGCACGTGTTTCATGACAAACATCTTTATCTATGTTACTGGATAAAATGAAGTAGCTACTTTCATTATTCTTTCCAAGGAAATTCAAAGTAAATTTCTGTAACCTCACACAGAAGTTATTTTACTCTATGCTTCAGAAGTAGCTTTAAATAAAAAATATAAAATAGTGATACAACAAAACCTGCTTCTTCCACACTACAAAGCACAGTCTTACCGTTTTAATTTCCGCAGTCTCTGTGTTTATGCCTCCTGAACTGTATTTTGACATCATGATATCAGCTTGTAGATTAATCACATAATTTGCAAGCTTCGGCTCTTAAAAACAACAACAAAGATCTATGAACTATAAAAATGATTTGAAAAGGGTACTACAACAGCAGAGTTAATTGCGGTAACTCAGTTGCTTACATTTAAATGTGTTGAGCCTACACTACAACTTGCTGACAGAAATAAACTTTTTAAGTCCACCTTGAACATGAATTATTTTAGTTTACTATTAGAAACTAAAATTTAAAAAAGAGTGATATAGAAGATAATTTTCAGTAGTTGAAATGTGCACGTACTTCCCTAATCTTATTTTATATCAGGTTACTATTATTAATAACAGATTCATGTAAGAAATACAGTAGTAGAGTGTTCAATATAATTTTACTATGGTCTGTAAAACTGTACTGCTTTTTCCACACACATGCACTTTCATTTCACTTAAGTTAAACATTAAAAAAATAAATCAGAATTCAAATTTCCTTAAACTACTTCAATTTGTAGCTGCAAGTAATACAGTTCACTGATGGAAAAGCAACAATCATTTCTTCCTACTACATGAGCATGTGTTTATTTAGTAAAAGTAAAAATATTGTACATTTAAGATAGCGATTTAGACATAAAACTGAGAGATAGTAATTCATGACAATGAATTTCTAGACATATTAGTCAAATAAAGATATATATTTTTATATGTATTATAAAAATATAACTTAAAGCAAAAATACCATATATACACAAATCCAAAGTGTTCTTAAAGCTCTAAAATAAAAAAATCTACACAATATATACACCTAAAAGTATGAGTTTCCCCAGATCTGAAAAGAGAACATTTTTAAATCAATACTGAAAACTTAAATGCAAAATGGATCTTGATGAAAATTTCTACTCCAATCAGTTCCACAAAGTTAACAAGGAGGACACTCCCAAGATTACTTCAGTATGTTCATTTTTACCTCAAATGCTGATGCTGAGCTTTTCCAGAGTCTCCAAGCCTGTAATTTTGTTTCACCCTAGGTAACCTAAAAGGCAATATAAAGAGAGAGCATTTTAACATGAACTGCCATAAAAATCAATTGTGCCATGTGGTAGTCTGCTTTCTTGCATTTTAATATTTAGCTCTGTAGCAAGAGCACATGGTCCTTCAAAATCTAATTATCATATGTCCTTTTCTGGCTAGGGATACCAGTCTGAAAGATCAGCCTTAAGTGCTCAGGAGATATTTGCATGTGTTGTTTTATCTGCTAAAGTAATTGCTAGCTGAGGCCAACTAGATTTACAGCTTTCCTCCCCTGCGCTCCCTCTACACATTTCACCTAACACAGTACAGAAATCTACAAGAAAATTATCATTCAACACATTTAAAAGAAAAATCTGAAAAAACGGATGTTTTTCCAGAAAACAAAATAAACAGTTATTGTTTTACTTTACAACAAGCATACAAAAGGAGTGCAGAGCAGAAAATCTGGTGAGTACTGCATTCATGTATAAAATAGACAAACAAAAATTTATTCCCAGGGCTACGTCCTAAATTCATGTTTGCAGCATACATAAATATACCCTTTTTTCAGGACAAAATACAGCAAATTGCTGCTAGGATGCCGTAAGTGGAACTTACGATTTACTATAACATGTTCCTGTTATGCCTAGGTTATTCATTTATTCACTGCCTCTAAACATGAACGAAAATATGTATTCCATTCAACCAGAAAATAACCTAATAACAGAAAACTGCCACATCCACAGTAAAAACACAGAAATATACTCCACACTATGTATATTTGCAAGAAAAGCTAAAAGTAACAACATAGCATTTGCCTACCCCAAAACAAAGCAAACACGAATAGAAAAAAAGGTTCAACCCTTGCCAGTAAAGCTAATGCCATGTGTGGCTTCACAGAGCAAATTTACTTTACTGCCTAATCGCAGATGGCAAACACAAAGCACCCAGATCAGTAGGTAAGATCTGGAAAACCAAAACGTATGTAATTCTCCACCAACCCAAACCGCTTCCTTTGGCACATCAAAGCCGGGAGGCCAGAAGACCGCGGCTTTAATCAATCGATCAGCAGGCAGGAATTACAGTGGGCCCTTTGAATGCCAACCTAAAACCAGACAGGCCGCATTCCTGAGATGCAGTCAAGGTCTAGTACAAAACAGCGAGCGTGTATCGTATTAGCATCTAAATGGCCTTGGTGCGCCCGCTCAGACAAAGCCTGGTGCGGTGTGGCCGATCTTTCCCGATCCTTCCCGCCGCCGGCCGCGGGCACCTGCCGCCGGGATGGCCCTGGGGACAGCGGCACAGCCCGGGGCTGCCCAACACTGAACATCGCACACGCTGGAGCCCCAGCCGACAAGGCTGTTTTTACGACATTAAAAGGACAAATTAGTTCAGATAAAAAAATTTTGCTCGGGGCATCTTATTAAATACAAGCAAAAGGGAGAAAACGGAAAAATTAATTACATAATTACATTTTAGGAACTTAATTTTTAGCAATGTCAATGTGTTCTATCAAACAGCAATGCTACTTTTGTTTTTTAATGTTAGATTTTCTTCTAAGTGCTCAACATTCACACATTTTTTCAAAAGGGAGAAGGTCCGAGTTCCAAGATAACCAGCTACTTGGAGTGTCTAACTCCAAGACACACCACAAACACAACAAATACTCAAAGAAAAAAGCACGAACATGAAAAAAAAATCGGTTCCTATGAAGACATCAAGAGAAGCATCCAGGAAGTGACATAGCAGGCACTTCTGCAAATCTCCAGCACTCTAGGAATCTGCAAGCAAACCACAAGTTACTTCTACAAACCTCAGCCAAGATCTTCAAGTATCTTGGCTATTTGCTACTGAAACACTTGCTAATGCAAAAACCAAGTATCCGAATATACCAGAGGATACAGACAAATAAATTAACAGGTTTTATTTTTATTTCATGGGTTTGCAATTCAGTACTTGAAAACAATCCCATTCATATGATGTCGAACTTGCTATCAAAAAGGATGACTAAAATTTAAAGAGCTGCTGTCACACAACAAGCAACTGATTGAATCTGAAACACAGACTATCAGTGTTCTTGCATTTGAACATCCACTTCTCTCCATCAATTAAACCGTTACTTAAACTGTTAACAACTTGAAAATTAAGTTATCTTGCAAGAAGTTCTATGCAGTTGGGCTCTTAAGCTCACAGTAGAGCTATGATGAAGTGCATAATCTTCATACAAATACAAATGAATTCCAGCATGAACCAAAGTCCTGCATTATCCAAAGGCAGTAAGGTAAAAGCTGCCATAACTGGGAGGAAAAAAGTCCTTCTGGGCTGGCATTCTGTCTCTCTATAATTACAGCTGGTTGCAGATGCTGGGGGCAGGGGTGATTGTAAAACAGGACTTATCCTTCTCTTCCATGTGTTATTCCAGCAACTTCATATTTCAACTGTTTTTCTTTGGTTTATTGTGATCCAAACAATCAAGTTAGTCAGAAACAACAGTACAAACTTCTTTCGGCCTCAGATTAACTCCAAAACAAAATACTCTTAGCATCCAAGGAACTAAGCCTCCATAGAAGTCAGGAAAAAAAAAAATTACACTCAGGGCACACACTTCTCTAAAAAAAAAAAAAAATGTGAGTTATACAAGTATTCTGAAACACATTTATTAGATTTAAATTTATTAGAACTAAATTATGCCACATATTTAATTGGAGTTTTTTCAAGTCTTTGCATAGAAAAATCACAGGTAAATTTATAGATTCTAATTTATAGGTGCTATCATATCAGTACCACAAGTGATCATATCTATGAATTTCCTTATCATCTGGTCCTTTACCTGGGTACCAAACTATTTACTTGTGATGATTTACTTCATTTAAAGGTTATGCTCAAGCCTTTCAGGCACCTACGTCTTTCAACAGGAAGGCAATTAAGCAGACATTAGGGCAGGGATTTCTCTCTTCCCCAATCTGGGGGCAAGCTGTGAGGCAAGTACAGTTCCAAGGCATTAATTATTCTTGCTTCAGATAAGTAAAAGCAGCAGCTGTCCCCTGAATGTAACCCCATGTGGAGACTTCAATCCCATTATTTGCATAAACATAAACCCTTTCTCTCCATGTGGCTAAAAGTCAAGCTCCCCAAAACACGGTATTCAACAGTTCTGTTATCTCTGTGCCACAACATCCAAAATTACAAACTGTTCTACATTACAAAGGGCTTTCTCTGAAGTCAGTAATTGTATGATGCAAGACCAATAGACACTAGATTTTAAATCAAGCTCTAAAACTTCCACCAACTCTAAAACGAGAGTTCGAATCTCCTCTGGTTGGTCATAATATCAATTTAAGTATCACCCAAGAATCAGTGTACAAATTCCAGCTTTAGATCACCAAAAAAAAAGTGTTCTTTATTAACTGTGCATCAAACTAACTCCTCTTAGTGCAATCTTAAAATGCGTAAGTATTATACATGAGTTAGCACATTATTTACTCCACATTTTAAGCTTTGTAGTTTTTAATGTCTTCCTAAAAAGGAAAGACTTTTCAGCAATTACACTACTTGTCTTCACATGTTCTTGCCCTGCAAAAAACTTGTGGAATTTTCTTTTATGTGAAGCTGGGATGAAGTCAATATTAAGTTCATAAAAACAATTAGCATAAAGAAACTATTTTTGCTCCCAAATTCAGAAGACATTCAAAGCTCTACCAATATCTCAGAATCCAATTTCTCACCAGAAGGGAGAAACAAAACCCACAACAAACAAAAAAACACACTTGGTTCTTTCATTTTATTGAAGGAAAAAAATGTGAATAATTTCTAACACATTTCCATAGGCCCCCCAGTTTTGGCGGTTTTTTTAAATTTTTTTGCTTTTGGAATATGTAAGAATGTCTAAAGGTGAAGACACTGCCCAGTAAACAGTTGACTCACCATCCCTAGAGATATTTCACAGATGTGTAGATGTGGCACTTAGGGACATGGTTTAGTGTGGACTTGGCAGTATTACATTGATGGTTGGATCTTATGGGTCTTTCCCAACCTAAACTCTGTGAAATTCCATAGTTCTATGAAAATGCTCTGTGGTATACAAACAGTATTTCAAGGACTCTCAGAGAAGACGAACAGAATTTCCCATGATGGCAAGAATGTGCATGATTGTAAAATGATCTGAATTAATTGCAAAATGGAAAAGATACTGTTATTTCCCTCCATGTAAATACATACATTTAGAATAGAACATGAGTATTCCTTTACATTCTCTCAGTTAAACAAACTGCAGCAGGTCGTATCAATTAATATTTTTTTTAAATGCATCAATCTTCAATTTTCAGTATTGTCCAATAAAGCCAAGATTTGTATACTCTCTGGGGTTCAAAAGTGGTGAGAAGTCATAAATATTACATTTTATCAAGCTTGAAGCCTCATGCAGTATTTTCTTACCACAGGTTATCTGTAGCACTGTTGACCTTTCAGAACAACTGACATGACACTGACACTGAATCAGATATATTCAAGAATTTACTCGGCAAAAAGGTAGTGATGGGAGAGCTGAAGTCCTTGTCTAAAATAAAGTGGCAAAAAATAACAGTGTGAGATGAGACATACTTGGTTTGTATATTGTCAGTCCTGAACTGGAGGTAGGAAAACTGGAATGGTTTGCAAAGATTTGAGGACTTCCTCCTATGCTGAGTAACTTGACAGTTTTCATTGAAGATAAAACCCTTTATTTCTAACAGATGTCTTATATGGAAGTCTTAGGTTTGGTTTAGGAGTAAATATGGAATCATGACTGAATTAGAAAAATAAAAATACTCAAGATCCACAAAACCTAACTGGAACAGCTTCCTCTCCCCAATATGTGGGGTTATAGGTGTCTAAATACTGACTGAGAAGCTTTATATTTTAAAGCTTTTTTTCCCCTCCTTTGAAAGTTTTTCCCATTCTGATCAACTAGGAAAGGCAGAACAAGGTTGCACAGATAAACAGCCAACTGTCAGTTGTGACATAACCGGTTCAAAAGGGTCCTGTCGCTCCAACGCTGCTGCAACTGAGCACTACTAACCCTTGCAGTGCACAGACCCAAATCAGAAAACAGACCCATTCCTAATCATCCATCTCTCAATCTTCCACAGAAACAGAGTGAATGTAAGATAAAAAAGGATAAATTGAGATAAAACAGGTATCCTTCAGAGTTCTCTAAATGTATATTAATAGGTATCTTTCTCTGATGCCAAGTCTACATTACAGCTAAGAACCTTTTCAGTCCAGCGCAGCATTAGTCCTATTTTCCACATTAGCTCTGCACATTACATTTATTGTGATGGATACTCTTACGATGTGGCTAAAAAAACAGTATCCAAGTTGTTCCTCCTTGATGAATGATAAAACATCTTGTTTCAGTTTTTGAAGCTTTTCTTGCTACAATGACTTTAAAAAAAGGGGGGGGGGGCTGGGTGGAGGGGGAGGTAATTTTTTACCCTTCATTTCTTAGAATGGAGTGAAAGCTATTCCTCCATATATGCAAAAGTATTCCCAGCTATGCAAATGGAAGAATTATGCCAGACAAAGAAGTTGTGGTTTACTGCACACAGCATTTACTGAATACTCATTTAATGATTATTCAAGCAGATTAGAAGGAAAGATAATGCAATTATTGTTAAACAATCACACTTTTTTGTATTATTATCTAAAAGTACTCAGGCCTAAGTAATAACTTTCAGGCATAAAATCCCTGCAAGTTGCGCAGTTGATGGCTTCTGACACTAGTACTGGATCTGCCAATTAACTCTTCTGCCAAGCATAACTCAGAATTAATATATTCCTATGGTTGTTTCAGTTCCGGACCCTGTCTATATAGCTGGCACAACACTGCACTGAAAAAGACATGTGTATCTACAGGACCCTGGTCCACAGCCATCAAAGAGAATTACTTCCTTCTGTAACACTAAAATACAGTCCTGTAATTCAATCACTTGTGAACTGCACTTTTAGGGTAGATCACAAACTTACAACTTTGAGTAGAGACTTTTTTCTAAAAATAACAGAGTAGATTTTGCTTTATCTGGAATTACCAGCTCCACGAGCACTGGTTATCAAAAATAGAAAATATGAAGTAAAAAGAAAGAATCCTTTTCTTATCATGTTAGTTGTAGTTTGCACAGAAGTTGCCTAACCACCGATCATTATGCCTGGTATCATACAATAACCAGAAGTATAGTAGCAGACATTTTACAGGTTGCTTGATTGCAGCAACATTCAGTAGCCAACATCAAACAACCATCAGCAAAAACTCTGAGGCATTTTCCTATTTCATTAGTTCTCAGTTTTCAGAAAAAACAAGGCCAAATTCTGTGAGGCCGACCTGACAGCTGCATCAGCAGACCCTTTCTGCTGGTCCTAAGGTTCTACTCTGGATACATTAAGACCTATCCAAAAAAAAAAAAAATAGTGACAGCCTGGCAAGTAACATTCAGACAGAGATGACAGGAGAATCAGACAAGTGGTGGAATACATCTCCACCATTTTGAATATGGGAAAAGAAAATTCAGATCCATATGCGATCTTCTGCAGTTCTCATTGTACCGTTCCTCCAGTCTGGGCAGCTCTGTAAACACTTCAGTTCTTTCACTTAACAATGAGTACTGGACTACGAGTACTTTCTCACCCTCATTTATCCTCACAGTACTCTGCAGATGACCAATTCCAGGTCAGATTGACTATGTTTCTCCAGAGGTCAATCAAATTCAGATTCTCTGAAGACATCCATAAAGCAGCACAGCACAGAAATGGAGATCAGGGCCGCTGTAATGAATACACAGTGAGATATGTTGGATCAAAAGTAGCACTGCCAGCATTTAAGAGACAAAGAACTCAATGTAGCTGTGAAGGAGAGGAGCGTTTCTAGAAGCAAACCAGAAAATATATGAATGCGATCGAAGTCTTGAAAAAGCAGAGATACTTCAGATTAAAAAAAAACAAGCCACCTTGCAAAAATGTCTTTAGATACCAAATAATTTCATTTAAAACCAGCGTAATAATCAAGTACTTTAAATTATTTCACTATTAACATCCCAATACAGCAAGTCCAACTAAATCAGAAGCATTAACACCCTTAATTTAATCTTGATTTATATCGGGAAGGCTTACATATAAAGTTGTTGCGTAACTACCCTTTCTATCAGTTAGGAACCTATCTTTCTTTTGTAGTTTTCTTTTGAAACAAGTGCGGACATATTTATATCATTTAGGTTGATTCACAACCCTCAAATACAGGCGTCTGATTAACAGGGAGAATATCAGCACAGCCATTAAGACTCAAGTAATCATAGCATTTAGCTTACTAATTGGTATATTCAATTATGTAGAACACTTCTCCCACTGCATACTATGGTGTATTTGGAAAGAATTTATACCCTAATTCATGCAAACATATCTTTCATTTTTAATAATAATAAATAAAACTTTAAATTATGCAGAATAAATATTTAAATACAACTGGCTTTCAATTTCATTGTCTAATCATTTGCTTCCATCAGCTAATGAGCTGCTTATTTGAGTAGGCATACACAGATGCATTAAGATGCCCAAAGAGGCAGATAATTGATTAGTATGACTTTCACAATGACTTAAGCAGATTACATTCCTAACTTTCAATGGAGATTTCTCCCTTCTTTCTCAGCACTGCTTTCTCACACTGAACAACAGGAAATCTCTCACTTCTCTTCAACTAATTACTTTAAAAATGGCCATTTTCATAATTTCATAATTTACAATTCAACCTACCTCGGCATCTTCCAAATACATACTAAAAATGCTGAAAAAGCATCCAAGGCTGTTAAGTCCAGGCCTCTAAGACATGCAACAGAGGAACAGTTTTGAAATTAAATTTTAAAGGTATATAATTTTGACAAGTTTGACCTTGCTGCACAGACAAGAGGTTAGACAAACTGACACTAATCAACTAAAGCAATGAAGCTAATTCAAAAAGTACTAGTGTGTTAAACTCTTATGAACAAGCTGTCACTGAGAAGAGTGACCTTATTACTCCTCTTCAAGTAGAATTAAACACATGGCATATGCAGAAGTTAAACATACCATCATTTCACTAGATTGGTATTTCGTTTTAGCTTTTTCAAATACGCTCATAAAAATCTGTAGTTGGTTGTACAGTCAAAGTAATCACAGAAGAAACACATTTCTGATGCAGACAAAACATAAGAAAGTCACTTCACATTTTAGCACTTCCCTTTTATTTTCACTTAGCAGCAAGACAAAATGGTGTATGACAAAGGTTCCCAGGCCTCACTTTAACATGCATTTAAATACGGCATGGTTATACACCCAAGAGCATCAGTCTTACTCTTCAATCTACATGCTACCTCCACAACTGTTTCCAGGTTATTTCTGACCACACTTAAGAGTCAGACCACAACAACAAAATGAAAGCTATCACACAGAATAAATTGTTTCTTAGATTAGTTAATCTTGCTAATTCACGTCACCATAAAACTTTAGAAATGAAGCTTAACAACAAATACGACCACCTGGGGGGACACGGGTAAGAGGGTTTTTTTCCAGGCAGAAATGCCATCTAAAATGCATGTCAAGCTACAGCCAAGATCCAGCCTATGCTCCTCATAGTATCAATTGAAAATATTCCTGCCTTAAGTATTGGCTACTACTTCGTATGAAAATTACACATACAGTCAACCACTATTCTTAGAAGTATGCCTGTAAACTTAAACACATAAATATTGTTTACCCTATAAAACCAACAGGAAACAAGAGTTGAGTTTAGCCCACTCAACTCATAACATCGAGAAGCACACTGTTTACATTGTGGATTTTCTTGCCTAAAGATCTAATATAGCCAGTTAAGATATATCACCATTCAATTATATACAATATCAAAGACATATCTAAGATGTATCACCATTCAATTACATGTTTTAACAAAAACTGCAGTCAATTTTCCTCACAAAACCGTGTTTAGCCAATGGAAGAAAAAAATCCAAAACCATGGTCTGGAAAATTGGTACAGCCTAAGCCCACCCTTAGTTCTACTCTGAAGGCAAATTTATGGGGTGGGGAGAAACATCTCACTCAAGCTACAGAGAAGAAAAAAATCAGAAAGTTTTCCTAACTTACAAAGGTAACTTGCCTCTCTCAACCAGTCAAACTTGTTACTTTTTAACTTCTGGCATAATTATATAGTGACTTCTGCTCTGGATAGTCTGGGGTCCTCATGTTTTGATTTCAAACGAAGGATTACAAATCTTTACCAGGTTGATGGTGAACAAACCAGGAATTTATTTTGGTTTGATTTGGGTTTTGTTTGGGGGAATGGTGATTGGTTTTAGGGGTTTTGTTTGGTTGGTTTTTTAAGTCAGGATAATGATTTCCCCTGCCCTTACTAAAATATAAGCACCTTCAAGAGCTTTTAAAGCTAATCAAATTATACCCAAAAACTAGAACAATTACAAAAAACCTCATCCCATCACTTTCGTAAGAATGGAAAACTGGATAAAGGAAAACATTCACTTTATGTTATTAGACACTGATTTGTATCTGATTTTACTACTGTCTTGGAACATATAATCAACTACATTTGAGGAAAAATGGAAAATAAATCCTAGCATTTTAAGCATTGTAAAGATCCCTAATTACGGAGTCACAACTACAAATTACCACTCGCTAAAAATGAGGTTTTAAACTAGGAGTAACTTCAGATCAGAATTTCCCAAGCTAATAGCCAGAGTCTAAGTGTTCCATCTTGATTATTACACTATGATTGTTGTTACCTTTACTAAAAGGTAGTCCATACCTCAGAGTAATACTCTGTCATCAGAAGTGTCATTAAATCCAGTTGCATTTTTATTCCACTTTTGTAACATAAGGTTTTTTTCCCCACACTTTGGTTCATATCCTAGATTTACCACAGCTGACTTTCATACACAAAACAACAAGATTACTGTAATAACATATCTGTTTATAACAGAAACTATTAACAGTAAGTGAGAAAGTAGACAGATGAGAAAAACATGAAACAATTATTCCAATTAATAGGTGAGAAAAGTCAGTATTCATAAAGGAACACAAGTGGAAAGTGGTATTTTGGATCAGTTTTCATGAGACTGCAGATGCAATCTGATGGCAACCTAGTGCTAGATGAAGCAGCCCCACTGCCACTGCTCCTTCTCTAACAGCTTTGACACTTGCCTGACTCTCTGGGAGAAAACTCTTTCAGCATGCTACAGCCAAGTGATTTTTTTTTTCCCCTTGACCTAGGCAAGTTTTCTGCTGGTACAGCAAGCTGAATTAAGTAGTTGATGGGAATCAGAGGAGTATTAGAGCTGGCATGAGGAGAAGTTTGTCATCCACTTTGACAGCCACTTGACCGCCTACATTTCAGAAAACAAGGAAATTGGATTCAACAGGTTTTTGACTGTCATTTAAAATCACACACCAGCTTCTCTTCTCTACTGCCAACTGTTGCTGAATGTTGTTGCACTAATGACAATAAACCTAAAACTTCCAAATCCAAAACTTCTGGCTGTGTAGTCCATAACTATTTGAACGGTGCAAAAGGAAACACCTAGAGACAGCAGACAGCAGTAACAGGATGAACCAATAAAAGGTTTTAACAACTATTAATAGCTGGCAGTCAATGTACACATTGGGAGCATTAACGGCACACTACTCCAAATGTTTGCCAGAAATCAGCACCTGCTTCATCATTACGCCAGTCACTACATTTCCCTAAAATCATCCAATAATTCCTTGCAGACCATCATACAGTGAGATGGTCAATAGACAGTTTTAATAACTCATGAATTTTGTCACTAAAAACTCATCTTCTATTCAGTTTAGGCGATACAGTCTTGAGAAGACCATTTTCCAGACAATTTAGTATTAATCAAGGCAGGTTTAACTTCTCAACTTTGACACAGCAAAGTATTAACTATGCAAAGATTACCATAGGGAAAATTGCTCATCTCCTGGAAGCTGACTGTATGTCTTTCAAAGACCCAGGGAGCTCATAAATGGTTTTGGCATTCTTCCAGTCCTTTTTTCAATTAAATACTTCAAGGCAAAAACGCATTGCCTTCCTAAAGCCTACACACTTCCTCCTTCAGAGCTTTATCACCTGTCACTGCTCAAACTCATTCCTATCAAATCCCTCAGTAGATGGTGTAGCCATACTTCTTCAGTGGAAGATTTCACTAACTCGTAGTCTTTGTGATTAAACAGGAGACAAATCAACCAATCTATTCAGCATATAAACCTATGTAAATCTATGGACTTGAATATCGAGGTATACATTTATTTTTTATTTATAATCTTTGAAAGTATACAGACAGCTTCTTGTTGCCCAATCACAGTTTGCTATCTTTCTTTGGTGTCAATGAACCCATGAGGCTGACGCTGACAGAGTTCAATATTCTCTAGAAATAACGAAGGGAAAATTTTCCCCACACACTTTTTTTACGGGTAGCAGAAAATTGTAAGGCAGTGCATGAGACCTTGCTGACAGTAACTGCAGAAATAATGAAAGAGACAGAAAGATAATCCCATGGCTCTCAGTAACATGCTTCTGTCACCTCCCCCTTGCAGTCTCTGCCATTCATGCTGACTCTGTTCATTACACTGGTAGAAAATATTCATGTTCCAATTTTCTTCTTATTTTGCTTCACAGAAACAGGGAAGATTAAGTAGCAAGAAGAATAAATGACAAATACACATCTTCCTGGGGACTCAAAGAACATGCAGAAACAGAGGTTCCAATGTGGTTTGGGGCTTTTTTTTTGTTTTAAGAAGCAGTGTACTTTTTCATGCTCATTATCCATCTCCAAGAGTAATTTGGTTTCTACAGTCTTGGAGGTCACTATGTCAGACAGCAAGAGCCATGAATAACGATCTTCAGTAACTGAGGGGAAGGGCATGTGATTCCTCCCCCCTCCCCAATAATTTTCCACAGATCTCACATCACTTCTTAATAACTTTACATAGCAAGTTGCCAATATAGGCATTTAACTTTAGTGGAAAGATAGCAAAAGGTTGTGGGTCAGTAAAAAAAAAAAAACTGACTGACAAAAGCTTTTAGTTGTATTGTAAGCATTTTCTTTCATTTTATGTCCTCTTCCAAAAACAAAAGCCTACTAGCAATCAACCACAAAGGTATAGCACGGCAGACAGATTTGCCTGCTTAGAAATACAAAGATTCAGTGAGGAACTAGAAGTTTTACTTGAGATTGATACCAGACACTAACATCTTGATTAAAGAAGATCAAATAGAATCGATGAACATTATGAATGCATAAAACCACGATTCATAAGTCAGCTTAAATACATTTAAATGTTTTAATGTACAGAGACAAATATACAAACATCTAAAAACTGCCTTTTGTTTATGCATTTGAAAGTTCAACTCAAAGGACGGGTTGAAAACAAAGATACTTGAATTAACTTGCCAAAACTCAGTCAGTGAGGTAAGTTAGGTCTTCTGAATCCTGAGAAACATCCCAACCCCAGATCACCTCTAGAAGTTTTTACTATCAGCTACAAGGCAACTTCACCTTCAGATAGGTAGGCCTAGCTCATTTCTTCTTAAACAAGAAAATACAGAGCAAAAAACATCATAAAAGGTCAGCAGCAGTTGAAAGAAGCTGTAAGAAACCTGAACTAGATAAAAAACAAAGCAGACTTTGCAAACGGAAGAGAAACATGAATTGTAAAGGTAGCCAGCCCCAACATGCTTTCATAGCCAAATCATGTCGATGGAGTCAAACAGATTAACTTCAAAAAGCAAGATGTATTTGCCTCACTTCCTAAGGAAAGGAGATTTATGCACTCAGTAAGAGGGCAGGTCAAAAACTCCAATTCAGTTTTCAAAAAGATTTTTAAAAAATCCAAAATTCTTATTTTCAAGGAGACCAACTATTATTACCACTACCCAGCTACTTATCAGCACCTCAGCTCAGGAAAAAGCTGCTACATGGCTTGACAATTTAACCAAGAATCAGATTCAAAAGGAGGAGACAGACACTGGCAATTAGTTTTTAATAATTCACAATTCGGAGTTTGGGGGTCATTTTTTTGTGTGTATGTGTGTGTGCATGTGTACAAATGAAAAACTACCAGGATACTGATAAGCAATTTAAAACACCAAAAAAAAAAAAAAAAATCCCATGGTCAGTTAAAACAGCCCCAAACTTGTTTCCAGCAACCAATCCTTCAAGACAGCAGTCACCCTGCTGCATTTCAGATGTCTCACATTTATTCAATGAATCCCAAGGAACTGATCCTTTATGAAGAGCAACAATATTTAAAATACGAGCAGAAACAGATCCTGCCTACTTACATCACAGAAGCACAGAGCCACTGACGTAATGAGAAAGAAAGCACAGCAAACCAAGTTCTTCTACTATCATGTATTAGCAAAAGATCAAGAGAGAACATTTTTGGTTCTCCCCCTTGGTAAGAAGGGACTCAAAAGTAACACCCACACCAACCAAAACACAGATCAGATTCACGAGTAAGTTGCACTTCAAGGAAAGGTCATGACAAGCAGTATTCAAGTCTCTTGGATCCAGAAGTATTTATGAAAGGAGAAGTTACTCTTCGTTCTTTTTCCCAACAGAGAAGGGCATTTCAACACCTGCAGCTGTGCAACAAAGCAAGTAAATTCCTTGATACTAGTTTCAGTTCTCTGCTTCATGACCTCATTAATTTGAAGGTGACAAATGTCATGGAAAACTGAATTGACTAATGCAGTCTGCAAGATAGAGCAGAAATAACAAGGGAATTTGAGAGATACTGCTCAACACACAAACTTGAAAAATTATGTTACTAAGGTGTGCAAGACCTACCAAAACCAAGAGTTCACCTAATAAAATATCATGGCATACAATAAAGTGGGCACTGCTTTGTTGCCGAGGTTATGCCTTCTAGAATGCTTACTTCAATTACATTCCCAAATCTACCACATCCCCAAACAACCAACACAGTTTGAACACCAAACCTTGAACTCCAATGAAGACTGCAGTAACTTCAGCTAAAAAGTTAACTTTCAGTTTTTACTACGTATCAGGTTTCTTCTCTTCAGGTTTATCATGATACATATGAAAGTCATGAAAGGATAAAGGATGAAAAAAAGATATCTGGAAGGTGGAAAGAAAAATCATGCTTTCTGATCTACACCAACTGTTCTTAGCCTTCAGTACAGAGAGTTCTAAAAGCATATTGCACACAATTATATGGACACTCCTGCTCTACAAAATACTATAATTACACTTCTACTTACTTTAAAGGCAGCCACTTCCTAAAAAAAATAAATAAATGCATAAAATCAAAGTTCTATCATCAGTCTGAAGAAATTACTGCTGAATACATGAAGGTGATGGGATACAGATGGTCAGGGGTTACACAGCTAGACATTAGACATAGGAGCCAACAATCCAGCAGGCTCAGTGTACCCCCTAGTTTGTACTACCCACATGAGAGGAAAAAAAGGTCACAGAATTATGGAAAAACAGAACAACCCATCTCAGAATGTTCTGATGTTCTACCTGCTGCCTGACAGACTTAAATTATGCCCTCAAACAAAAATGTTCTCTGTAGTCTTAGCACTTTTAATGCTCATCACCCCTAAAGCCTAGAATCCTTTACAAAATCTTTCTGAACTCTTGCTCTCATTTATATACTAGAGCTTATCTAAAGAGAAATCAGATTATTTCAGCTGTCTTATCCATTTTACTAAATGACTCCTTGCTCTTCCAGAAAGAATACACGTGTTTGCATTTGGTTTTGCCAGTAATTTGCATTCGGTCTTGCCAGTAATTTGCATTCGGTACAGATCAATGCACATTTAGTCAGTTCATACTGAAAGCAAGCATGGGTCAAGTACTGATACTTGAATTCTGATCAGCTGTGCTAAAGCAAATCCATTCACTGTGAAAATTCATACTTTGCCAGTTTTTCAGCAAAGTGGGAAATGACAAACATCTATGGACTGCACAGAAAAACCTACAATATACTGGGTTTTTGAACTGCAGGGTTTGCTTATTTTCTTCTCATAGGCTACAGATGACCAAGGTATTTCAAAAAAAACCCAAAACCAAAAAACCAAAAAAACCCCCCAAAACTTCTAGAAAAATATTACTGAAATATATCTGACAAAATAGTTTTGTTGCTTCCCCCTACCAGTAAGCAGTGGAGAATGGGTATGAAGCAGTATAATCACAGGGCAAGCAGGAGTACCATGGACCGACCAGCCACCTTCCTGTTCGCCAAAACTGAAGAGATACTCCTGTTTTTACAGTCTCTGATGATTTTCGGTATAAATTAATTGATTCAACTTTCTTGTAAACTTTTGGTATTCCCAATAGGCTGCTGCACCTTGTCTTTTAGTTACGCACAGTGTAAAGGAGTATGGCATTTGTTTCCCATCTGTAGAATACAAAAATCTTTCAAAAACAGAGCAAACAAACAACCAACACTGCTCTATGCTACTTTCTTCGTGACTCTGTTTCATGACGTCTGTTCTCCCTTCACTGACATGTCCTTCACCGGGTGAAAAGCCCCAGTCAATTTTCCATCTACCTTTCTCTCAGCTTAATACAACCCTTTTAAGGTAGAAGAGAGATGAAAATACCCAAGCTGCATTCAGTACTGCCTACACGGACACAGAACAGATTTATACAATGGCATAATGATGCTATTTCATTCTCAATTAATTGTTAATTCTAGTATTCAAGTCCTGAGCTGTCACTTTCACAGACCTGTATCACCAAGATGCTTTAAGGAACTGCAGTAGCTAATTCAGGGTCAACATTTCTGACTAAATATATATGTTTTTTTTAATTCTACAGATTAATCGATAAAGTAACAATCCAATTGCTATACACTATACCTTCCAGCTGAAAACTTCTAGTAGCACCTTCAAAGCTCATAGACGACAATTTATCTTATAGAGACAGACAGTGCGAAAGACTCTCTTAAGAGAGAAGAATTTAGAAGAATAATTATGGCATAATAGAAACCAACTTCAGTTTATGTTTGTATGAACTTGCTAAAACAAGCACCACCCAGCTTACTGAACACACACGTGCCATCAGCATTTCAACAGAGCATACAAGTAGCTTCTTTACAGAAAACGCATAAAACACAGTAAAACAGCGCAAACCGAGTGCCTGCAAAGTTAACTGTTTTGTTTACCACGTTTAGGGAAACAAAACAGAAAACGATCTCTCAACCTACACACTTTCACCACTTGAGTCCACTACATAACTTGAAGACCAGAACCTTAACACCAAAATACTCAGAACTGATCATTTTAAGCGCCAGCATTCCTCGGACTATTTATTAGCTATTAACTGAAATTCACTAGTCACTATGAGATTCACTTTTCTGAAACACTAACTTCTCCTTGATTATAATACACAAAAAGTATCCTTTATTTTTTTCCAGGTACCAGTATCACAACCCTTTTTCTACCCATTCAGACTACCTTACCTAACACAGTAACAAACTCCTGTGCAGTAACATGTATCTTTCTAACCTTTCTTTTTTCAACGCACGATCACGCAGCACAACGTCTGCCTTCATTTACACTAGAAGAGAAAGGAAACGAAGCAACGTGCAGAGCCAGAGGAGTTTCTCACATCGCCTTTAACACGAGCGCTGCAGATGGGAAACTCCTTTACCACCCCCCACCGCTTTCGCCGGGCCCACGAGGACACGGCGGGAGGGCCGCGGTGCCCCCGGGGGGCACCGAGCACAGACAAAGCCGAGCGGGTCCGGGGCGCGGCCCGGCCGGGCGGGCCCCGCCACCGCCGGGGGAGCTGCCAGGGCCGA
>VXAY01004929.1:3143106-3226444 GCA_013399855.1 Oxyruncus cristatus | reverse complement strand
CGTACGGCCGGCGCTACGCAAACGGAGCGCCGCCCCCGCCCCTCCCGCCCGTACCAACGGGGGCCGCCCAGCGCCCGCGGCGCAACCCCGCTCCGAGAATGCCGCCCTGCGCAGCCCGCACGCTCCGCATGCCCCACGCGATGAGAGAAGCCCGGCGATTGGCTGCCGGGGCCGGGTAAAAGGTGAAAGGTTCGCGAGGCGGCCAATGGGATAGCGGGACACAGCGGCGGCCCGCGGAGCCGTCGGGAGGTCCGGCCGCTCACGTGCGTGCGCGTTCCCCTCCCCCGCCGCAGGACTGCGAGACGCTCGGCCCCGCCGCGCACGCGCGCGGGCAGGTCTGGGCACCCGAGGCGGGAGGTGGCCACCGCCATCTTGGTGGGGGTGGGGGAGTCACTGAGGCTGGGACGATATGGAAAGACGCTTCTGAGGGAATGGCGTTATTCTGTCGCTTGGCAGACTGTAAGGGAAAAGGCCCTTTTGGCAGTATATGGACAGAGCAGCGCTGATCTCCCTCATGACTTTAACAAAATGCCACTGCTCCGTGCACGCATGTGGCCATTTTCCATCAGAAGTGACCTTCCTGCCAATGGCAAAACGCTGCTGTTCCACCCGAGAGCCGTCAGCCTAGCCGTGCTGTGCCCAGGTGGTGGAAGAATAAAGGATGGCCAGGGGTGGTTGGGTTTATGTGGGCTCCCAAAGCAGCGTCTCCTTTTGTCATTGCTTGAGGCAGATTGTTGGCTGGCTGCAGCACTGGTCTCACTCCAGTTTCTTGGCAACACTCCCTTGCTTGAGTAGATGTTATTAACTACTACTGTATTTTTTAAAAAGTGTCCTAAAATGTCTGGGATTAAACAGATGATGTAGCATAAGGCTTTTCCACCATCAACCCTTCATCCACAGCTGAAGAACCAGTTACACTTGTGTTAAGCCAGGTGGCCAAGAGATCCCTCTTCTGCGATCCCATTCACTTGCACAAGGACTGGTTGGAGATCATCCTTGTTGCCTTGTAAAGAAGATGACCACAAATGCAATGCAAAGTCACTTCTGGCTAGCCGCTGCCCTTGTAAGTTGTGCTGAAGGCAGTGTGTATCCAATGGAAGATCTGTGGTGGGAGGTTCAGCCTCCCTCATCCCATCTGCTCTCTACTAGGGACTCGCCATCTTCCTTAGTGTAACTGTGCCTACAAAATCAGTATGAGAAGATAAAGCTAATTGGAGCACTCTAAGGTTCATTTAAACCAACCTTAGTAGAATTATTTCAGATTAAAAGTGATATAGATTATGTAATATGTATATTAAGTGATAATTATCAAATTCAGTATTTGCTTGGCTCAAACCTCTGTTGCTGTTTAGAGCACATCTTCTGTAATGCCCATATGGTTATATGTTACAGTATTAGGTATTTTTTTAGCATTGAACAGGCATCCTTCTGGTTTTTTATGGATGGAAGAATAATTATATCCCGTGACAAAAGCTGAGGAAGAGGGGCAGCTGTTCAGTCTTATCCAGTGGGAACATCAGAACATATGGGTCTATTTTTCCAATTTTAGCTGAAGTACAGAAGGAAATTGGCATTCTTTATTATTTCAACATAAAATAGAGCAGAAAGAAACCTTCCTTAATGCAGGCCATGGTTAAATACTGAATTTTATCCAATTCAAGTAGGTTCAAAGAGAAAGCAAGCAGAATACTTAGAAAACGAAACAGACAAATGCCAGGAGAATTCTGGAAGTTATTTTCATATAAAAAAGGGTGTCTTTCTCCACAGCTACTTCCTCCTTGAGCCTGCCTGCTGACAGGAGTTTTTGATTTAAAAGCACAGTTAGGATAAAATTTGTGCTATTCCTTACAATTCTATCCCTACTAGCCTCTCTCCATTCTGAGAAACGGCTGTTCTATTCACATGTTTGTATAATGACAGCTAACCTTCAGAGTTTAAGCCTAAATTAAGAATTTACTTTTACGTTGATTTCACAAATTCCTTACAAAGATTTTTAATGTGAGATGAAGTCATCAATGTAATATGCAACTCTAAAAAGTTCCACATACTTCAAACTGGTTGGCAGTCAGATGTTGGTTAGAAAAACACTCGACCAACCATAAAACCAAAGCAAACAGACTGTGGGATGAAAAGAATACAATAGCCCATCTATTAAAATCCTGAAAAGAATGAGTAACAATGTACCAAGTTACAACCTTCCCATATCTTTAATACTAGAAATACTGATCTTTATGGGGTAACTGTTAAAAGACAACAAGAAAATAGAGACATTTATCTCCCCCTTTTTAAAAAATCATCACTAACAGTTTGGGGGATGGTGTTTCTGTTTCTTCCTGTTGAGTAACAGTAAAAAAAAAAAGTCTGTAAGAGAAGAGGAAAATTGACATTAAAAAAAATCACTATTTCACAAATAATTGTCTTTGTTCATGCTACAGAATTCTCTAATCACACCAGTGGAAACCAGGCTTTTTGGCTCCACTCGTCTCATCAGGTTCTAAAATGGACTCTGAACAGAGATTCCTTCCTGCGAGACAATGGTGACCTCTGTTGTTCTCTCCTGTTGGTACCAGCCATGATGCTGTTTTGGCCTCGAGTCTCACAGTATTTCAATAGTGCACTTTGAAACAAGCTGGCAGTTGCTGAGAAAATCTGGGCTGAAGTGTTGCATTCAAGTTTCTGTCCAGGAAAGGATGTGTCTATTCTACACTTCACTTGAGAAAATTTTCCTTGAGGGTTTCTTTTCAAAGCAGCCCCTAGTATGGCTACCAGGTTTTCCAGTTCATAGCTGTGAATCACTGCAGGAAGGAGCAGTTGCAAACATTTGAAGCCACAGTGCTAGTAATAATACCTGCAATGTATTATGAGAAAAAGCGGCAGATATTATTATAGAGAAGGAAGTTGGGAGAAAGAAATAACCTATTTTGAACAGATTCCTTTTCTAAAACTAGAGCTAAGATTTTAAAAAGGTGTTAGGTTGCATAAATCTTTGTCTCATCCTAAGATGCTTTTAAAAAAATTGTGTGCTTTCACACTTCAGTGACTCAGATTTCATAACTCCAAGGATATTTTCCCTAGTGCAGGGGAAACTTCAATAGTTTTAACTGCTTTATTTCGTTTTTAACCTCTTTAAATTGCTGATGTGAGGACATGAGCTGACATAGTTTGGAAACTGACCCCTCTCTCTCCAGGCAAACTTCCGTACTTTTTCCTTGAATTTCTCCAGACTGATGATCTCCTCCATCATCTTTTACCTGTACTACAGTCTCTAGAGTGTCTGTCACAGTGACACATCAGTAAAGAAACCACTCAAATTCAGATGACTGGTAAAGAAGAAGAAGGATGGGAAAAAATAAATGTTCTGTTAGGAAAGAAATCCATTTTTGATCTCCTATAGCTACCAATGGATGAAAAAAAAAAGGGGAACAAAATTCAGGTCAGCCACAAAACTTCTAGTTGTGTTGGCTGTTCTGGAATGTGTCACAGAGAAAGAATATTTTTAAACCAAAACTGGCTTCCAACTCCTCTAGAAGTAATTTTTGGCTGCTTTTGATGCCACCAAACCTCAATGGGTTTGGATGCCCTAATTTTCCTATAAATTAAGAAATACATCAAAACAAGAAAAATGAAGAGAGTCACAAAAGATTTTGGTGTGACTAAAAAGTCTCCTGAACACGGGCAGCAAGAAAGAGAAGTTTTGCCCAGGTCTTCTGATGATGTCAGCCCTTGAAGAGCTAAGTACTGCAGTGTTTCCTTTTGGGTTTGTACCAGTGGGGAAACAGAAGAGCAAGTGGGAAAGACAAGGGATCAGTAAGGGCAGTGACTGGGATGAGAGGAGGAACCTGCAGTCGGATTCCCAGTTGAGCATGGGTTTGTTGATACAGAGGTGGGAAATCAACAAAGGCATCTTCTCCTACAACCACCTTCATGGGAGGTAACAGATAGCAGCATCTTCCATCTTTGCTTCTGCACCACCGCACCAAAGTGCAATCACACAGCTGACAAAGAAACTGAGAGGAAGACTAATGTCTCCAATTTCTTGAGACAGAGGCATTTCCAAAAGAGGGCCAGTGGAAATTCTCCTTGTTGCAATGTGAGAAGAGAGAGCCAGCACTCTTCATCTGGGAAAAGACGGGGGAGTGTGAGTGTCTTAGCTTGTGCATAAAACCCTTCTGAGGATGAAGATGATGGAGCCAGGCTCTTTTCAAAGAGAAGAGAAGAGTCTGGTTGCCCAGGCAGGTTGTGGAGTCTCCATCGTTGGACATGTTCATAAACCAAGGGCACATAATCTTGGGGAGCCTGCTTGAGCAGGGCAGTTGGACCAGAGGACCTCCACAGATCCCTCACAGCCTCAGGTGTTCTGTGTGATTCTTTGGTTTGGTTTGACTCCTAAAGTCTCTGTGCTCAACCCTGATGCCAACTGGCAAGGATTCTGATGCAAAGGATGATCCCAAACTCCTTTATTAGGATCCATCACCAAACATCACCAAACATCTCCCCAGTCCAGAATATCATAATACAAACACAGTAAGAAGGGACAAAAGATAGTTATTTCTGGACATCAACTGCAGGGTGTGGAGGGAAGCCCAGCAGTCACAGGGGTTCAGATGGTAACAGGAAATTGGCACCTGCAACAACACAGTCAGGAAGCACTTCATAACACCACCAAGGCAGGAATAGGTATGACTTGTTTCCCCTTTCCTTCGGAAACACAGTTGACAAAGAATTGTGTATGGCCCAGAAGAGAGAGCTATTGCTTGTTGACCACTACCCTTTAGGTGCGACTGTACAACTAGTTCTTTATCCACCAACAGTCCACTCACTGGATCCATCTCCAATTTAGAGAGAAGAATGTTGTGGGGAACTGTGTGAAAGGCTTTACAGAAGTCCAGATAAATGACATCTGTAAGCTTTCCCTTGCCCACTGATACAGTCACCCCATCATAGAAGGCCGAAGGCTGGTCAGGCAGGACTTGCCCTTGGTGAGGCCGTGTTGGCTGTCCCAGATCACGGCCCTGTCTTCCATGTGCTTCAGCATAACTTCTAGGAGGATTTGTTCCTGATCTTCCCAGGCATAGAAGGTAAGCTCACAGGTCGTTAGTTCCTAGGGCCCTCCTTCCTACCCTTTTTGAAGATGGGTACAATGTTTCCCTTTTTCCAGTCGCCTGGGACTTTACCTGACAGGTTTTTTTACTGAAAGAGGGGAGGAATTTCACAAGCAGCTGTAATGACAAAGTACAAAAGATCTGTCATATGACACTTAAGTTCCTGATGTCCTTGAGAAATACCCTTTTTAATGCTCCTCTTTGCCGGGGAACCAAGAAATGCCACTTTGCTGATATGTATTTTCTGCATGTTAGCAAGAATCAGCATAGATACAGATTTGTACATTGCAAAGTGATAAATCAGTTCCCCAGAGTACAAATCAGCCCTAAAAATAATCAATTCAAAGTATTTACAGCAGATGGAGCTATACATTTTGCTTTGATCATGTGTTACATGATATTCCAAGATAAAGTGTGCAGTTATCCAAGGACCATGATAAGGCAGTGGTACTGTCTCACTAAAGAATGGAGTTAGTCACAGAAGGCATTTCATAAATTGCTGCAATTAGCTCTCCTGGAAATAATCCTTGTAACATCAGTAGAAATAGCAACTCAAGAAGAGATTATCGCTATATATTGGTGTCTTAATGGAAATCACAGCTCAAGTGTAAGGTTTTGCTGTGTCTGCTCACCACTCTGAAGGTTCTCCTGCCCCTGCTGGCTTTTGTTTACCAGCCAGGTAAAATGAGCAGTGAAGAGAGGACGAAGGTTTCTGTATACACCACCAACCAGAATCTATGTGTGATGTCCACAGATTATCCTTGGGAGGTCTGGGCTCCTGCATAACCAAAGTGCTTACTCACTGTATGTATACGTGCATAGGGTTCCTTGTCTGAAATAAACCCTGTTCTTGTCTTTATTGCTGCCAAGATCAAGATGGATGTGTTACCCATGTTGCATTTGCATCATCTTTAAGCTGCAAAAAATTTGATTACACACCAAGGATAAGGAGGATTATTTTTGCAGTTTCTAACAGAATTACTTTTATCCCAGAGTAGTTAAAAGAAATCTGGTACAATTCTTGTCCTATTATGTTTGAATCTGAACTAAAGTTTGTATCTTATACTGTTGTAAAAGCTTACTCTGCTTCCATATTCTGAGATGACCCATCTTGCCTATTTTAACTTTACACCCTCCACTCCCCAGTCCACTTGCAAATTCCCAACCACAGTGTCAGTTTCAAAAAAATTAATCCAATTAAAAAAAAAAATCACAACATTTTTGTTCTGCACCTAATTGTCATTCATGACACCAAAAAAAGTTACTGGTTTCAAACTGTATTTAGAGATTTTAAAGTTATGGCAATGAAAAGGTGAGAGATGCCTCATTCCTGGAAATGTTCAGATCAGACTGGAAAGGGTTCTGAGCAACCTGATATAGTGGAAGGTGCCCATTGCAGAGGGTTGGACTAGGTGGCATTTAAAGGTCCCTTCCAGCCCAAACCATTTGCCATGGTTTAGCCCATCCCCCCCAGTATTGGGGTAGAAAATGGTTAACTCCAGGTGAAATTCCGGCTAAGTAGCCAATCAGAGACTTTTATGACGTCTCTATGAATGACATATTTAACAAACCGGAAAAGATGAGTTGCGCAGAAGAAATTCCAGCCTGGAGAGGAGCAGAGGACAACAAGAGATAGCAATGTAGCCTCCAAGGTCAGAGTAACAGGAGGGGGGAGGAGAGGCCCGGGGGGGCCCCCTCCCCTCCCTCCGGCAGGGGAAAAGACTTAAAAACTAAAATGCCTGCCGCCTGTGGAAGATTATTTGGAGTGAAGAAACCTTTGTGCGGGCCCTCCTGGGGCCTGGCCTGGCCTGGGGAGGGCAGGGATGGCTTGAGGCCAAGCCTGAATCACCTGGAAGCCACATGCAACAAGCTGCAGAATTGCAGCCATGGAATGGTGGAGAAGCCAGTGAACTCTCCTTTGAGGTGCCGAGCCCCCTCACGACCTTGGGACTTTGTCCAAAAGCTGAGCCTAATACTAAGCCCCCTATACCGGGGGCCCTGGTGCAATTTTGGACCGGGTATGATGGCAGGATGACCCTTTTACTGCAAATGGGGGAGCGGTGGTGAATTGGAGTAGCCAATCGCGGCCGAGAGCCAAGATTGGGCGTCTGGCTGAAAACAGAGTCAGAAGAATTCGAGAGAATGAGAGAAGAGGCTACTTAGAGCAGCAGAGCGTAGCACCGAAGAAGGTTCTTGGGTATGGACTGAGCCAAAAGAAACCCAGAACCCCCGTGACCAGGGGAGGGATGGTGACTCTTAGGAAACCCCCTGAAACTCCTTGTGGAAGGAACCTCCACGGAGCCTTAGACTCCGTGGTGACGACATGGTGATACAAGTGTTTCCCATGGTAAACCCTCAGTAGCCGTAGACAAGCGGCTAGAAGTAGGAGGCAGACTCCCCTGCATTCCACTGGAGAGAGATTTTTGATCTGCAGTGGTTTGGAACTGTTACCTTAAAGACTTTTTCTTCTTCTTCCTCTAGACTGTTTTTGAAGAAAAGAAGGAGGGGTGGTTTTGTAAATATATGTTTGTTATTATAAGAAAACTAGCTAGAGTTGTTGTGTATATAAGTATTCCCTTAGTTCTTATCAAGTAGCAATAAATTTTAATATTAATCCCCATGTTAAGAGATCTGTTTTGTCTCTTCTGTGTACTCTTCTGACCTATTAGCAAAATTTATGGGTTGATAAAAACCGTGCAGAAATGCAAGGGATAAACCTTTGACATAATTTTTGTTTGGTGGAGAATGCGGCCAAGAACTAAACCCTTGACACCATTCTATGATTCTAGAAGTCTGCCCTGCTAACAGGACTGGACCCTAATATCCCAAATTCTCAACAGCATCATGAATATTCCCTTACTGCCTATGCTTAGGTGTGGGGGAAGATGGTCCTGTAGGCAGGTACCAGCTAATCCAGGAGTGGTTAGAAACACTTTGAAAGCATATGGGATGATTTGATTTTGTAGCAGGATAGAGGAATATTTATAATTCCTAATGCATGAAACTTTTAGAGAAGAAGCATTCCTACTCCTTTCTCCATATACCATTTCCTTTCTCTGTGTTTATCCAATTTAGATATATTTTTCAAGAGACATATCATGGGCTGAATCCGAACTGTATTGCAGCTCTGTTGTACTTTATTTTCCTTTTCTCATATACTGCAAAGGGAATTAAGGGGTAGGGGAAAGTATATAGTAAGTATGAATGGCTACTACAACTAGTAATTTACTAATCCACAAGTCTAAACCTGTACATAGAAACAGTTCAGATAAACTGAATTGTAAGAACAGTAACTAAACACAACTGGGTTTGTAAGGTTTGCCTTTATATTGATAATTTCTATGCATTAATAAATTAATAATTCTTCACCTTTATAAAAATTTAAAATCCATCTGTTAATTGACCAGAATAAAAGTTTAGATTCTTCCTCTAAAATGAAAAGTCACTTTCTGGATAGTTGGGAAACAACATACTTTATGAATTTGCAGTGTTCACTCTGCTAAAAAGTGAATATAATTTCTGGGCATGAAAATGCATAAACAGATAAAAATAATGTATACAATAGATAAAATATATAATAACAACAATGAATAAATTAAACAATTAGAACTAAATGGTGATCTCTCCTAAACTATGTTTTAAGGTATTTTGTTGTGAGAAAAAGGACAAACCCACAGATAACAGATTATATACAGGAAGCCTGTCCATTTATTTCAAAATTGGATATTTTGTAAAATAAATCAGAACTATTCACTAGTAAATACTATTCTTATTACAGCATAACAGTTTCTAAAAACATTTGCTTTTCTATTGTATCAGCTATACATAAGAATATAGTTCTTTCTCACAAAAATTAGCTTTGAGCAACTAGTGCAAACATCTAATACAAACCTGACTGAAAGTGTTAAGAAATGTATTTGAAAGTACATGAAAATCCACCTCCTTCGGTATATCTGGATACCACTCAAATCCTCCCAGCATTTGTTCTCATTTAAAAAAAAAATCTTCATTCCTCACCATTTGCCAAAGAGGAACATGTATTTTAAATATTACATTCCTTACTTACAAATTATTTATTTAGGATGAAGTCCCTCATTAACTCTTTAGCAAACAAGCACTTTACATTTTAAACCGGAGAAGTTTAACAAGAAAGGGTAAAACAGTTTATTCAGCTTTTTACAAAGCAGTGTACAATAGCATGAAGTGGTATGCCTGTTAAAATGTTTTGGTCAAGACAAAGGCAGAAGTTGAATTTTTTATTACAATAAAAATTCTTATTTGACTTGTGTAACTTATTGGCAATAAAACATGACTGCATTGCTTCTCTCAAAAACCGAGCAGCATGTACTTTGAAAGTCACTTGATTTACATCAAACCAGTAATTTTGAAGTAAACAATGGTGATTTTCTGTTACAGTCTTAATCATGGCCATGGACCAGGACCCCCCAGTACAAATTGGTCCTTGGACACACAGCAAATCTATTCTGTGAATCAAAGAGATTCCAGGAAGGCCCAGTGAAAGTAATGAAACTATTGGGGGAATAAAATATTACTTGGCCTGAACATAGCAGTAAAGGCAAGTATATAGTCTTGCTTGCAATGATAGATTTTAGTATTTCTCACCAAGACAAAATTAATTATTTTCATTGGTCCTTCTAAACTTTTCATGAAAAAAACCCAAACATATTAATCATTCATGGGCCAATTTTATGTTCTAGAGACATAAACTTAGACACTCCCCCCCACTATGGGAAGAAAATAACTGGGTCTCATTTTCCAGTAGCAGCAGTAGCAGCTGCCTGGAAAGGAGTCATCAAAAGTGCCACTGAGGTGGAAGAAAGTTTTCCATGTGTTACATTTAGTGGAGGAAAGAAATGCTTTCATGTTCCACAATTTTAGTTAAGATAACCCTGAAATGACTATGGCATTTGAAGAAAAAAAAGGGTTAATTTTTCACCCTTCACAGGCTCTGCAGTTGTGTAAAGCGATGGACAGCTATGCCACTCAGAACATGATTTTTCCATATCATTTAATGTGAATGCAGCTCCCATCCTCCTGACGAACAGCTTCACAATCTTGGGGTAGTGTGGGTGGGGACAAGCCATACTGTATGTCCTGGTTATATACAAACCTGGAATGTGAATGATCATAAGTTGGGCAGCTGCAAATTATTGTTATCAGTGGTGTGCTGAGGGAAAGAATTGGAAGTTATGTACCTGACAAAAAACTGCACAATGCAGAAATACAAAGAACTTCGGGGTTTTTACCTCCATTCAGATCTGCTACCTATTAGCTCAATGGAATCAGCAGGCAACCTGTAGCCAGGGTATGAGCTTTCAGCTGTAGCAGTTTGGGAACTTCATGGCCATATCCCAGCCTGAAACCTCATGCTCATCTTCCAGTTATTTGTTGCCTGCTGCTGTTCTAACTTTCTCTCTTTAGAGGGCTGATCCTGCAGAATTTAGACAAACAAATGCTCTGTGTACAAGGGGAGGTAACTCAAGTGAGTGGTATGGTTGGTGTATGTTGGATTTTTGAGGGCATCCAGCACTAGGGGCATTGCATAGGCGTCAGGGACTTCCCAGCCTATGTGGTTAATGTTGATTTAAGTGCCCTCAGGGCCAGGTCCTGTAGTGTGTGCTTAGCACACAGATGTGTTGCATCGACTTCCACAGAAGTAGAGGAACTGAACACATCACTGGATGCATTCATGTCTGTGCTTGGCAAGAAGGGTCTCCAAGTATTTAAAGCTAGCATAAGTGATAATGCACAGTTATGATCAAGTTAGGTGGCTGAATGTAATACCACATACACTGGCCAGATTAATCTCCTACGGCTCTGATTCTGTGAGGATTGTTGCAGAAAACCTTAAAAAACCCCAATGGGTATTGCATGGTACCCCCATAAACATTACTTGAATAAAGAAGTTACAGTCATACTGAGCTGGAGTAAACTGAGAGTGTCCAGAAGACATAGAGGATTTAAGTGTGTTCAGACACCAAATATCAACATGTAGAAGTTTCAGCCTGTGGAAGTTTTAATGGAATAAAGTAGCTTAATCACTCAGTATATTTTGCAACTGTAGCTGAAAGTTTAACATCACAAAATGACATATTGCTATGCAGCTTTAAGAATCACACAATTGTATTCAATCATTTCCCCTGCTTTTCAAGTCTGCTGTTCATTAAAAACTCTTCTCCCACTTGCAGTTTCCAGTTTTCAAATGGATGACACAACCAATGCATAGCTTAATGTTCATTCTCATGAGTCATAATTAATAAATAATTGTATCACATACACAGAATTTTACAGGTACTCTTAAAATGGTTTTACAGTTCTATTAAATATATAGATAAAATAATCACCGCTATATAAAAAAAATCATTTTCAAACAGCTGAACTCTCAAGCTCTGCATAAAATTCTGTAGACACATTCATTACAATCTAGAAACTCAATAAAAATACATTTTAGAGCTCAATCCCTCAAAAATATTCATGGCATTGAAAACTGATTGTCATTCTTTACTGTAATCTGTGCTTCCCCTACCTTTGTACTGACATTTTCCTACAATTTGGCAAAGGCTATATCCAGGTCAGTTTGTAGTTTATGTGACTGTTTAACTCATTTCCTCAGCTTTAAGTCATCTGCCCCATAAATGTTTTATGGGTTTCTGTCTTTAATAGTGTCTCTTTCCTTGCACTTTCTATAAAATCACAATGAAACACTTTGCAGTTAAGTTACATGACTACAAAGACATCGAGCCATCCTTTTATTGTTGTTGCTTGCCCTTAAATGGTTCTTCTGTGAACACCAAACATCCTTTATCCAGTAATCCTCAAACACTTCCTGACACTTACACTTCAACATAATTTGCTACCCACATTTGCTCAAAACCAGTGGGTTTTAGAAACAGCCTTAACAGATCAGTACCCTTGTGCATCTGAATTCTGCTGCTAAATCGAAATACCAAATGTAGTCAGTTCGAGGTTGGCATTTTTCAAAAACCCAGTCAAAAATTCAGGTAAAACTTCCTTATTCCGACAGTGCACATATCTGCTGGAAAATGGATAGACAACAGCCTGCCCACCAGCCTTTAAACCCCCACTACCTCAAGCCAGTCCTCTAGGCAGCAAAGCCCTCTAGGCTTTGCCATGGGGAATGTTTCACAATCAGGCTTTTAGACGGTAGCTCAGAATAGGCCACAAAGCCCAACAACAAGCAATGTTTTCAGAACAGGGCACTTGCACTGAGGGGTTGGATCTCGGACTGTGGAAGAAGAGATGCAGGCTCACAAGTCAATTTAAGTGGGGGGAAGGTACTCCGTATGCAGATGTCACTCTTTGCAGTTCCATGTAAAGGCAAAACTCTTGAAGAGTTCAGACTTTTGTTCTTATGCAGAGTTGACAATACCAGTATCATCACTCTTAACTCTTCACCTTTTATCTTCTCACCCATGGAATGGCTGGGTAAGGTACACTGCCTCTGTTATAGCAAACCTACAGCCAAACAAACCCCAAAATGGAAAGCAACATAACACCAAGTGTCATGGACTAATTTAGTATTTTTTTCATGTATTTTGGATGGAAGAAGTAATCTCTCTCTCAATGGAATAGGATGGAAAGTGTGTATCAGCTGAAACACTGGGTGAGATGACCAAGAAAACTGCTGGATGCTGTTTGACATTTAAACTGCTCGTTTCCACATTTCTGTCACTGTTCATCAGTGGGAGGTAACAAAGAAAACCTTGTGTTTTTTCCCTCTTGGATGAAAATACTATGTAATGAAATTGCCAGCATCAGTGCATTCCCACCTTTCCATTCATCATGGATGGATAAGACATTCAAAGAGCTCCTCATCCTGATTAATATTCTTAGGAGGAAGGAAAGAAGACAGAATGGAGGATACTTTATTGAACTTTGATAGCTATAAGAGTCTATGAAGAGACTGTAGTCCAACTTCAGATAACCTCTGCTGAAGATCAATAAATACGGAAGGATCAGAGAGTAAAGGTACAAAGAATCAGAAAAGGTTGTCATAAACCAAAGGAGCCTGTGAAGAGTGGAACATAATGAAGAGCTGTCAACACTTTCACTCCAAACTAGTGTACACTGCTACTTGCTGCAATTAAATACATGCCGTACCCCAACCTGGTATTCCCTGGTTTTAAGGATAAAGATATAATGTTTATTAGGTTTTATTCTTTCAGAGGGAAAAGCACTAATATTCTTGAAAAGCATTTCAATAT
The DNA here is from genome assembly GCA_013399855.1 of Oxyruncus cristatus. Lineage (NCBI taxonomy): Eukaryota > Metazoa > Chordata > Aves > Passeriformes > Cotingidae > Oxyruncus > Oxyruncus cristatus. Next base: position 3,213,096 of record VXAY01004929.1, on the reverse strand, counting down.
TCTATTTTAGCCTACTTCCAGAAAGCATCTTCCAAAAATCTAATAAAGGTTTTGTTTTGGAAGAAAGTATCACTGTCTTCAAAAACAAGCACAAACAAGTTCATGGATCACGAAATCGGATGACTCAAAAGGTTGAGCATTTTCATCAGCAAGATAAAGAATGTATTGTTTTACTTATGTTGATTTACACTGAATTAAGCTGGGACATTTGGATCTGTTCCTCACCAAGCACAATGGATCTTATTTCTAGGTTTATGGGGTGAATCCAGCTCTAGTCAACAGTGAAAGGACGGAATAGGAAAGATTTCAGCTTTCTGTTGAAATGTTTAGAATTTTATCTTTAATGTCTAAGATCTCCTGTTGAGCCATGCTGCTGTTGAATTCTAACTGCAGCTCAGAAGAAAAATCCCAGAGGAACAGAAAGCTCGTGAAGAAGAATGAAGTGTGATGGATGGTTAGCATTACCTCAGAAGATAACATTACTACAAACAGGTTTTAAATACCTGCAAATAAATTGCTATATATTCTGATGCGTCCTGATCCCACGGACTATTAGTTCATCTGAAAACTTAGCCAGGGTAGGGCTACACCTTATGCTACAACAAAATACGTCAAACTTATAGCCATGTGATTTTTCACTCAGTCTAAAATTATGAAACCCCTCATTTTATGAAGCACTTTGAAGCCAACCTTCTGAATTTTCAGGTGGAAGCAGCGATGTGATGTAGTCTCATAAAGCATACTATGGAACTAAGAATGTGTCAATGTTAAGTAGTGACTTCCCTAAAAGTCAGAGAAAAGTTACTGCTATTAAATTGAATTAGAAGACTTCTCTTTTGTCCTCCAAAGCATGGGTTACACCTTGTCTGGCAAAAATCCTAAATCAAATATCTAAAGTGATCACTGATGTGGACAAAAATTACAAGAGGCAGAAGTGGCTCAACTGTGCCTACGGAAAAGCCACAGGAGTCTCTTTAGTTGCACCAGAAAGTCAATGCTGGCTGTCAGCATTTCTCTGTATTTAGTTTTACATCTGTCATTTCTTTCTCTATTGATTTGGACACTTAAAGGCTATTTCTAATCCTTTTACCATACACTTGTGCCTTAACAGTAGCCTCAGCAAATTATTTTTTGTATCTTCAAAAAAGAGACATTTTCACATGATCTGGTAAATAAAAGCAGCAGAGAAAATGAGGCAGAAGCAGACTCAGAAGCACTAAGGTATTTTTAAAAAACTTTAGTTTCTGGGCTAAGATTTCCCACGTGACCACTCCTGTGAAGCAGTGATCGTGTATGTGCTTCACACTTCTCCACACCCAATTTATTCCTTTGAACGAAACATAACAAAAAGTGCAGAACAAAAGTGATTTTAAATCCTAAAAAAGTCAAACTCTCCTACCCCAATAAACCTTCAACCTGATTTTCTGCTCCACTGGATTTGCTACTGGAAGTGTAATTCCTAATGTGTGTTTCACCACCTGTAGCTCTGTTCTGCCTCCAACTCTTTCAAATAATTCCATGGAAAACATGAAGAAGCATTTCTAGCCTTGCCCTTGCAGGTGGCCAGATCCAGATGCAAGTCAATACCACCTGTCTTCCACAGCTGTCAGGCCCTACATAAGAAAATGAAGCCAGAAGAATAATTTTTGAAGACTAGAGCTCTGAATTGTTCATATTTCTACTGATAATTATCTGGTTTTATTTAGCATCTTATAAAGCAAGGCACAAATGTACAAAATTGCGTCTACTAAATCAGGTAATTTTTATGTATATTTACACAATTATCATAATATAAAATGTGCTTTGACACTGTCATAGCACAACAGTAGAAGAATTGAGGACAACCTGATAATATAAACGCAAATACCAAGTCCTGGATTTCTGTTTGTGCTTCACCTGAAGGAACATATTTATATACAGATACACAAAGCAATCCAGCCACCATCCTTTATTTTTCCACACCTCGCACAGATCAAACTTTGTTGCTAAGAAGCTGTGGAAGGAGTAAAAGGCAGTAGACCAGCACCCAGAAGAAAATGATGAAGTAAAATAGCTCTGGCTGTTCAAAAATTGTAATCTCATGAGTTGGTGATGGAGTCTCACTTGCTTCCAGGTCCTTCTTCTTCCTGTAAACAGGAGAGAATTCAATAAGAGGCAAGAAAAAGAAAAAAAAAAAATCTTCATTGTTAATGTTCACTGTGAAGATACGAGGGTAGACTAACAGACAGTAGTTTAAAGAACCAATTCAGTCTAGTCAGCTGGAGTCCCAGCTACACTAGGAGGGGCACAACAGGGTAAAGCAGTTTTCCTTCCAGAGCCAATGTACATATCAATTAATCCTCTGAAGACTCTGGACAAATTCTCAAGTAGTATAAGGAGATTCCCACCTGTCAAAAAGATGCCCTTTTATTTTCAGAACAGTAAACACAGCTCTGGGCAACACACATCACACTTTCACAATTTTGCTTATACACTGGATCTGACTTGATATACTTCCCCCAAATCATCTACTTTCAGAGCTACTCATGTCAGACACCTCAATATTAAACAGAAAAAGCCCCAAACTTCCAGAAACCAACTGGCAGTTGGGGTTTTCCAGGACAACTCCAAAATTTGAACTTCCTAAATTTCCAACTGTGGTTCATAAGGGCAAAGCCCAAGTGACTCTGCTGGTACCACTGAGCTCTCACAAAGACAAGGAAGGGTCTTATTTCAAAACGCACAAGATGGTACACTCATTTTATAATTTTACAATGCTATAAGAATGACCCTCTGGTTCTAATCTACTTCTGGAGAAAAATGTGTTTTGGCCTGTTTTAATGAGTCCTTTTTTTCTGGCTTGGGGCATCCTACTTCCTCAGATATTATACTGGATATATACCTAAGTATTACCCAAAATTTGCTCAATATCAGCAATCTGTAAACAGCTATAACTCTAAGAGCTATTAATGTATTTTTTTAACAGAAGCATAAATGAGACCAGGACACTGGGTCCTGATAATATTTTGTGTGTTTTCTGCATTTAAATATAACAATCACTTTAACTAGAAGTTCTGAGAGGTACTACTCAATATCAGCTAAGAAGGAAAACCTTTGTTTTTTATTGATATTTAGACCTGAATACCAAAGGGATACACACTCTCTGTTCAGGACCCATCACCCTAGGTCTAGACTAAACACACATACACGCATAATCTAACAGAGAGGCCTGACCTCCACTGAAGTTATTGATTTTCCTTAGCACTGACCACACTAAATATTGTCTTGACAGTCTTCCAAACATGGAAAGAGGGCCTAACATTTTAAATTCTCCCACTCCTTTCTTGGAGATATCCACTAAGTAGGGAGAACACTCAGAGTCTTGCTTAGACAGCTGAATCTTTCAACTCTAGTCAAGAAAAAGCATTTTAGTCAAGGGACAGATTTAGCAATAATGAAGTTTCATATCTTACGCTTACAGGAAACATGGACAGAGCCATTGCAGAAGACATCCAGTCAGTTGCTACCATTATAATTAATTTCCAATTCCCTTTGTAGCACTGCTAGTAGTACCTAGGAGCTACTAGGTTCCTTGCAAAAGTCTTTGAATAAGAACCACTCACCTGATGATTAATGTATTTTCACCCATATCTGTCATCTTCTCATTTACACCATAGGTTTCCTTAAACAAACAAGAAATAGATTATATAACAAAAATAAAATTCAGCATCTCGCAAAGGTGGTCATTGTGTGTGCATTTTATGCGGAGTGTATTTAATGTGTGCTCAATTAAAACCAAAGTGTGCTCATAAATGTATTCCCTGTCAGCACATCCAGCACTGCAGTCTAGTGCACACACACAGAAAAGGAAAAAAGTTGTGAAATAAGAAGACTTTTTTGCTTTCAACTGCTTTCACTCAGTTGAATAAAGTTCCCCTGATTCATATGTATTTCTAATAGCTCTGACAGCACTGCAAAACTAAAGCATCTGTGTGAAACCTCAGATTCATTAAACATTGGTGGCAGCATTTCTTTAAAACTCCAAGATGGCCAGAATTTTATTTCTGTGCTGAAAAAAGCCATATTCCTATCCCTGCTCAGCGTGCCCAGATTGCTGATACTGTCCCTTCCTTCTGACTTAAAAAGCAAAAATCCAGACCTTAGTTGTATAGTGTGCTCTCAAGAAGCCAGTATGAATCACATCTGTCATTAGGGACGCAGTTTCATGTTACAACTAAAATTCTTTTAGGGTTAGCTGCTGCTACTGAGAGAATATAACACTGCTACTGCGAAGGAGAGGGGAAGAGCCCAGTTTTTCAGAAACAGTGCTCTTCAGGAGACACCCAGCATTTTTGCAGGGCTGAGCCCAGGGCACCATCATACATACAGAGAATGCAAAAACTGAAAGAAACTGGGGCAGCAAGTAAAGGAAACTTCAAAGAAGCAAAATGTTGCAGCTATACAGTTACGACGAAGTAAGATTCAAAGTTACAACAGATTTAACTGTAGTATGAGAGACTCCTTTGGGGGTTTGTGAAGGGTCAGTGAAGTTCAGCTCCATGTATTTGGGAGATACAGAAGCTACATCTAACCCTGGTTTTGGCACTAAAATTATTAGCAGTCACAGGACTTTCATACTGTCACAGAGCTTTATAGAAAGAGTAGACCTTTTTACAGTGTGTGAATTTTTGGAGCTTAAGAGAAACAGAGAAACAGCGATAAATAAATTTTCACACACTTACCTCCTCAGAAGCATTAGGAGACCTTTTTCGGAGATAAACATTGGCATCATTGTCACTGGTTCTGAAATGTATGTAAAAGCAAGTTTTTTAAATTCATTAAGCAAAGTTAAAGGGAGCCACTGCAATTGCACATGCCAGTTTTAAGCTGTGCAAAACCACAAATATGCATTGTTGTGTGTATTAGAATATGGACTGGAATTTATCAGTAACATTATAAAAATAGCTTTGGAAAAATCTGACTCATTTTCAAAATTCATATGCTCAAAAAGGAATCTTTTCTGAAAAATGCAATCTGACAGCATTTTTCCACCTTCGACATCACTAACATTTCAGTGAGAATATTCACGTTTTATGGCATCAACATAAATTAAAAATGGACAGACCCTGCAGGGAACAAAAAGCTTGAAGGGGACAATGGGTTTTTCTAAGCAAAGTTTCAAACTCATTAGAGTGCTACAGTGATAAGCAACGAACAAATTACAGTTCATGTCCCACTCTAATACATTACCTAAGAATAAACTGGAACATAAGAAGGAACAGAAGTGAATGGAGTAAATTAGCTGAGTGTCTCCATACTGGCTCTGGCTGGGGTGCAGTTAAATGACCCCACAGCAGCCCCTGTAGTGCTGTGTTTTGTACTTGCAGCTAGAAGGGTGTTGGTAACACACACACATTTTGGCTGTGGCTGAGCAGTGCTGGAACAGCACTGGGGCTGCCTCTCCAGCCCCAGCCCTAAAGGCCAGTGGTCTGAGGCTGCGCAAGAGGTTGGGCGGGCACACAGCCAGGACAGCTGACCCAAACTGACCAAAGGGCAGTGACACACTCATACTTGTTATTTTATCTGTCTTCTGAAGCTACCACTACACCCCACTTCCCAAGAAGTGGCTGGACATCAACTACTGATGGGAAGTAGAGAAAAAATAATTCTTATTTTTTTGGGTCTTCTCCTAATTTTCTTTCTCACATGGCCTTTGCTTTTTTATCATTTAAAATGCCTTTACCTCGACCCACGAGTTCTTCATCTTATTTTCTCTCCACAAACTCATTTACTTGATCATAATCAGAAAAAACACCCAAAAAATATCTATTGGGATGAATCAGTGTCGCACTTCCATACAGTGTCACAATGCACATGGATTATTTCATCTACCTTACAAAATACTCTTTCTGTTGGAAAAGCAGTTATAGCACTGCCATGTTCAAAATGCACTGGGGTTCCAATTGGGCTTTGTGTAGCAAAGTGTATAACACAGTCAAATCAAGTTCCATAGCCACTGAATCACCCGATATGTTTAAGAGAAGCACAGGAAGAAGCCAATAAGTCCCAATACACTGTTCCTAAAAGAAGACTACAAGGAACATCCAATGGACAGGGCACATTTTCAAAGACCAGTTAGATGTATTTAAGAGAAAGGTAATTTGAAATACCTGGTAAATTCCTGGCATTCAGCAATTTCTTGCAGGTTATCTTGTGATAGAGTAGTAGTGGCAACTTCTGAGATCTGCAAATCTTCTTTGATCACATTTTCCCCTTCCTCCTCCCTATTACTACTTTCTTCTGATGTCTTTATGGCTACTGAAAAATCCTCTAGAGGTTCTACTATGGCCTGTTGAAGTTAAGAAACATTTTGCATTAGGCAACAAGACTGATTCTCCACCCTTCCAATTACCTTAGTGGTGCAGCCTATTCAGATTCTAAATTGCAGGTAGTATGAGACTGAAAGTCTCACTGAAGAGAATAAAAAAAGCAATCAATTTCTTGAAAATCTTTTTGGATACATTGAGCTATAAGGTATCACCAGTGCAACATACAATCATCATACTGACAATTGTCAGTTCTTTCTGTTAAGAAGCCATGACATGAACATGACTCTCTGAAGCAATCCACTAGACTTTTTTAAATCTATCCCAAATTAGTCTTTCAAGCTAACAGCAAATTGACTTCATTACTGCAGTAAGTGTCAGGACAAAAACATGTTGAAGCAACTTGTCCAAGCAACATATAGAGCAGCATTAAATGGACACTCATTCCTGAAAAACACTATCAAAAATTACTGCACTGGAAAATGTGTAAGGCACTTCAAAATTGGTGTCTGCAAGAAGAGATGCAGGAGCAAACTGCCTAAACCAAATACCCCAAAAATCTCTCTCTTTTTCTCCTCCTCCAGTGTAGACAAGCCTTCATTTTACCCACATAATGTATTCTACTCAAATTGGTTTTTTAAGCTTTTGTAGGCAAACTTATTAGGATTCAGACAAAAACTGTCATTGCCTTTATCCTTTCTTTATAAGCAATACTACTTTGTGTTCATCTCATTACAAACTATTAAAAATATCCTCTCTGGTAATCTTTTATGCCTAGGGATTACAGAGAAGCCTCAAACTATTTTAAAACATAATAAAAATTCACATTTTTGCTGTACTATTAATCTTAGGGCTTATTCTCTCTTTTAATGTCAGATCTTCTCAGGGATCTGCAATTCCATTCATTCCAGTAGGGGGCTGTGGCAAACAGTGTTATGGGACAGGAAATGAATTATATTTAAAATATTTCTCCCAAACACTGCAAAATGAAAGCAAATGAAAACCTCTGAGGTCAGATGCTAATCACCCACAAAGAAATGCTGGTAATAAAAAAATAAACTACCTCAAGATGTTGTGGAATAGTGGAATCTTGATCATTGGTGGCCTTATTGCCATCTTCTTCAATTTCTAACTCTTCTACAAGTAATGGCACTTCTTTTTCATCAGAAGAATTCATGTGACTGTTAATATTTGTAGTTTCCTCCTCACTGTTCTCAGCATCTGTTTCCGATGGAGGGGTGCTTGTCTTATTCTCTAAGTCTGGCTCTGGAGCATCTTCCTTGTAGTTCTGTTCTGGTAAGCTCTTGTCATGTAAAACATCCATTACTGTTTCAGAAGAAGCTTTGTCATTTCCAGTGTCATAACCTTCGATACAAGGCTCCAGGTAAGCGTTCAGAACTGCTGATATAGGGACATTGTAATGTGGGTAATAAAAGAGATCATGGGGTATTACAGATACTTTGGAAGAACCGGGTAACACTTGAGCTGCAGACTCAACTTCATCACAGCTGTCCAGGTCATCTGGAGTTTTGGGTACATCTGAGAGAGAGTCATCAGATGTTTCATGCTGTGTGGACAATTCTTGGCCTTCGAGATTAGAACTATTCAGTGAACAAGGGCTTGTTTCTATTGTCTCAAAGACAGGTGATTCCTTTGTATGTTCATCTTCTGGATGTTTCTGTATTTCCTCATTTAGAAGATGAAGAACATACTTATGCGTATCTTCTTGTTTTGAGGTATCTTCTGGTAAAAGAATCGAAGACTGGGGTTTGCTCTCTTCTACTTTATTAATAGAATCATCTGTAAGTATACCTGAAGTCCAGGATAAGGGACTCAAAGAAGAAGTATTGGCTGAAAGGCTCTTAGATTCATTGTCATATTCAGTAGGGGTTTCTTTAGTTAATTCTTCAGAGTATTCTTCAAAAGAGTCGACAGAATTTTTCTGATCTGTCAGAACAGTTGGAGAAAGGTCATTGTTCTGTTTCAGTTGATCATCAGAGATGCCCCCTTCACCTGACATGAATTTATCACTTAGAACCTCCCAAGAGGAACTGGATTCAAAACTGACAGATCCTGTGATTTTCAGGGAGGTAGGCCTCTGAGGCTCTTCTTCAGATGTTTCCTGTGAATCACCTAACACTTGACTCAATTTCCCATTACAATTTTCAGCAGCAGTTTCTGAGGGGATTCTTTCAGGGATGTCATGAATATGGACCTTTGGAGGAGCAGGATGACTCCTCTCATGACTAACAGTATACATCTTTTCTTCACTTTCACTTAAAATCAAGATTTTGCCTTCCTTTTCTGACGGTGTGTCTTTGATGTGGACGTATGTGGACTCAATTGGAAGCTCCTTGTCAGGATCTGTAAAGTCTTCCTATAAGTGATGATACACCATTAAATAATAAATCCTACCTCAAATACCATTTTACATTTCCCAAACACTATGGAAAGAATAACTACCTAGCCCATCACCCCATTACCTTGTAAACGGACAATTAATGACTCACTTATTTTGAAAGTAGAAAAACTAATTTGGCAAGTCAAGTGCCTTGAACAAAGCTCAGTGTCAAGAAGCCACTTTTACAGGAAGATCAGAATGCAGACAAGCCTAATCCTCAGTTGATAATGTATTCATCTCTCCCTGCTGCACCAGTGGAGACAACTGACGGCTTTTTGACATAATCCCAAATCCTAGGAGTGACATAAATCTAACAACTCCAATAAATACACTGTGAAATGTATTGATAGATATTTCATTCCAACAGACTTTATTAAAAGAAAGGCCCGTTTTTTCTGTGTCCATTAAAACTCCAACAAGTCTTAATGTCAGCAGATCTTACTGCTCATTTAATTTAATAATTATTAGATTATTATAATGATTTGAATTCCAACGACTTTATAATGCCCACCAATTTTATCAGCTACAAAATATATCCCAACTGGAACCTCCAGTTGAGAAATGAGCGGAAATGCCTGTTTCTGCAAAAGATCTTTGGCAATCCCTGGCACTGTCAGTCCCCACTTAATCCTCAACTCTATTTTTGCATTAAAGTCCTCGTCGTTTAAGCTGCAGTTTATTTCATGCTTACAGTGAGTGCTTTTGACTGTTGTATTGACAAGATTTGGCCTCTGGTATCTCGTGTCTCTACCTGCTAAATTCAGATTGATCGTGGCCCTCAAACTTGAGAAGATAGAATTCAAAATTAAATGCAAAGTTCAATGAATCATCATAGGTGAACAGGTAAATTTCAGCCTTATTTAAGACAAATACAGCAAAGTGGTAGAGTCCTATGAAACCAGTTCTAACCTCTGAAAGTTACAATTGGATGTAAATGTTTAAAAGCACAATTCTACCTAAAGCATTTAAGCAATCATCAACAAAAACCCATTTCACTGGATTTAACAAAAATGTGAAAAATTAAATCTGAGTTTGTTATTTTAAATAGTTCAGAAAGAAACCTAGAAAATAAATATCTGACTTTATTAAGTACATCAAAGAAAATTAAAGAAATCTGATACAGGAGAAAACACATACCCCTTCCAGCTCTGGGAAGTGCTCCAGAAATTGTGCCACGTATGTGACGATTGACTGTTCATCAGGTGATTCCACCATGATATCTATGGAGACAGACAAAAGGGCCTTGAGCACACATGGCTTTAAAACACTCTTGCAGAGGAACAGATCAACAGACATTTATCCTGCCTTTGTGGTGAGAAAACTAACAGCTAACAAACACTTTTCTTTTCCTGACAGATATGACCAGCAGCATACTGGCCAATTCATTTCTATTTTCCTAATCGGTAACCTCAACACACTGATCAAATCAACAGCCTAATCACTGGGAGGTTTTTGGTAGGTATCACAATGCAATATTCATGAGTTCATTATAGTTTGAATGTTACCCAACAGAGCTGATGTAGGTGTTTTACCTTCTGGTTCGAGGAGCCGAGGAACACCCAGCTTATTCTGTGCTATGCTGAAAGCTTCCTCCAGGTTTTCTCGTGCTGATTTCTCCAGTGCTTTCTTCATGTCTACCAAAGTGCAGTCTATGGCTTTTATGATGGCTAAGAAAGCAAGGCCACTCCTCCAACTGCTGGTAAAATCCTGAACTGCAACACCGTACCTAAACAGAATTACATACAGTTTACGTGGGTGGTTGTGTTACAAAATCCAAAGTAAAGGCTCCTAAAAAAGTTCAAAGACTCCTAAAAGTTAAAACTGAAGGTTGCTGAGTTGTACTTGTCACATTTGAGATATTTTTGGATTTCAAAATGCACAAATACATCCAGAAAACACACAGATTCACAAACTGGATTGGTGTGGCTAACAGCTGACATCAACCTGCCTGTAGGAAGTAGTTAGCAAAAACAAAGCCCTCAAGAATTCAGAAACCACAATTAACATTCACAAAACCAAATGTCTCTGTGATTCCTGTTTCTGTGCTATCCAGCATTTTAATGCCATAGCTTGGGAAAACTGCCAAGATTTAAATATTTAAACACATAAGCATAAATGATTCACATTCCTGTGTACTTGGCCTTCTATAGCAGAAAATTTGCCAAATGCAAATGATGTCAGCATATCCAGAAACCACGAGTTTATGTCCAAAGTTTTGGAGGAAAAAAACAGTCATCAAACTTGCAATGAAATACAGCCCCAGAATAGAAAATTCTGCACAGATCATGGAATAACAGTATTATAATGATGCTATTATATTTTTAATAGTGCAGTTGCAAGAACAATTTTCTCGTATTAGATGTTTTTGATTTGTACTCTTTGACTGGGCTGAAAAGTCTATGGCCTTTACTTCTCAGGTCCTCACTTTCTTTGTATCACCTCCCTGTTATTGATGATATGGGCATTATTTTGGGACTAAAACTGTCCCTCCCCTATGGTCCCCACTGGCAGCAGTGAAGTATGGATCTCAAAGGGACAACTTTATCTGCTCAACAAGCACCCTTAGCTTCACTGAGATAACCGAGGGATGATGTGGTCCACAGGATCAAGCATTTAAGATCTAAATCTCTGTCTTCAACCCGAGACACCAAAATTTGTGTTCAAAGGCAGATTTGGACATAGAAATAAACAGATAAAAATGCCAAATATTCATCTAACCAACCTGTATAAGTAACTTTGACCCATGCCTTCTTTAAAACTCTCTGGCAGTCATTGCTTCAGATAACAATATATATAAAATACAGTCCAAGCATTTGCATGTGCACTAGATAACTTACACTACAGTTTTTTAACCTGACAGTAACTCTGCCAGGATAAAGCATTACTAGACAAAATGCTTTGGCAAAAGAACCACTTTTTTTTTTTTTATGAAAGAGGAGAGAGATGCAATGGAAATAGACTCAAATTTTACAAGTTTGAGAGAAGTGACTTAAGTTTCACCACCTTCCCCCTTGAATTGTGAGGAATGAGGAGGTCTAGTAGAGTCTCTGTTCTTCATGGCACTCTGCAGCACACAGAGAAGCTTCCTCAGGGCTGTTGCTTGATTTAAAAGGTTGTTGATAAAGTCTTTCAATACATTTATTTTTTCAGTTCACCCCTTGGTTATACCTAGCCTTTTATTAGCAAAAGATATCGAACAGACTGCACGAAAGCCAGGTGTATGGGGAGGAGGGAAAGCTCCTGTTTTAAACAGCACCAAGCAGGTTAGCACAAGTTAACATTTAACACTCAAACCACAAAGCCAGCAGCGGGCTTCAAGGTCAGATGGCTGCTGTAGACACACAGTTGTACTGAAACACCCCCTGCAGAGACTTTGCACTCGCAAAAAGCCACAGCACACAGTAACAGACCCACGGGACAGGACAGAGAAAAGAGAGACTCAGCTTCAAAAGGGCAGGTGGCAAGACACGGTTTTATACAAGGGTTTGTTAGCTTACTTTCTGGTTTTCCTCTGAACCCAGATTAGAAGGGCCCTGATGGCTTTCCGCTGATCCTTCACTGTAATGGACATGTTTCTCTCCACGCTGGGAGTGCTGGGGGATGTGTCTGACTCTGGACCACTGGGCCCAGAAGACAGGCTGGAGGAGGAGGAGTTCCTGTTGAGATTGCCTGTCAGCTCCTTAATCTGTAATAAAAGGCAAAACACACAGTGCTCTGCTTTATCATGGGCTGCATGGTGTCCTTGTTTACATGCAAACTTTAAAGAGATCAGTGCCGTAACTGAATTTCAAGAGGTAATTAGAGTCCTGTCCATTTTAACTCTCGGCTTGTATTGCACAAGCATGACAGCCAGCAGCAGCCCAGCTGGCAGCCCCAGGCAACAGAAAGGGCAGGGTACTGTTCGGGCTGAACTGCGGAAATTCCTATTAAACAAAAAGCAAAGAAACACGTCCTTGAAAGAAAAGTTAGTTTAACTGAAATTGTTCTCTTCACAGGAGTTGCTTGCATGAAATATTTTTAGTCAAAAAACAGTGACCTGAAGCAGCACTCCTGTCCTTGGTCAGCACTGACATTTGAGTCCAAATTATCCACTCTGCTGCTTTTGGGTCTCCTGTGCCCTCTGCTGCCAGGGTGACAGATCCTGGTTGTAGCATCTCTGCCTGCCAGTCTGCCTGGCCAAACCAGTTCTGTGCAGCACTGCTCAGCCCGAGGAGCTCAGCCAGGGAGAGAAGCCCCCGTGCAAATTCAAGATCATTTTTTTAACCTTACAGCCATTTTTTAAATGAGACCAAGAGAATGAAAGGGCCTCACAGGCTTATGAGAGCTGCAGAACCCTCCCTCCATCTCTCTCTCTGTCTATTAGAATATGGTATTGTCTTGAAGGTAATTTTCAAACTATGTGTAGAGTAGGGCACAGTTTTAATCTAAGCCTGGGGCTTAATCAATTTTCAGGCTCAAATCAGTTTTGTCAGTTCCAGGCCCTTCGAAATCTTTCATTTATCAGTTGTGAATTTTTGCCATGTTGAGTAAGTCTCCAGAGATCAGTGATTCTAAATGGAATTTCCCACCACGTTGGACCAAATCCAGAAAAGGTTATTGAAAATAAACTGTGACCAGGAACCAAACCCAGGATATTGTTTCAGATCCAGGGAATCTGGAACAGAACCTTGAGAAGGCAAGGAGAGAAAGCAAAGTAGTAATCTGAAGCTCTAATTCAGGTCCAAGTCAAATGAGGGTTTAAATTGTCTCCAATTTACACCAAAATAGGTCCAATGAAGTAAAATGAAAGCAGCTGCAAGTATAAAATTAGTGTATTTTAGGAGGGTAAAGCTCAGGTTTACTATGATTAATTACGTTCTTTAGGACTAAAAATCAATTTAAAAATCAGTATTCAGCTGGAATAGATTGATACCATGAAGACTGTTCACTTATGAGTATTCAAATTTTATTACCTGAAAAAACAAGATTATATTCCATATTAGTCCAAGAACCAGAGAGGAATTTCCATCTGCTATTTCTGCTGCATCGATGCTAACAAGCTTTACCTGTAGAAGACATAACAAATCCAGAGCCAAATTCAAAAAAAGCAGGGTATATGCAGAAAATGCACTTGAGACTACTGGATATGTCCACAGCACTTCTGCCACTGACCGGCTGGCCAGAAAGCAATACTGAAATCTTGTGTTAACAATAATTTTCCCTAATGACAATCACCCTGCTGCTGGAACTCCTATGTGAAGGCCCCAGCATAGCCTTCAGTACAAAAATGAACCCAGTTCTGCATTCCTGGGACCACAAATGCATTTTCTCCATATAAAAATGGAAGAAGACAGGGCCCACTCCAGTGGATCCCATTCATCTTCCTCACTTCTCATACAAAAATTTAAAATCCTAGTAAGATCTGGTTACTTCTTTTTTGCTATGCATCTTGTTCCTCCTTGCTTATCCCACCCTACACAGCTTATCACAGAGTTCCGATTAAATCAGTGAGCAAAGGATAGGGTTGCCTAATCCAAGCAAACTCTGGACTTTCCCACAGAGGTTTTTTTCCAGCTGATAACACCAGGATGTTATTCTCTTAGACAACACAGACTTGGTTTTGGCAAAGGTCACAGGGGAGGGAGGAAACAAGGAAGCTGTCAGCACTGCACAAGGCACACAGGCTGAGTTAAAGCCCAGCAAACAGGCCATTTATCTCGGAGAAATCCCGGACATGGTGAATCACTCAGCAGTGCTTTGCCCTGCTGCCCCAGCTCCACACAAGCGTATGCTGATGGGTTCTACTGTAGTTTAATATCTAACCCTGAAGCTCTTGGCAGCCAAGGCATTTTGCCAACACTTTCATCACCACCCTTCACTAACCAGTTTGGTTAAGCTGAAAAAAGGAAAGCAAAATAACTTTTTATCTAGTGGTCTGCACAACATTTTCAATCTTAGCAAGAAGACACCTCTAGCTGTCATATTTCAAGGCTCAGATTTCTTGCTAGCTCCAAAGTATTTGGCATGGGAAAACCTTTAAGACTTGATGCATTTGAATAGCACTTTCTCCACAATGGGGAGCAAGTGGCTTTTATCATTCGACTGCTCAGTGTGAGCTCTGCCCTCTTACTGCTGCTTAAGCTTGTCACCCAGCTCAGTAGAAATACCCAGCTGGTAATACCAGCTGCTGATATTACCCAGCAGCAATATTAAGATATTGGCTGCTTACTTTTAAGGGAACAAGAAATCCATAGAAAAGGGGGCTTAGCACTACTAATTAAAAGGCCACCTGTACTCCAGGTGCCTCTTGCCTGGCCTTGCTTACTGAGGTTCTAGGTTGTCCCCTGGTGAGGTCCTGGCAACCAGACATGCTTCAGCTGCAGCTCTGCAATGTGCTGGTACCAACAGAGAGAAAACCAAAAAATCTCATCTGCCAGTGGGCCTTAGCTGGATTTGGGTAGAAAGCATCAACTGGGAAACTGTTAAGAAATATGAGAATATATAAAATATTTTTTCACAGTTCTGTAGTAGGATGTGTAGATGTACACATTTAGGGCCAGATCAGCCTCTACTGATGGATTTTCCATAGGGAGACTGGAACACCTGGAAGTTACTGGACTACTTCTTGACCTTTCACATCCCCTCCTGAGGAAAAAGGCAAAGGATGTTAAACCTCCCACATCTCAGAGGTCATAAGAGATGCACTAAGACCTCACATCATGCTCATTCCTGCACTGGGGTTTTCAGCAACTCTCCTGCAGGATCTCTGGAGCAAGAGTTAAGCTCAGTGCAGGGAAGCAGCAAAGTGGCATCAGTTGTGTTTGGGCATTCCAGGCAAGGCAGGGTTCTGCTCCTATGCACGCACTCCATCCCCCCTCACCCATTAAGATAAACCTTATTGCAGTCCTTTATAGGAAATAGCTCATTTTCCTTTTCTGGAAGATCTAGGTATACCATGTATATGAGTTGTTACATGGCTGGGACTTCTCTAGGCCCCGTTGCTTCTCAACATTTTTCAAGATTAGAGAGTTTTCAGTACACTGGCCATTTCAGCAAGGCTCTGGAATAAACCCATATTGGGAGAATTAAAAAGAGGAATGAATAATTTCAAGCTAACGGGCCTGATCACTCTTGGTCACTTACAACTTTAGGAAGTGATGCTGCAGTACTGCCACACAGACTATGAGGGAAGTTATATCCCCATAAGGCTTTGATTCCTGGAATTATGCATCTATGTCATGTTCCCAGATTTCATTTTCTCTTGCCTTTGACTCATTATCAGCTGCTGCAGCAGTCACTTTACCAGAAAAATACATGATTTGTAATACTCAAAGCACTTCCCACAAAACAAAGTCACCTACCTTCAGGGTAACTGAAGTAAGGCCACTAAGACCCAGCTCATAAAAATTACTTGCATTTCTTTTTGTTTTCTTTTAATATTGCACTCCTGATCCTTTAATCCCATTGAACTTTTACATATAAAATGAACAAGTAGTCCTTGTTTTAGACTCCATAGGTGTTCTTGTTGCGCATTTTTATGTGGCTTTTCAGCTTTGCTGCTGAAAGTGAAGTCACAGGCTCTTTAAGTGGTACATTCCTCTTACAAACGTGCAGCATATCTGACTAACTACAGTTGCAACAGTTTTAACTTGCAGCATACATCAGGAGAAAAACATTATGACCAGCCTTTGGAAATACTCACGTTACTGTCCTCCAAGAACTTAAGTGCTTTGGCTATGTTGTTCAAACGAAAAATGCGATGGGTTGAAGATTTGTATTCGTGCATCTAGATAAAAGAAGAGCCACAGTTTTTAAAATGGTGGAATTATTCAGGAGGTCATACAAAACTTAAAAACCTACAAGCACTGAGGCAAAACAAAGCTAGGGAAATCCACCTATGTAGAATTACTGCCATCTTTTGTGAGCAGTAAAATGCTTCAACTACATGATTGTAGCAAAACAGGGTTAGCAACCAGCTTTCCTGCTCTCCGGATGTTATCACTCTTTTGGACCTGCCACATTGATTATTTACGTAATCATTCCCCAACCACGTTATGTCACGGGATCAAATTTGCCTGAAAATCCATAATAATAGATTTTTTTTTGGTCTTGAATTAAATAAATGATCCTAATTAGGAAGTATGAGCAATTTTCATAGCAGGCACAGGCAGGTGGGAGGCAAAACCCCTCACTTTGGCAGAAATGAAACAGATTTTGCATGCCTGTCGCCCTGCAATTCCACTTTGGCACACTGTTTTTATCACATGCGTACACAAACACCTAACAATGTTTGGCCAGCTGACCTTGCCCCCTTCCCTGCCCTCCTCCCTGATCTCCTGGGGCATAGCCTACAGTCTACCATGATGTGCCTCCCCCTTCAATTTCTTTCCAGCCTGGCTCTCAATGCAATCTGTGTGAAGACACACAGAGACACTGCTGCTTCTGCTGCAGCTCCGCAAAACTCCTAGAATATTAAAAAATAGGTGGTTCTGAATGTGTGACCACACTCAGAGGCTATTCCTGCTGCAGAAAGCAGGTGGTCAGTCACTACAGAGCATCATCAGGTGATCACAAGTGCATCTGCAGGGGTGAGATGGCTGCAGAACAGGCCCCTCCTCTTGTCCAAGTGTGATACCCACAGAGAGGAGAGTTCTTGCTGGCAAGACTGATGGAGAGAGAAAACATTAAATTCAACTGTAACTGGGCTTTTATATTTGCACTGGGTGTTCCATTTCTGGTATGTGGAACTTTACATAGCTCTTACGAAAAAAGGAGGAGAGAAAAAGGTTCTGATTAGTGAACCTTTGCCCTGCTAAGTTAGGCGATATTAGTAAGACGAATGAAAACTGAGTCAGGATACTAGAACTAAACTCACACCTACAGCAAGCATCAGAAGACCTGCTGAGTGTCATAATGATCTCAGACAAAATAGAAACTGAACTTATGGATTAAAAATAAAAATACAGCAAATATGTGTTTTCTTGATAATGTGACTTAGGTGACCTCCAAATGGAATATGTGAACATTAATGTATCAAAGCCTTAAAAACCCTGAGGGGTAGGAACATTAACACTGATCACACACCACTTACACCTCATTGTTATGTATTTCCTTGAAATCCTACAGCTCAGGACACCAGCCTGTAACATAAGGAAATTACAACAAAGCTGCTGAAATTCTTATTACTATAGCCAAGACACGGCACCAAATGCACCCTTATTCCTTGGATATCCGTATATTGTTGCTCATAACATACCAAGCTCCATCCCTATGGAGGTTTCTCCCTCTCTGTACATACCAACTTCTGTCCTGACAGAACTTCCAGGAGCGCCATCAAGATTTTGCCATCTTGTATATCAATAAATAAGTCTTTCACTTTCAAAGGAGGCTTGCACTGTGAAGAAAAGAAACCAAGGAGCTTTTAAAGCAGTACTGTTTGGTAAGTCACCATGATTTTAGAGAGTCAGAAGGAGAATTTTGCAAGACAGAGATACTAGAAGCAAATCATAGCCTGCAGGAAGAAAGAGCTGACTATTCTTCGCATCAGTGGCAATTTTGTCCTAGGAATGTTGGAGCTAAAACTGAGGTACAGAATTGTAATTGAGATCAGACAAGGACTAATTCCAGATCTCCCATAACAGAATCTAACACTAAATACTCTGCTAAGAAGTGACCACCCAAGGGTTGGGTGCTGATCCCTCAGACTAAGACAAGTCTACCAGAACCAAATACCACTTCATACAGAAATAAACCTGTGATCCAACCAGCCACAATGTCCTGTCTCCTCTGAAAGGTTTCTGCTGTGCCATTCTGCTTCCCTGTATTTTCTAAGTACTTTAAATAGCAACTTCTTGCATTGTGTCTCTTTCTTCTCAGCAAACTCCTCCAAAGGGAACAGCGTCCTCACCTCACTGAGGTGTCAGATGATTTGTGCGCTATGAGGCACACAGCAAAATCAGCTCAGCCCTTAGGGGTAGTCTTAGCTGGAGCAATTACACTCTCTTCAGGTGTCACTCACTCACGTGTCCCTTAAGAGCCCACTCTGTTTATCTTTGGATGGGAAACACACTACTGTTCCATTAAGCACTACTCCAGGCAAACTGGGACAACACATTTTCATTACTGGTTCCTAATCTAGCCAAGAGTACTAAACAATGCTCCATGAAAGAAAGCAAGATATCATTCATTTCAAAATTAAATAACTTATCTGAAAGCCTCAACCCAAACCTTTTCTATTCTTTCAGTACTTAAGGCAAGAACAAGCAGAACTCAGAAGTGCATATTAGTCCCAATTATCCCATGACCAGCAGAGCCAGGTCCTCTCAAAAGATGACCCAAGTGGGATGGTCTGCTCCAAAAGGAGACACACCACACCGTAAGTTGCCTGAAGAAGTACAAGAAGACTTCATTGCTGCCTCTGAAAGGAAGAAGCCACTCTGCAAGAAGTGCTTCTTTGAGGATAAAGGCAGAAGCCACCTTTCTCAGTGAGTGTCTTTAGGGAATCACCTGTAATTAGAGACAGCTTTGATGAAGCTCTCATTATTTACGTGGGTATGTTTGTTATGCCACTTCCAGGAAAAACATTAATATAGCAGAAGACTTTTGCCCTTTCTCCAGAAAGGCATTTTGCTTTGTTGAATCAGAGAGGAAAAAAATTTGTATGTGCTCCAGAGAAAGCTGACCTACCCGCAAAGGTTCTAAGTCTTCATATGCTTGGCACAACAGAATTAACAGCACCCTACAGCCTTTTTCATGATATAATTCCTTCTGTAAATCAAAGACCTCCTCTATAGTCACAAATTTGACCACCCTTTCTGACAGCTTCCAAAACTGCAGTTAGTTTAAAGCCCTAGAGCCTGATTCACAAAGGCATCATGTAACACTGTCTTTGTTCTGAGAGGCCTTTGGGAGCAACTACTAATCAAAACATTTCTAGCTTGCCTTATTCTGATTTTCCAGTGAGTTTTAAGAGGATCCCTTTATGCCTTCAGCAACACTCAGTGCAGAATAGTGGACTTAAACAACTATTTACGTGATGCCTTTCTTCTAAAATCCCTTTACTTTACTGTGTCTGAAATGCAATCACTTTCCAAAAACTACAGTAGCTAAACTTATAGTCAGTTTGTGGCCCAATCTTAGACCCAGTCCATTCTTTCTGAAATGTAGCCATGGATACTGAGGCATTGTGAAGCTCAAACACCAGTCCAACTTAGGACTTGTCTAGATCGGGAGCTGGTCTCGTTTCTTGATCCTGCACTAAGCATTGCTACTGTTTCAGTAATATTAAGATTTTTTTTTTCTCTTTTCAACCATAACAGCAGGAAAAAGGTTCTCAGCATGACAGACCACTCAGGAGACTCAGTACTTATCTGCTATCAATAAGAACAGTAAATTATGTTTAATAGCCATATTATCTTGTGATTAAGAAACAACTACAGCTTAAAGATATGAAGGGATGTCCAAAAATTAGTTCTCTGATGTAAGTGGATATGTGAAGATCCCATCATACTGCCTCTCACAACACAGCTGACAAGGAATTAATGTTTTCCATCCTCAGATCTGGGATAAAGACAGGTTCTGAAGAACATCTGTCTTTGGCCACAATGCCTCAGATATTCAAACTTCCAGTCCAGAGAAGAACACAGACATCATCACCAGAGCAGCCTCAACCACATTTGATTTTGTGTGGGTGCATTCTATGGGAAAATTCTACCCTCGTGGTAACAGTCATTAGCATTAAAGACTTCAATGCACTTAAGATGAACTGAAGCTGCCCAAGCATTGATTGTGCCTGAAAACAAATTTTAATTTAGCCAGAAACAGGCTTTAGCTTTCTGTCATCCTCCTCCAAATGTCTCCGCATGCAGAAAAGTCAACTTTGTTTCCAAATTTTAACTCCTTTAAAAGGAGTTAACAGCAATCTGTCTATGGCTGTATCCTTGTATCCCAATATCAAGACTGTCAGTCTTACCTTTCCCAAGTGCAGGTTTATCCATCTGGTAAAGGTCCTCTTCTGTACATTTTCCCGCTCAACTAGAAATATCAGAAACAAAAAACAGCACTTAAGTTTCCAGAAAAGGGAAAGCTGGTAGGAAATTTCAGAAACTGATACACAAAACAGAATTCGTGACAGCCCTGTGAATAAAACAAATATATTCCAAACCAGGAGACGTAAGTTTGAGCTACAGTGTTTTATTCAATTTCTTTGCCCAGCTATACACTTGTAGAGACATTTTTAAAGGCAGGAGGAAGGAATCTCTCTTAGTTTTACAATCTTCAATGCTCAGCTTCTGAGAGGTGAACATTTATTTATGTGCTGTGCACAGCATTCCAGTGATGTCACCCTCTGAGCAGGCAGCTTGACCTTTCTATGTGAATTTACAGGATTATTGCTCTGACACCTATGGTGCAAATTGGGCTGGCAGATTCCAACATACTTACTTGCAAGCACAAGGAAACAGGACCAACACAACAATTTTGTCTTCATTCTTATGAATGGAAAAGCCTCATCAAATCTCATCTTCCCAGTCTCCTAACCAGTACGTTTAAAATCAAAATTCTGAGTCCCTAGATTAAAGAATCGTTTTATTTATGTTGGAATAAGACGAGGAGTTCTTGTTTCTTGCCAGAAGTGCTGTATGCTAGGTGCTGTACAAACAGCTCTCAGGCCAGCTGAAGAGTTTTTAATCACATCTGCCATTTCCTGAATCCATTTCCATAGTGAACTGCAGAAAAAGTGCAAGGGGAATCATATTACTGACCAGCTTTCATTTACCTTCTAATATAAAAAAGTAAACCATATATTTAATATAAATGAAGTAGACTGTCAAAGTAATATTTCATTTTAAAGACAATTATTCTCAAGTGGTTCTCAAGTTTCACTTGAATTAAGGAAATCTGGAAAGTTATGAACAAAACCCATTAAAACTAGTTATATGCTGTATTTCAATTTACTCGTAGAGTATATCAAATATATTTTAAAACCATTTTGTGTTTCTTCAGCTCTACAAAAATAGCTAACCCATCTACTGGGAAATCACATTCTGTAAAAGTCTGGTTTGTTTTTATTGGTCAGACTGATTACAGGCCAAGCAGTAGCTCCTGTAAATCAAATTTTAATATTGTTCTTTTTGATCATTTTAACTGAAGGGTCAGTAGCCTCTAATCATATGTATAATTTTTTTCCTTATTGTGATGCATTGGAATAGAGCTTTCAGCATGAAGCACATCTGTCACTTTCAAGTCCTCGTATTCCATAAAACCTGATTTTATATAAGATTGGTTAAAAAAAAGTCATTACCCCTTAAGTGCTTTAGAAAACATGGAAAATGCCAAACTAATTATTGCTGTTGGCTTTTCTTTTAAAATGTCTTAGAAGAATGTGCACAGATTTGAAACAGCTCTCTGCAAATGAAACTGTAAATTATATTAGGATTCCAGAGTATCTGTAAAACACCCACAGCATTTACCACCTACAAATCCCAAAGTACAACAAACTGAGAGATGTGTCACGTATTTCTATGGCTTCCCTTCCTTCAGCACCTTGGCCCCAGGACTGGCTTTCCATGCACTCCCACAGCCAAGGCTGAACAGAAGTGCTACGTGTCACCCAGGGTGTAACTTCCACAATCGATCTGCTAAAATTAACCTTTGAGGGTGGGTGGAGGTTAATGTTAAGCCACAACTTCTCCCAGATATACTCCTTTCTGATCAAATACACGTGTTGGTGCAAATAGGAAGGCAGAACAGACACAGGAGCTAGCAGCAGGCAACGGGGCCACCTCTTAAACTTGTCTGAAATGCTCAGGAATGCTTGGATGGGCATCAGTGCCAGGCTTTGGGAGGGAAAGGAGACCTTATCAAATGGGCTGGATATACAGACTTCCAACATCAACCAAAATCAAAGAGAAAACACAGAGGATACACAGAAACAAATATAATGTTTTCTGTTATCATCAGAGGCTTGGTTTCTTGTCCTGTTTTTCACCAGTCACTTCGACAACCTTCATTTTCACAGTAAATAAGGATGCAAAAGAGAGCTGTGTTTATTTACAGATCATCCATAAAACTGAGCATACATTGGCTCCTAATTTGGCTGCAGAAATTCTGCCATGATGCAAATTAGGAGTTGCACATATGCCTCAAAGGATGGGCGAGCCAAGCTGGTATTATTGCTTCAGGAAGCNTAGAATTTTTATAGTTGTTGAATCTGGAAAAAAAAAAGAAGAAAAAAAGAAAAAAAGGCACATTCAGGGAAGCACTTGCATACATGGACACACTTTTGAGATGAATCACTGAACATTTCTATAGCAAACAGCCTCTTTCCAGGAAGAGCAAAGACTCCAGAATGGGCACTACTTGATTCTGTAATAGTCTACAGCAACAGTACCTGGACGGCAAGAGGAAAAGGGAGGAAATGTGTTTATAAAATCCCTAAGGTAGACAAACCTCTAATGCAGTCCATATGCTCAGTGGCAGAGTTAATGGGAAAAGTTCAGCACAGGTATTTACTGATGTGTGCCTATAACTGCTATTCTTCTCCAGCTTTGTGGACCTCCCAGTTTCGGTACAGCCCCTCTTCTCCACAACCTTTTCATTTAAGATGATTGTAGAGACTCTATAAACTTTATACAGTTTCTATAAATTAAATGGAATCTTTTTTTCTCCTTCACACCTACTATTATATAAAAGTGAAGAAAATCATTCAAGTCTAAAGTTTCTATGCTTATGTATATAGTTTACTGAAACTGCACTGTGTTTACTGGGCAGCTAGAGAGTAATAACACCCTTATAAAATAATTACATCCACACATAGCTGGCCTGCACACAAATACCATGCTGGAAAAGAAGTCCTGCTTTGAAGGTTGGATTGAAAGATCTAATGCTGGAAGGTAGTAAAAGTTAGGAATTACCATTTTGATTCAGCTCATACCTTGACATAAGAGAAAAAAATTACACAGAGAAATTTTGACCACCACACAGAAGCTGGGTCTCACATACCCTTCCAATAAGCTCAACTGTAACTTGTTTTCACAGGAGGGTTGAAGATGTTGCAGAGGCACAGTGTTTATATCAAAGTGCATGTGTAAGTCAATGACAGGCATTAGCTGCAATAATTTAGAGGGGAAGAAACCCCTAGAGAAGAAAAGTGTGTGCTGTTAGGATGATGAACCTATTCTATAACCCACACAGTTCTTTGCCCCTCACTGTGTCCTAGGGGACAGGAACTTGGCAGAATTTGGCGCAGCCCCAGTATCTGCACCTTAGTAAGTGTGAAAATAAATATTCACAAAGATACACCGCTCTGTCAAGTCTTATGGCAAAGGCAACTAATTTCTCAAAGACTAAAACTAAGCTATTTCAAAAACCATTTGGGCAGAATTCAAGGTTAAGCTGCTAATGCACAAGGGAGTTCAGCTGCTTTCCTGTGTGGCACTATTTTCTTCCCCATCAGTCTAGAAATTCCTCAGGCATTTACTGATGCCATTTCTTCCTCTCTCAAATCTCCTCAAAGGTCATTACTGTTGCGTCACCTACAGGAAGCCAATCCCTAACAGCCTCTACATACAACAGCAAATTTGAGATAGCAAATATTGATTTGCTTCTAAATACTATTTATTCTGTTGTTGTAGAACCAGTTATGAATAATCCTCTGAGGCACATCACTGTGGGGCTGGGCACATCAAGGAACTACGAAACGTGGAAGTTGATTTGAGTGGAACACTTGTCAGTGTGTAATTACATAGCTTCACTAAACTGCTTGATTTGCATGTATGGATATTACTCCCAAAGCAAAGCAGAAGGACACTTAAATTTGCTTCCAAACCTATTAGCATTTCATCTAGCATATCATCATGAGATGACGTTAAAGTCTTCACAACAGGCCAAGCTGGCTTTTAGATCCACTTGCAACTTACCTTCTGGACATCTTGCTAAGTACCAGTTTTATAATATGCACAAAAGCCAGCTTCCTTGTTTCTACCACAATTTACAACCTCTATAGATACAAGATATACCTGTTATTAAGAAGAAGCAAGTTTTCAAGATGGTAAATGATGGTGTTGGCCACCTAACTGTGACAGAGGGTGCTTTAACTGCCCTTGGCTTGAGAAGCCCACATGTACTTCATAAGTAACCAGTGGCCACCACAGAACCAGCTCATAACGTGCATGGCTCTGGAGGCATTCCAGCATTTGCCAAAGGCTTTGACCTGAAGAAAATGGCACTTCTTATTACACAACAAAAATATATGGGAAAATGTATGATAATTAAATACTACAGCCTAACTCCAAACTGGAATGTGGTTCAGACACCCTAACTCTTGGGAAATGCAAATTCCTCTCCTTCTGCCTTCCTCACCCCCAAACCCTCGTTCACACAGTTAAATCAACCAGTTTCTAGTGAACACAGGCTAAACAATCTACTTTTGAACTCCAGGCCAATAAATAAAACAAGAACTGGATTTTAAACTTGGCTTCATAGTGTTCCTGCACTGTGACAGCCTAGGTATTTCTGATTACTAGGCAACATACTATCAAATCTGAATATTATTTTCTCTGCAAACAATCCCCACGAAGGAAGCCAGACTGACATCTTAGAAAACTGATTTTACCTAAGATTGCTTATTTGCGATGATGAGAGATGCAAGTAATGGCTTGCAGGCAAGTAAAGGCCATGCCATTAATTACAGTAAGTGGTCAGGCATTACATACAGGATGTTGCTGCCAGATACCAGATACTGCGTCTGAGAACTGTAAGGAAGCACAGATCCTTGTCCGGGAGACCTTCTGCTCTTCAAACACGACACATGGGACAAAGTTCAAATGCAAACAACAAGGGGCACATGCAAGCAACACATCTGACATGGGAAGGCTGATTAAAGGTGTGCTGTAACAAAAATAAAAGGGGGGTGAGCAAGGGAGACTGGGGTAGCAACTGACAGCAAAACAGCTGGAGAGTAGAGATTAAATGTGTAAATTAGGGCAGGGAAAAGTGCAATTCAGTTTTCCGCTTTTGTTTCATCTCAACACAGAGTTACATTAAACACATTGAATGCTCAGAGACTTAGTCTATATTATATGAGATGAAAAAATATCTCACAACATAAGACAACATATAGGAAAACACATTCCTCTCATGTATATGATGCAGTTCAGCTACACTGCTCTCTGAGTACTCAGTACTTGCATGTAAAAATCTCCGTATTTGTAGGAGTGTGAATTTTAAAGGCATAATCAAAGAATAAGGAATAATTTTATCCGAATTGCCTACAAAATTAATTTTACAAGCTTCTGAACTCCTGTGAATTCTATATTTTCCTTGTGCTTACGAAACCCCCAAACAGCTCAGAAGATTAATATAAATTTTCTGTTTGATCTATACAGGGGTTGAAGGCTTTGTTGTGTACCATATGCCAATTTGATGTAATTTGGAGCACATGAAATATTAAATCTTAAAAACTCTGGTTTTCTAAAGGAAACATTAACTACACTATATAACATGAGTCTGCTCTCAAGTTACCTCCTATGAAACAGGGCCTCTAAGCCTTCCAGATGAAGTTGTTAAGTTAATTGTTTGTTGAAACTGACCCATTTATTAGGGTCCTTATTAAATTTCTATGGCAGGTGTTGAAAGCTTGAGGCTTTTTCATTCCATAGAAGTTGCAGAGTCTGAGTCTTACTGGTTCAAAATTCTTTAAAACTCAGGTTGGTCCTGCAGAACACAAACATCGTAAGATCCCAGGCGTTACATTTTCATTAGCTGCAGCTAAACAGGTTTCTTTTGGAGTTCACTGTCTGGTTATAGCAAAATATTTACTGCTGCAATTGGTATATTGGGATTACATGCACCAGACAAATATTACAGGATGAATATGAGATTTCTAAAAAACTCTTAGTGCTTCAATCCTCACAATGTCTGAGACAGATGTTCCTCTTACCAAAGCATTAGAAAGATGAATTTACTTGTAAATTCTACTAGGCTCTGGAAGAGAAATCCTACATAAAATATTACTATTAGAGCTGATCAAAATAGCTTCCAATGAGAGGGATTTATATTTCCCCCTTGAAAACTAATTTGGTAGTGGCAGATGGTGAAGATTCCCCTCCATGTACCCTTCAATCACAAAGCAAACATCTTTGTTCTCATGACTCTTTATACACATGGAAAATGTTATTGAGCAGATTAAAAAAATTTCTCATTTACATACCAGGAATGTTATGAAACAAAAATCTGACAAGGTTAAAAAAGAGAAATATAATTCTGTTCTGAACACTCTGAATGAAACAAACATCAGTGTTTACTGGGAAGATTGCTGGACCCAAATAAAGTATTAATTAGGCTAAATTCAATGGGTTTGGAATTGATCTAACAAGTGATTTAAGTGTTGATCCTGCAAGAGGTTTTCAGGCTGTGCAGAGCACCTCTTCTGGTTTATTACACACTGTTCAAGGATCACAATATTTCCTTCTGCTCAAGAAAAGAAACAGGATTTGCCATTACAAGCAATGGCCATTAGGAGAAATGCAACAACAACCAACATCTTGGTTCAAGAGTTGCTCTTTGGCCAGAGTTCATGGTATTCCATTGCTGTTTGCACTAGTCTGGTTTCTCCAAACAGTTCACCTCCTGGGACTGCTGATGTTCCTTGGAAGTATTGGGGTTCCCAGCTCTGCAGCAGGTAAAATGTCCAACCCTTGTCATTGCTGGAGTGCTGAACTCTGCTTACAAGCACAGCGCTGAACTTCAGTTTCAACCTCCTGCACCTTTCCTACCTACTTGAGTACATCAGGTCTGATTCTCTTTGCTTGCTCAAAAATAAAATCAGGAGTGCCCTTTCTAAGCTAACAAAATAATAGTAGCTGCACTCAGCCAGGTACCAGTTAGCCCCATCTTCATACCAGTTAGAGAAATGGCTCTTGAATCACGTTCACACTGACATGGTTTTACTAGCATTAGCACAGCCCTTTCCCTCCCACACGGAGAAGAATGCCCCATACCCATACCAGTATCTGCACCAGTATCTATACATCACGTCTAATATGAGGTCTCCATCTTCATCCTTTGGCATCTAAAAAGAAAAATACAACATCTTCCAGAAACCATCCTACATCAGCCAAGTAAGGGCTTGTCACAGAATCCATTCCATTCCATCTCCGTTGCTCTGCATTTACCTTTAATTGTTGTGGCAAACCTAGAAAGCCTAAGCTGTGAAATTCTTCAAGTTTTTTGGCTTCCAGAAAGGAAAAAAAAAAATCCTTTTTATTGAGACACCAAAATCTGAAATGCACTAAGATATTATGCTATACATCAGATCTGACAACAGTGCTAAAGCCTGAATAATTTGAGATGAGCAAAGAAGCCAAACAAAACCCACACTATGTGTCAGGGTTATTTGGTTATTTCTTGACATTCAGAGTGAGATGAGAACTAGCATGTGGCCAGAGTCCCACTGTTTCCTATGTTTGTCAGTTAATGTTAATAGGTTGGTGCTTAACTGTACTTTTATGCTTTTAAACCATTGTAACTGGGTTTTTGAGCAGAATTAAGAAAATGAAGGTGCAAGAGGCTTTAACACAAAATTTGAACTCTCACTATTAGTAAGCAGGACCTTTAAAGCACCACAGGATGGGATAGAAGAGTTGAGAAGACAACTGCCAGAGGTGTATAATCTCTCAAATCCTCTTTGCAATTTGCCTTCACCTGTGGCAAACTCAGAAACAGAAGTTTTTTCTTCTTCTAAAATCAGGTATTGAAAGTCAACCACAAATGTGTCACAGAAATACCTTGCAGGAGCCCTGAAATCACAAAGAATTGCTTGTTGGAGTGCCTGTGTCTTCCAGATTTCTCTTTTTACTTCTCCCACTGGCCCCAAACAACTCAAGATTACCCAGCCAGTAGATCAGCCAAACCAAGAAGTGCTTACAAAGCCTTCTGAACAGGACACCACAACACTAGAAGAGGTTCAGAAGTAAAACTTACTTATACACGTGCAGTACTGCAAAACCAGTAGTAAAAGCCAGAAAGAGTAACTCACTGCAGGGACCACCTAAACCTACTGGTGTGCTCAAGAAAGGGAGTGGGCTTGGGTGGGTACCCCTAGTGAGAAATATGAAGAATCCAGAATCACACCGTCTTCTGCCTCTCTTCCCACTTATCCATCCCTTTAATGTCTCTTATCAAAGCCAATAAGCAGCACAGAAGAAATAGAGAGAGGAGTATGGTAATCAGGTGAATAGTAGAGACATGCAGAAATACATACAACTCTGAGAGCAAAAGATTGAAGAGATTTACGGAGATTAATATTAACTAGAGAAAAATCCTGTGGCTTTGGAGGAATAAGCAGATGCTTTGTTCATTGTGGGCCAGACATGTGATCTGAAGTAGAGGGTATGAGGCATCTTGGAGGGATGGAGAAGACACCAAAACCAAAAACACAACATAAGAGATGGGAGCTACACTGTGTAGCGTGCTGTATTGTAGAGCAAGGCAACCACCATTTAAAAACGGATGAAGGCGGAGTGTAAGGAGTGTAAACTGCCAAAGTGAGGTAAAAATGGATATAAAGCTGAACTGCAGCAGAGGTCCTTTTGAGATGCATTTTAAAAAATCCAGGAACCCAGCAGTGACCAGTATACACCCCTGTGGAGTTGCCTTTTGTCTCAAATGACCCGTTGGGAGGCATTCCAGGAGGCTTCAAGGGAGTTATGCCTGCTTTTCTAAGAAAGGGAACTTGCCACAGAAGTTGCGGGCAGATCAAGGATGGCAAAATTCTGAGTGTTCAGCGAAGTCAATCATGTCCCCACAAGACCCTAGCTGACCCCAGCTCTGCCCCCCTCTAGCCCGAACACAGGCTGCATGTACAGCACAGCAGAAAGCCTGGTCCCCTCTGCACACTGGCGAGCACTGCTTTGTTAGCACAGGGAACTGCGAGCTGGAAGTACTGGGCATTATTCTGGGTGACAGTATCCAGCTGCCAAAAGTTAGCAGATGAATCATTTTTCTGAAGTCAGTAGCAGTCTTTCTTTTGCTCCAGAAGTCTTTAAAAACAGGTTATAATGTGTGAAGATCATTTGGAAAGAGTTATTGGCACAGCTTACCAATTAATCAAAACTAGAAGGTGTCAGACAAAATTTTGGGACTGGGCTTGGATTAAGGCCTGCGGTAACACTCATGATCCCAGTTCTTCCTGAGTCTCCAGAATGTGGCAGTGCAGCCCTCAAGCAACTGATGCTCTTGATGGAGCTCCACATTTTTAGCTGCATGCCTGAAGGCAGGTTTCAACAAATCTGCCAGGATGAAAACCCAAGGAGAAAAAATGTGTATATGGGCTCTCTTGTTCTGAGGATCCAACAGTAAAATAGCACCATTTTATGGTATTAAACCAAGGTCATGAAAAACCACAGCACAGTGAGCTGTAGACATTTCACACATCTTCAACACTGACACTGACATATCTCCTCACTTTGTCATTAAATAGTTCACCTGTAGCCTCCAGGACAAAAGCCAATTCTTTAGTTCTCTATTTTTTGCAGCTCTTTTCCAAATTTCAAACGAGAACATGGAAGGAACCATGAAAATTCATGCTTTGTCCTTCATGGCCAACATGGAACATCCACTCAGAAGGAAAGGCAAACATAAAAGAATTTGGATTTAAGTGCCAAGCAAATATTTGCGTTATTTACAGACATTTCCAGAAACAAAATTACTCATAGCAAGAAAATCTGCTTTCAAGCAAAAACTCTGTTATTACATAAGTATTCTCTGGGTTTGCACTGCACCTTTAACCCAATTAGGTCTGTGATCCTCCTTATCAGACTTTCCTGTCCTTGGGGACAAGACACAGCATTGTCTCCTGATGCAAAGGAGAAAATGGGAGCACCAAGAACAGGGACCAATTATCATGCAAGCAACAAGCCCTTCCTTTAATACACTCCATGGTGCTCATACGGCATCACATCTTTCCAAAGGGCACATTTAAATTCAAAAAGAATTCAAAAAGCTTGTGGAAAGAACACGTATTTTGTTGCTTTGAGCTGTGCTCAACACGCGTAACGATCCCTCCTGAGACGGGTTTAAGAGATACACCTCAAAA
This sequence comes from Oxyruncus cristatus, assembly GCA_013399855.1. Lineage (NCBI taxonomy): Eukaryota > Metazoa > Chordata > Aves > Passeriformes > Cotingidae > Oxyruncus > Oxyruncus cristatus. The sequence continues at coordinate 3,182,318 of VXAY01004929.1, read as the reverse complement.
CTGGACGTAAGCCATTTGTTTGCTATATTAGCTTGTACTAGGAAGAAGTTAATCTGACATTCCAGAGAAAGGTGGACCTTCCAATATATGTCATAGTGCCTAGAACAAGAGGAATAAAGGTACTTTGGCAAGAGAGGGAGGGCCAGCACAAGGGAGGGCGTCAAACAGCTCTTTGGCAGCAGAGCTGGCCTAGTGTGTTAAGCAGTCCTTGACTCAAGAGCACTTACATATCCAAACACTATCACATGAGCTCACTAATGCTCCCCATGTTACTCTTGCACTGCCTTGCATCTCCCACCCCACGCCCTAACAACAGGATTCTGGTTAATGTGTGTTCCTCACGTTTTTTTATCCATTTGCCACATCAAATCATGAATGTTGTGCAATGGGAATAATGCAGAGCATGAGGGCTGACAGCATTCCTGTTGCCGTAGGAGTCAGAAGAGCTCTAATCAGTCAGCTCCTGTTCTGCCTCTTTTTCCTCTCTTTGACAGGCTTACCTGCCAATTTCAGCCCAGAGGACTGCTGGTATGTGCTGGATTTGGTTAACAGGTGATACATCCACCTTTAGGCCTCCAAGTACCTTCAGAACTGGAACGTAAATGCTCTCCAACAGAAAAAAAAATCACTGTTCAGCCTCCATTTTTCTTAATCCATAGGGTGTGAGATGGATGGATGAGCAACAGAAGAGGACAGTGAAGACACCACTGCTGTTGGGACTACACACTCCAGTTCCTTATGGCAACTGAGCTGGACAATCCGGTAAAATAGGAAAAGACACCAAAAGCACCAGGAAGGCTGTGCTGCACACAGACTGATGTCTGCAACTCCTTGTCAGCACTGCTGAGATCAGGTGAGCTAGTATAAGCACGGACATTGCATACAGGGTGACAGAGAACGACCAGATGTGTTCCTCACTCGGGCCATGTCTCTGCTCAGACCAAGATATTTAAAAGCTGTTTTAGTGCTGTTTGTATATAACTTGTATAAGATTCTTTTATAATAAGCCTAGGTATCTCACACAGCTGTGCTGGAGCCAGGTCAGAGCCATTCTGCCTTCACGTGGCACTTTCAGCTGAGAAGCCTTCACTGGTGGTCAAGGCCCTGTGCAGCAACCAGTGCCTTGCCTTGCTCACGCCATCCAGCAACTGCTTCGCTTTGAGAGCCTGGTTTTAAGTTGAGAAGCTTAACTCCTGTGAGGAGTTTCTACTCTTTACAGCTGTATGAATTGACCCAAGGTAAATGAAAAATTTCAGAAATATGAGGCATGACTCATGGATTTCGAGAGCCAGAGTCCACATATCCTCAATGTGTGTCATTTTGGGATCATGGAAAGACATTATTAAGTATTCCAAGGACTCTGGCAGGCTTGAAGTGTGCATGGCAATGAGCTTCATCAAAGCACTTGCAGCAAAGTCAGACTATAGAATTGAGTAATCATGACTAAAACATGCTCATACAGTCAGTTCCCCTCAGGATTAGAAACACAATGAAACCTTCACAGAGAAAAAAATCAAGAACGCAGCTACCTGATTGCAGCCTCTTGCATGGCAACAGGGAAACAGCAAGTCTTTAAGCAGAAGATGCTACTTTGAAACTGAGGTATCATTAAAAAAATAAAAGGACTCTCGATGCCAAACAGCATGCAGACTCTGCCACAACATATTGCTAGGAACGCCATGGATACCAGAGTATGACCTCTATTAATAAATCCTACATAAAGCATGGCAAGGAGAAGGCTCCAAGTCCTAAATATCTGCAGGAATTCCTTTCAGACCTTGGGCAAATTTCCATGATCTCTGTGCTTCTCATCTGTTACAGTGTAATCATTCACACTTTGAAGGCATCTTGAAACTGAACCCACAAACAATGACTGCAAAGTCAGGACCCAATGTTTAGAAAACACGGAATTCATAAGATGATTTTTGTGATACATCTATCCAACAATATCACAACTGCTGATCAATAACATCATTTACACAACCAAGGAAGGAATGGCAATAGGACTTCATACAACAGTGTACCTCTCTTGTGCTAATTTTGTTTGCACACGTATAAAGTTTGACCCCGGCGCAGTAAAGTTGTAAAGACAGCAACGCCTTTTGCCTACTAACCCTGTCATACTGGAAGCAACAGAGAAGAAAAAGTTACACCTTCATCAGCAGACCATTCCTCCCTTGCTCACCAACACAACTTTCATAAGCAAGTCACTTGAAAAGTGACAGAACGGGAATTTTGTTTTAGTGTAACTTCATTTGGAAGAAGAAAGTGAAACTTTTCATGATTATCTTTTAGTTTATTTTTCCATTAATAATTATGACTGCAATTTAGCTGTGAGAATGGCTTTAAAAATATACTTTCTCCATTTCAATTTATTTCTACAGCTGCAGAATTACATTGTTTAACTTTGCTTTCTTAAGTGGATTTCCTTTGGCTTTGGCTCCCATTTAATAAAGTCACTAGTTTACTTAAAACAGCCTCTGCAGTTTCAGTGGATTAATGCAGTAAAGCCTAACTTGATTGAAAAATAACTTTGCTCCATGTTGCTTTACTGCCAGTCAGCTCACACAGACTACAGCTGTGTCTGGCCAACAGACCAGTTATTTCACGTTTTGTTTGTTTTCAAACGGTCAGCAATGGCAACACCAATAACATGCACCCTCTTCATTTTCAGGTTCTGTGGTGTGTGAAGAGTAGGCGGGAATCATCTAAGTGGAGACGTTGTCCGGAGAAGGCTTTGCTGCTCTGCTGAACATCAGCAGTTTATAAAAGCCAAGGGAGCAAGTATAGACCAAAGACAGCAATATAATTACTTACAATTCCATGCCAGATGAAACACGTGGGTGGCAATTAAGTACAAAAGGCTTGTCAGAAATCCCTAAGCACATAATTTAATCAGGATTTGATGCTATGACACTGCAACATGCTGCACACCTCTTTAAGGTCTGCAGAGCCTTCATCCCTCACTTATCTCCTATCCTGCAGCACTCTGGGCACAGATGTGTCCCCCAGAGACTCTTCCACAGAGACAGCACCCACAGCTCAAGATAGGCATCAGGATTTAGCTTTTATTTGTCTGCTAAAACAAAAAGATTTAATCCATATATCATTTTATTATGGTGTAAACAATAGTTGCTGTTTTTTCAACACTGATAGGTTTAATTTTAGAGCTCTTTTTTTGTAGGATGGTTACATTAAACCCCACACGTGTAAGCAAACAAAGACTGACATTAAGAGATGAGAAGAAAGGACCATGGGCCCTTCAAACTCCCAAAACAAACCTTATCTGCCCTCTCGTACCTTGTCCAGAAAATTAAAAATGGAAATAACTGTTGACTTTCACAAATATCAGTATTGGCTCACATATCTCTGCTGGAAAAAAAAATAACCAGTTGATTTACTTCCATGTCCACTGAACATAGGATTTTAAAGCTTAATTATATAAATCCTTCCACTTATATGCTTTCAGACCACTCTCTCCATTAAAAAAAAAAATTAAAAAGACACAGTCAGATATAGAAGTGCAATTATATAGCAAAGAGCATAATTTTGTCACAAACAACATGCAGGTAAGTAAGGACTTTGAGTTTCTGAGTAAGTAAATTAAAATTTACAAAATAATGACAAAAAGTACATAGACAAGTATGTATTTGCAATAGTATTTGCAAATTTCAACAGAAATCTCCTTGTTATAAAGAACATAAACTTTGCTAAGTGAGAGACAACAGACTTCTACAGAACTGAACTGTTAAGAAAGATGTGATGGGGTGAAGAGATGAAACCATCTGGTTTCAGGAGGAATTGCCCATCAAAGGAAAAACTTTCTGCTGGTAAAATCTGACCCTTTTCCTCTGGATTTCTAGAAACTTAGTAAATTGATCCATGCAATTTTATAAAGGGGCAAATATAAGAAATTATTATTATACTGATTTTACAAACAGTTAGAGTTGACTGATTTGTCTGATGTCACACAAGAAGCCAAGTGACATCTTGAGCCTTGCTCTTTAAGTCACACTTTTCATGGTATGCAAGGATATGCTTAGAAAGCACTGATTTGATTTGAGTTGCTATGAAAACCATGGACCTATTAACTGCAGCTTGTGTGGGCCCTTTTCTTAATGAAATCCACTGAGATACTGGACTCCACAGCTAAAATAGGTTTTACCATACAGGTTTGAAGCGAATGAATCTGGAGCAGATTGTACTTGCTATAAAAAGTAAGGGAAAAAAAAGTCTTCAAACTTGCATTTGTCCCAAGAGTCACATAAAATTTCATGTCTCAGGGTTGTCTTCTAGGGAAAGGAATGTTTCCCTGGAAACGTGTTTCTAAATAAGGTTGTTCAACTCATATCTTGCACTAGCAGTTTGTTCTTCAAGTACAGAGACAGGCTAATCAATGCCGAGTTGATATTCCTGAAACTTGCCCGCTCTAGTCAAATCCCACAATTTCTTAGGATCCCCCTATTTTTAATAACTGAGAGCATAACAAAAACATAACCTGTGGTCCAAGTTACTTCCAAAATGGATGCAAGTCCTCATCTCATACTTTAGCAGCAGCCCTAACGCATCTTGAACCTCTGGCATAAAAACAGAGATGCCCTACTGCTAAATACTCTTCACATCTGAGACAGCTGGTGCTCAATCAGGTACCATAGGCATTCCAGGAAAGGGAATTTATCCTGACTTCATACCATGCCTGGCACACAGGAGCACCAATCACTTATAAAAGAAGGATCCAGAGCTGTTCCAGTTAAGCTATGACTAATTACACATTTCTGAGGAGCTCCTGGTAACCAGCAGAGGAAATCTGTGAAGTCACCGTGGTGTGTGGTTTCAGGAGATGGGTTCCATCCTTACCCAGGCACTAATGTAAGCATTTGTCTTAGTTTCCTCATGGACAAGGCATAAATGCTGGTGAATACTTCACTTTCAGACCACCAGAAGGAGCAGCGTATTTCCAGCATCCCTTCTGGCTACCCTGAACTTCTTGCCAATATCCACGTACAACCAGGAGGCAGCGCTGGTCCTGGCATGTCTCCTAACAAGATCTCCAAGTTTGCAGTGGGCTGGGCAGAGTGTAATTGCTGTCTTGTGTCTCTGCCTAGGAAGAGCCAGCTCTGAAAAAAGTGGATGGGTGATACCAGCCTGTGCCCTATCATCTTTATGCTTTACCAGAACAGAAGTGCTGGAAGACATCATGCTTATCTCTTGTGACTTCTTACCTGGCAGATGGATTTTTTTTGGAGACAAACAATTGTTTTATCTTTTGATACAAGAATGGTGACAAGAAAAAGATTATTTGATCTGAATAAAGGAAGACTTAAGACTTGACAGAATGTTTTTTTCTCCATGTGTGAGATCTCTCATGAGTGGCACTGAAAGGCTAATTTGCTGTCTCTCCCAGCAAGAGAACTAAGGAACATCAAATGAAAACATCAGGGTGCAAGTTTAAAAGTAAAATTAAGGGGACTGCCTCTTCGCACACAACGTAGTTGCACTGTGGAAGTCCTCACAGCCAGACACTGAGGATTCAACATATTTAGTGAGAGCTGAAGGGGAGACATGGTCACAGAAGGGTAATTCACCTGGGCTTCTTCACCAATAAACTCCCTTCTGGCTCTGGAAGTTCCTGGTTTGCAAATGGCTGCAAGACTAGACAAGGAAATTGTGAAAACTTCTTATACTAAGTATGTACCTCCCTTTGGCCACTGTCAGACAGAGACACTTGGCTGAGCAGACCTTTGGTGTGACTACATGGCCCCCAGTACATTCTCCTACCAGGTATTGCAGCGTATAAGTCTCAGATGTGGGACAAGTCAGAGAGAATCTGGGCTGAAGGCAGTCTGACATATTCCTAGGCTGAAGCAAAAGACCCCTTCGGACAAAAGGCCCTGGGAGATAGAGAAGAAGTGAGAAACCTTTGTTGTTCCATGCTCATATAGCAATAGGAAGGCGAGGGGGTTGGGTTTGGTTTTCTTTTCCACTATTGCCCACTCTGTCCAATCTACAGTAGGACTTCCACCATTGCAGATAGATGATTGTTATCATACTTGACATCAATTGACAGTCTTCTTTAAGTGATCTTGGATGGTCTCACCCTTAGATGGACTGAAACATTAAAAAAAAAGCAGGGGCAGGGACGGATCTGAATAAGACAATCCTTTTTGGCTACTTGCTCTAAGAGCAATTCACTCACTTTTACTGTTAAAAAGTAACATGCCTTGTTAAAGTCAACTGCTTTAATAAATGACTTTATTAATTTCAGATGTACTACCCTATTTATAAAACAGTTGGCCTTGTTAAGCCAGCTGTCTGTTAATAAAACAGCCCTGAAAACTTTGCACAGTGTATGTCTTACTGGGTGTAGCTATCACAGAGCCCATGGGTGGGAGAGAACTATTGGCATCCAAAGTTGGACACACACAGAAAAACCCCTACAGTAAGCATAAGAACCAAAGTAAATAAATAGGTCTCCTGTCACACCCTGAAGGTTGCCACCACCCAGCGCTTGCCAAGGAAAGCACATTCCAGATATGGGGCCCTTCCTGACTGCCACAATTACTCCCAGAAACAGGTCTAATCCATCAGACTCCGGATCTCTATGGGAAATCAAAAGCCAGAAATAAAGTCAGGAAAGTGATAAAAAAATTATTCTCAGACAGGTCACCACAGAGAATATTTTTAGACCAGAAACAGTGTGCTTGATGTGGGCCAGAGGCAAAGAGCAGTTACTTTCTCTTATCCTCACAGTGAGCACTATTTCATTGATGCCAGCATCCTCTGGAGATTTATTTCTCCAACCCCTTGCAGATCTGTTTAGCTTTAGCCTGACCCCCAATTGCATCCCAGAGATCAGAAAATGCCACTTCTGCCTGCTTTGCCTGGGGCAGTCCCTTTCCCTTGGGCTGACTAGGCTGTATGAAAATGTCTCTTCTTTCCCTCCCTTCATCAGGAGAGCTTCTTATAGTGAAGTGTATGTTTGCTGAGCAGCTAAGGATATGGAAAATCCTGCTATTGAACATTTTCCTAACAATGTAAATGCTTGACAGACAAGGTCACCATTGTATTTACTTGCTTTAAAAAGCAAAGATTACAATATCAACTGAGTGTCTTTAAAGAAACCTGCAGCTTCCAGGAGTGCCAGCATCTACAGTCCAATGCCTTTGGCCCATAAGAGCATCCTGGGACTTCCAGAATAAGCTCTAGGCAGAGAAGTTATCAGTCAAAGATAAGAAGAAAGAATTTCAAGCAAAGAATTTGACTCTGATAAATTCTGCACATGTGGTGCTACATGAGAATGCTTTTTCAATTCAAAGTATCTCACTGCTGCCTCTATTCTCTTCTGAGGGGAGAAAAAAAAAAAAGTATTTCTTAACCGGTATTTTTTGAGGAATTGCACCTGGAGCAAGAGAATGCCACAGTTATCAAAAAGGACTCTGTGTTCTTACTGAGGAAGCAGTTCAGTCCCCCAGCACTGCAACTACCCATCTCATGACCTACACATAAGGTGCATATCCAAGCACTTTTCCCACAAAGCCACCTGTGCTGCACTCCCAAGGACACATCCCCTTCAGCCTATCTGCCACCACTTGCAGTTTCTGGGCAGGAGCTTCTCACACTGGAGTCCTTAAACCTCAGATGATCTGCATTGGTCTTGAGACACTCATCAGCAGCTTCTTACAGCTTGGAGACTTTGTATTCCCTTCACACATAGAGGTGAGAAGGTAGAATTGTTTTGCACCGAGGAATGTTGTCAGCAAACCACATATTTTGGAGAACACATTTCTTCAACAAGTTTATAGTTTCTCAAGTTGTAACATGGATCAATGAGGTGTTGATGGCCAGTATGGCACATCTGAATTTTCGCCTTCAGTTTGGAAGCACCAACTCGCGCTCTTCCCTCAAATGCCCGTATGGTTCTTGCTTCAAATTGTATGAAAACATCCCTGAAAACAAGCTATCGTTGTCGTCTGTACTAAGTAGGTTCATGAGTGCTACCAGGTGTTTCAGCTAGCTCTGCAAACAAGGATGCTCATTCCTGGTGAATGCTCATTCCAGTGAAACCCTCTGCTCGAAATGGGAGTTGGTGGTATGAGCAGTATCAGGCCTATCAGTCACTGGAAATGGGTAACTTTTGTCCTCTACTCTGTTGCTTTTAGCCAGTAAAAGTTTCTTCCTCATTATGAAGTTACAGACCCAACGAGGCCTAATTCAAACCCACATGTCCTCTGGGTGTCTGTTCACAAATGCCCTTGTGCTCCACATCGCTACTGTCAGCGTCCCAAATCACCGTCCCAGATTTGGACCCTCCTGCCAATTCTTCCCAAAACTGCAGAGGTGCTCACTGCTAACCCAGTTCTGTCGAAATGATCCCTATTTGCTAAATCACCTGTGCAGCCACAGCAGCCACGCCACAGCAGGAGGTCTCAGGGACTCAGCAGCAGTGCCATGGCCAGAGCACTGTCCTGCCCACAGCTGGGCTCCCCTGACCCTGCAGGCAACCAGGGCTGCTCTTCGGGACTTCTGCCAGCCTGGGACACGTGGGGAATTGCCCTCCCTCCCTCCTTTGCCCCAGCCTGCAATGAGGAGTTCTACTTGATACTTTGCGTGCCACTGTCTAACATACGCACACAGGATAAGATGCTACGTTTTCTGTCTTTGTTAATCTCTTCGAGCTCCTTTAATTGCAGCCTGGAAGCTTTTTGCAGACTAGTGGTTGGCATTATTTTATCCTTTCCCTGAAGAGTTCAGCTGCCTTTGCTATTTACAGGCATTTCTCTAGGGCTGAATCTCAATTTTTGCTGGGATATGGAGTCACATGTTCCACAGATTATTGCACCATCCATCCCCCTTCTGCTTCTTGAGTCAAGTCAGAAAAAAAAAAACAATGTGCATATTTCTCTCACCCCAAAAAGTACAGTCTATCCATTAAAAATTGATGCAACATGTACTTTAAACAGCAGGAATAAATACTGCAGATTCACCATCTTGTTATCTGCTCCACCATTCTACCACTAGACCATAATATCCAGTGAGGCATTTTAATAAATTTTTTTTTCCTATAGTCCTCTCGGCACTCAGGCTCTGTTCTTTTTTCCACATGCAAGCAAGCATTTTTTGCCAAGAGGTTCCTTTTTCCAGGTAGTTTCTGCTGGATGTATAGTCCTTCTAGTTATTGTTACTTTGCTTTTGTTTTCTATTCTTTATTTGCTAAACTGATGATTTGACTCTATTACAATATATCAAGTACCAGAAAATATAATGTTTAAGAAAAGATCAGAAAAGGCTGTTCTTGTGGTTCTTCATAGACATGCTACTTCTCTGGCTCTTTCTCCAGGTTTGACATTTGACTTTCAGCAGGAATGTACCTTTACCCCATTGTGACAGAAATTCATCTCCTTTTATTCAAGGGCAAAGAAAAAATGTTGATGCAAATGACATGCACTGTATATTTTTTTCTGCATGCGCATGAACAGCAGATAGAAAAGCAAGCACAGCAGACCAATATCGTAAATAATTCAGGGACATGAAAGGGTCCTCTAAGAAGCATCATTATGCTTTAAACTGCTTTCAGTTTAAATGTTCTCAACAATTAGGAAACAGCCATGCAGGCCACTTCCGTTTAAAAGCATCACTCCCATCAGTAAGTACAGTATTCCTCAGCTGACTAAATGCTGTTTGTTAAGATTTCCAAAAGGACCACTGACTCCTGTTGTATAATTTGGGTAGGACTCCTTAGTAAGATTAATCAGCAGCTCAGAGCTTGTGGGAAGTGTGAAGTGTGATGCATCAAAAAGAACCATGCAACTGCAGTAGGATGGAAAGAAACACATTCCATACCAAAAAGATTCTGGATGAAAGAGAAGAAAAAAGGAAGGATTTATGCATATTATTAAGTATATATCAGTCTCTAGATTTTACCTTTGCACTGCTATCAGCATCTCAGATATTTTTGTAGCTCCAGTGATGACTATCCAATTCAAGTCACCAAAGCCTTAAGTTTCTCTAAGTTTTGGTTAAAGTTGCAATGTGCTGCTGATTATGTTTTTAAAATGCAAAGTGTACTGAGTTTTACTGACTCATAATCCATTAAAAGATCTATTGATTTTTTTAACTTTAGTTAAAAACTTTTTTAGTTTATTCTCTCTATCCAACAGAGGGAACTTCATTATTACAAAGCCCAAAATCTAATCCTGTTACTTGCAAAATACCGTTAAAGTGTGAAGAGGATATAAGACCTGCAGCCACATTTACATAGAGACACCTTCAGCTCATCTTTCTGGCACAGAAGCAGGAAAAGAATAAGGTAAGGAGGTGCCACAGGAAGACTGGTGGTGTTCATGGCAAAGGACAGATATCCTGGTGCATCTCTGGAGCCCAAAGCATTATTTGAAGATTTCAGGTCATCTACATGTTATAAGCCCAAGCAATGTACCTGTTGTTCAATAAACTATTGAAATTCCTCACTGGATATTTCTTTAGTAAGCTGCAAATGGTTTTGGTGGTTTGGTTGTTTTTTTTAATAGGATTACTTCCATCATATTTTATTCCTTTGCCAGTTTAGTTTTTATGTTGCACTCTGAAAGAGCTGAAGTATTTGCTTAATGCTTTCAGAAAAATGCACTCCTACCCTTACAAAAAATGCCATTTTTAAAACATTTATTGATGTTTCAAGACACATGACAAGAAATGCAATTAGAGACTGTGATTTTCTCCATATGCATTCAATTTCTCTATTCCCCACAGTAATTTGGGTCTCAAATGTAGATTATATAATTTTTCCAGAAAATCATTTAAAAAGATACTCTTAACGTTGGGTAGAGGTTGTTTTCCTTGTCCAAGACTTTGCCTCCTAAAACCTTTGCAAAGCAAAGTCAATTTTTAGTTCATTTTCATTATCTTCAGAGATAAACATAGTAACTTAATAGCATAAGCAGCAAAGGACAACACTGTATTTCAACAGTACAGTAAATCCATCCTAAAGCTTTTGGAACTAAAATTTTTTTTTTAAAACCCACATCATACAAAATGCCGAACTAATATATAAACTTAACCTAGCAGCTTATTATGTAAAAAAAAGTTGAAAGTTAACTTTGTATCACCACGTTTCAGACCACATCAGATATCATCCAGTCTCCTGCAGCCAGCAGGTAAACGTCGAGCTGTCAAACTTCATTGCACATTCTGGTGACTGCAGCAGAGAAGTAAATGTGAGTCCCTGTGTGATCTTGATTACCTCTGAGTTGCTTTATCATACAGTAATAACATATAATCAACAACTATAGGCTAGGTAATGTTAAAATAACTCCTGGTTTTAATGAGCTGGGGCATTAGGAAACACTTCCCCGCTGGGTTAGGTTGCCACCCATTCGTCGGCGCATCACGTCCTGGCATCCACTAAAAGGAGGGAAAAATTTAATGACAGGTATTTCAGCCAGTTGCAATCCAACCCAGGAAAGCCTCAGACTTCCTTTTACACCCACTGAGGGCACCTGAATGCCCAGCAAGAAGAGCACATTCTGCCTGCCTCACTTTGCCCCCAGTTCCTTGCTCATGAGGGTCTGGAAGCAAACTAAAGCCCTTATACCTGTAAATTTTTGCCCAGGGAGGTGATGGATTCACCGTCCCTGGTGGTTTTTAAGATGAGACTGGATGTGATACTTACTGCCATGGCCTAATAACCACGGCAGTGTTGGATCAAGAGTTGGACTTGATGATCTCGGAGGTGTTTTCCAACCCAGTTGATTCTATGATTCTATGAAACATATTGGCTGTGGAGTGCCTGGGTCAGAGCTTATGACAATAACTCTGACAGAAGGTTGTGAGAAACAGTCTTTAAAAGGAAAGAAGTTTTATATACTACTTTTAGTGTGAAAAAGGTACTTGAACAGGTTTATAAGTCAGTCATATCACTTGTAATAACCTAGTCTTGGAAACATAGGTTGCAACCAGTACAGTAAACTACCTCACTGATTTAGGAATGTTCATGTAGATGGATTCAAATCTTCATCCTGGGACGCAATCAAAAGCAGAAACACAAAAACAGAGAAATATCTGCCTACAGCAGACTTCATCAGCCACTTAATATGTACCTCATGACACAGCTGCAAGTCTGCAATACCCAGCAGATAGAAGAGACCCAACAGAATTTGCTTTCTTTTTTGTCCTTTAATGCTACGTGATTAAACATGATGTGTAGTACCATGTCTATTTTTCCCTAGCTTTGTCACGGAGTCACAGTTTACATACCTGATGAGGGCACACAGACAGCTCTTGTGAAAAGATTTGCTTAATGCTCTCCATCAGTTCACAGACTGATTGGCCTGCATAAAGTAGGAGACAGGGAAGAACTGTCTAAATCCTTCTGTGGTTCTATGGGAAACCAGACGCAGGATTTGATGTCAGATAAAGTTAACCTGGTGGACAAAAGGGTTTATTTTAACTTGGTCACTCGATCCAATTCACTGCACAGTCACACAAACACTTGTGCCAGTATGAGCCAAGCGGGAAAAGGGTGTGTTATAGCTCTGCCTGTCTTGGCAGCAGCACTGGCTTATTTCTATTTAAACTGTATGTTAACGTATGTCTTAATAGCCTTTGAGCCATTTTATTTAGTCTCTCGAGTCACACATACATCATATAGATTTTTGCTGCTGTCCAGACTGGAGACACTTCATAAACAAAGCATGAGAGTACTCACACAGGGGGGAAAATTATGGTATGTCTAACCAAATACTCAGTGATCCAATGACAGTATACAATGGTTGTATTTGCAGAAATAGTTATAGTTTGGAAGTTAAAGCAGAGGATTGCTGAGATATGCCACCAACATGAGAGAAGCAAACAAATTAATCTGTCTCCATGCCCCAGTCTCACCACCTTTCATAAGCACTTCGTAAGGTCTCAGGATAAGAGCTAACATTTTGATTGTGTGTCTGTGAAAAAAGAACTGACAAAACCTTAAGATTCTTGAGATTCTTAAAAGCATTTAAAAATATACCATAGAGTTGTGATAAAAACCAGGTATGTGTAATGTATGTTGACAGGGGGCTGTCCATTCTCTCCTATGTATTTGCAGGGCCTGCACTACAAGAGAAGTCCTTATCTTAGGAGTTCATTCATTTTTTCTCTACCTCATCCTTACCTTTACCTATCCAGTGATAAGTCGCAGAAAAAAAGGATACATACTGTTGATTTAGAACATTTAAATTACACATTTAGTTAGCTGCTCATGCCAGTCCTACTCCCAATGATGAAAATGGAGGAATTTGTTTTGCACAAGTGGCTGAAGACATACGGATCAAGAACCCCCTTTCTCCTTGCCTATTTTGCATTTATCATTCCTACCTCTCTGTTTTGCTAGTGCTGATTTCCCCATTCAGTCTTTGATCTTGGCTGAAATCTTGGCATGCAGTTATCTCTTCCTCTTCCCTTCACTGTTCGTTCTTTCCGTCTCACAGCAGATAAAGTGGCACAGCTCTACAGAGGTAGTTCCCTTCCTTACCAGACAACAAGTTAGAAAACCAGAGCAATCATAAACCATTTCTGATGCTGCTCTGCAATAGCTCTGGTTAGAGGAGCATTACACATACCCAGTCACTCCAGCTATAACATTTCAGGCCAGCACAAAATGAACACAATGTCCCTCAGGCATCTCTGAGTTATGCTGCCCAAAGGCAGTAGCTGATGCACCATCTCAGGAGGCCTGATAGTAGCATTCAGTCCTCACTCATGCATTAAATATCAGAATCACAAGGGGCTGCTACCTTTTAAATCAAGCTCACCATAAAAGGATTCTCTCTGTTGGTTATTTCATAGCTGAAGGAATGAATAATTGAAAGGCAGTAGGTATTCTGCACAAGAACTAAATCTTTAGTAAGGAGCAGAACAACGTTTAATAGATCCAGATTTTCATATATAAGAAAGAGCTTAGACAGGTCAAAGCTGCCTTGGACATATGCACAGCAGGCTGGAAGTGGAGGTCTGACGTGCAGAGCACACACCTACCAATGCAGAGACACTTTGGCTCTCAGCTGGGGAACGTGTTCATGGCACAGGCACGTCCCTGCCTTCCACAGGGCTCGCACAAATGTCCTGTTTTCCCCATGGTCGTGGTATATTACAGGCAGATGAAGATTCCCTCTTTTTCAGTTTAATTTACAAGCTGCTCCAGGATGAAATGTGCCACAGGGTAAAAAAGGAGCTGGGCTCAGGGTGTGGGATTTGACTGGCATTAGCTGCAAGATGCCGTATCAGTAGAAATGAAACAATAAACTCATCTTGTTCCAGTGACTTAACACTACACAAACAGAAGCTGGTTAAATATAGACCATGCCTGAAAAGTCATTTTCCATAGGTGAAGCCTACTGAACTCCCTGCTCTCAGTGAAGCTGCAAAGCCGGCTGTAATCTGCCATCCCTAGCAGCCTCTCCAAGGTGGCTGGGTGCTGCCAGCTCTGCTGGTGTACACTGGGATGGACTGGGCACATCCTGCATGATCCACACCTACCCAGGCAGGACAAGAGGTGCAACAAATGCTTCTCCAGTCCAGAAAGCCCAGCGATGGAGGCTGGCTCTGCTGCCCACAGACACGTGCAAGGTCTGTGATAGAGCTGACAGCTGCACTTTCCTCCTTAACACCCTGACTGCTTTGAAGTGCTGTCAGAAGTCAGAAGTCGTCTTACCCTCATTAGTGGAGGAGAAGTAGTATGGATATACCTCAGACTAAGAGGTGGATCTATCATTTGAGGTAAGGATGTAAAAACAAGAAAAATAAGAGAACAGCTTTTGAAGACAAAGTCCCTTTGAACAAATAGCTTACTAAACTGAAAAACATGAAGGCTGATCATGGGAGGGTCCTCCTCTGTTTGCCTCCACTTAGAAGCAAGTCCTCGCTACCACAGGATGACACGTTTCAGCATCAGTCACAACCAATATTCTCCAAGGACCAACTGCACTGCAGCTGGCATTTGCTGGCTGTGGAAGGGCAGCCCGAAGGGCAGTGGGCACAGGGCTTAGCTGTAGGTCTTGGCCTCTGGAAAGAAAGTCCTGAGCACTTGCAACACTGCATGTCTTCTGACCAGGGCAGGCAGTTCTGTAACACTAAGAATAGGTGGCAAAAAAATCACTTGTATTTCTTCCTTCAGTTCTTTTTAAAAGCTAGGCTATTTTAGACAAAGAAAAGCCATTATTTTAAGGATTGGTGAATACTCAATAACATTTTTCCTGCCTTGGCATATTAATATTTTTTCAGGTCTCTTACAGAACTACAAACAGGCAGATCTCAAGAAAAACAGGGTGAAAACAGCAACAAATGCAAGTCCTCAGACAAATGCAAGTGCTCAGGAACTTCTTTCCCTTCCCCAGCCAGCAAATGACAGCTGCATTGTGGTCGTTTCTCACAGAATATTGTCTGTGACTAACACGGAAACACAGAAGGCAGTCACCTTCTCAGTGTAGCCTAGAAGAGGGCTTCACTCATTCCCAGTCAGGGTCCACTGCTGGGTTGTTTTCAGCTTTCATATCTACTGGCAACTCTTAGCATCCACAGTAATACCTACATCCGTATCAGGTGGACTACAAGTCACACAGTGACCTCTCATCCTCTATCAATGCGACAGGTTGGTCAGGCCAAGGCGCAGATCATTTCTCTTTGTGGAGTTCTTTCTGAAGAACTTGAAGTTCTTTCTGAACTCCACAAGTTTCATGTTGGCCTAGTCACCAGGGGATTTAGGTTCTCTCATTTGTTATGCCAGTTGCTATCTCTAATTTAGTGCCATTTACACATCTGGGGAAGGCACGCTCTGTGTCTTCACCAGCCTGCTGATCAAAATGTCAAGCAGCCAAGCCCCAAGTACTCTGCTCACTATTTGACACCAGCTGGATGTCAGCCCTTTGATCTCCTGAAGTCCAGCTAAAGGTGGTCCCATCAGTTTTCAACCCACCTAACAATCTGTTCCACCAGATTGTGACTGCTGTGTCAGAAAGGTCATTTCCCACTGGCAGAATCTGGCAATTTTGAATCTTTCCTATGCTGGCAAGGGTGAAAATACAAAGATGGAATGAGAAGCCATGATATCTCTGAATAAAATTTCTGAAGTCCAAAACCATCTGAGACCTGGGATTGCAATGGTCAGTGTTGAACTGTACCATGAATTTACCAGCACAAGAACAGCCATCTGTGTGGCCTTCAGCTTACTGAAAAAAGACGATGATGTTCACAGATGAAATAGAGATCCAACACAAATACAAGTGCATTTTAGGCACAACTTGCAAAAATTGATTAATTTTCCATGTCAGAGACTGATTTAAGCATTCTTCCAAAGCCAAAGAACATCTCCTCAGTGAGGCCCCCTTAACACTTAACAAGATCACACTTTCAAGAAGGTCACAGAACTTGTAGGAAGAGATTTCATAGCTTTCAGAATAGCCACTAAAAAGAAGGACTATCATGTGATCTGAAACTGAAATAAAAAATGGTAGCAAAAACACATTGACTAACTCTAGTGAGAACTGGGTGTTCAGATGAAGAGATTACCATTTTGGGTATACATACACAAATTAGCAATTAAGAGTAATTGCTTTCAGCTGCATTTTTCTGTTAAAAAATATTAATAACTTGTAATTAACACTAATTTAAGGAAGATGAAAGCCCATGTTAGTGCTGATAGTAGACACACCTGACAGAAAACAGCTACCTCATATGCAGTGCTGGTGGTTGTCAGCTAGAATATTTCAATGTGTTCCCAAACCAAAATAATAACAGCTTTAATCTCTCTGTCTTCTCCGGCACTTCCTGCCCACCAATCTCTGCCTTTAACCATGGTCAGATCTTCAACAACGTACCACAGGGGAAGAAACTCATTGTGCTTCCTACTCCTCTGCACACGCTGCCAGGTATCAGCCTGACGCTGCTGCTTGATACCCACCCTCAGGTCATGACACAGGACCCACCGTGCCCATGTGAGCTGCCCAACTGAACTCCAAAAGGAAGCCTGTGAACCACACTGCCCTGCCATACATGCTCTTCTACAGCTACAAGAGAAGACATAAACATAACCAAGATCTAAGATTAAAATGAGTTTGCTGGAAGATTTCCTCGCCATTTCATGTAATCTGCCCTGACAGTGCTTCCTCCCTGGAAATAAAATCTGTCCAGCCCCAGGCAGTCCTGGTTGTGTTCCTCTGCACATCACCGTGTGAGGCAAGTCCGTGCACAGGCAGCACGACGGGCAGGGCAGCCACTCAGCTGGACATGCCCAGCTGAACCTCCAGTTGTGCTGCAAGGGCAAGCCAGTGAAGTGCCAGGGTGATGTGGGGAAGAAGCTATTTGGCCATTACAGAGGTGTGGCTCTGTGGCTCTCCTGTGGTCAGTGACGAGGTACATGGGACAAGGCACCATGCC
The DNA here is from genome assembly GCA_013399855.1 of Oxyruncus cristatus. Classification (NCBI taxonomy): domain Eukaryota; kingdom Metazoa; phylum Chordata; class Aves; order Passeriformes; family Cotingidae; genus Oxyruncus; species Oxyruncus cristatus. Next base: position 3,164,915 of record VXAY01004929.1, on the reverse strand, counting down.
TGGTCAGCACTTCAGCCAAAGGCCAGCTCATGAGTGCCCTTTTCACAAGTTACAACTCAAGAATATCACTTTGAAGTGATATTTTCAAAAGTTTACCTCCTCCAGTACTTCACTCTGTAAAAGCACATGCCTGTTACAGGCTTTAAATGCATCATGCTTGCAGACTTGTTCTAAAGAATTGTGCTCCCAGCATCTGGTTACCTAAGTTGTAAAACCCTCGTGCAGAGTGGTTTAGTATGCACTTTTCTGGACAGAATGCTGGATCAGACCTAAATGTCCATTTGACCCAGAATCTCACCTAGGTTAAACAGAAATGGACTTGGTCTCATCAACAGTAGCCAATAGCACAGATTTGTCAATACATAGGACAAAGGCCAGCAGGGACAGTTTCTCAGCTGAGCTCCAGATTATAAAACACCAGGCAAGTCAAAAAAGCCCAAACCCCAAGAGAGTGATGCATCTGTCCTACACACCCAAGGCATGCCCATTTCTATTAACTTTATTCCCTCCTGTTGACTGCTGTTGAATTCCTTGGTGTTTTTCCCCCCTCAGTCTAACCAGCATTTATATTTGGTCAAATAGGCAGCCTTCATCAAGAGAGAACCATATCTCTGGACTCATGGGAGCATTCTCAAGTTCTCCAGCCCTGCTCCTCTGAGCAGGTGCTGAGGTTCCCCGCTGGGGCTGGAGCTATGACTGAGGTTCATTGCCCAGTTTCCTGCACCATTCCAGGACACGTCTGGGTTCCCCAAACATCATCTTCATTAGTGGAGCTGAGCAGATTTAGGTCCTGCAGTATAACTGCTTGTGTAAAGGTCATGTGAATTCCTTCAAAAAAAAAAAAAAGGGACCTTAATAATTAGTATTATTCTGAAGACTCAACTAGGCATTCACAGTCTTCTGACAGTGGAGAAGCTCAGACATCTCATTTGATCTTTATTTCCTCTAACTCCTATTTCTATAGTCTGAGGTTCAGGAATCTTTTCTCACTAACAGGCTAGTCCCTTATGATCACTCCAAGGGGCTCAAAGAGGCTCAGAACAGAATTCAGTCCCTTGTGTCACCAAACCTTCACAACAGACAGAGGTTTCACTGTAAACAGGATCGGCAATACATCAATCAGACATTTTGGTGCTTTTTGGAGCAGAGGAAACCTCAATTCTGAATTGTGAGTTTCAGTTTAGCCATGGGTAAAACATTTAAACTTTCCACACTCCCTCTATTCTACTGATTTTGCAATCTACACCCCCCTTACCTGTTACAGATCATTAACAAAGCGCTCTTTTTTGCCTCCATGGCATTTGGAGAAATGCCGTAAAGCTGTGACCCTCCTCAGACTCCACTGTCTGTTGTCCATGAGCAGGAGAAGGCAGAGTGTCCTCTGCCACAACTGAGCAGGGGTGCAGGATAACAGGAATTTACCTTTAGGGATCGGCTGCAGGGAATTACCTGGTTGCTTAGAAACATGAGATTAACTACAGCTCAGTTTTCCCCTTCCTTCACACATGCACTTAAGGAAAGGCCGTAAATCGGCTTGGTGGGAGACTCAGGATGGCTGGTGGGTGGGGTGAGATGCAGGGTCACCACACAGGGTCACTGTCCGGGGCAGGTGGCGGGCACTGGGAAAGGAACGTTTTCTGGTCCCCTTCCTGGGCTCCTGAGCGACCTTTGGTTTGCAGTGAAAAGTTTGTTCTTGCTGTATTTCAGCTGCCTGGACGACACTCAGTTGCGGAGCTCCGCAGCCAAATCGCCCATGCCAGGATTTTGGCTTTGATGACAAACACTCGAGGGAATGCAGCTAGGGCAAAGGAAATAAGTATCCGACAACAAGGAGCAGAAGATATTTAAAGCAAATTATATTTTAAGCATAAACAAAAGTTATATTAATTTCCGTGCCTCTTAGTAATGTTTTCTATGTGAGCTGCCAAAGCATCAGTGATTGGCAGCAATAAAGAGCCTATTTACATCTTTCATACCTCAAGGAGTTGGACAGAAAGGGTGATTAGAAACAGAGAGACCCAACTACTGCTTTGCTTACCCACCATCATGTAACGTAGAAGAAGGAAAAAACAATCTAGATAAAGCATACGTGGACTTAATCTGGTACAGTTTACAGTCAAACCAGTTTAACATGAAAAAGCTCCACTGCTAATGCAAACAAGAGAGCAGAGCCCACAACGTGTGCTCAAGAGCTTTAATGAAGTCTCTGCAAGAAGAATGCTCCCCAAACCTAACAGGTCAAAAGACAGATGAACTGGTATCTGCCTATAATGTACTAGAATTTGGAAAAAGATACTGTGCCTAATTTAGACTCTTTCATATTCACTCACATTCACAGACATCACTTCTCAGACACGGAGTGGAAGGGATATGCTGTGCACTATGTACCTAATAACCTTGTGGACAGGAGCCAGTGGTGTAGTTATCATTATGCTGGATAGTTACTACAGGCTGAGGGTTAATTATTAGCAGAGCTTAAAATCAAAGAGAGTTTGATCCAGACGGCATAGCTATACACACACGCGCGCACACAAAGCTACTACCCTGAAGCACTTCCAATGTCTTTACAGACAAGCTCAGCATAGTTTAGACATGTCCAAGGTGGCACACCATGCCAAGGCAGCGGTGACAGGAAGACTGTAGCCAGGCAGCTCTTGGAAGAGTTGGCACCTATGTAAAAGGGTGTTGTGGGGGCTTTCCACTGGTTGGTTTTTTTGCAATACCACTTCAACGGTTTTTTATAAATAGCTAACACGATTAGAACAAAGTTGTGTTTTGAGTGTTATTTAAGTTTTGCACACAAATATTCTCTCTTTGACCTTGGAAATATTTTTTTCAGGGAGGAAGGTCTAGAGTTGCCTTCTGCTCCACGCTTTCATCCTTTGCAATGAAAAACAATGCACTCTGCAATAACAGACTTGCAAGTATCAGAGCTTCAATTTTGTCAGAGGTTATTTAATGATACTTAATAAATTCAGGCTGGTGGGATGGGGAAGAAGAGGCCAAGGGAACAAAGCAAGAACCAAAAACTGAAATAATCTGACAAGCTTTTGTTTTCTCAGATACCCAGATTTGGTAGAGTTATTTGTTCTTTTCCACAGCAAAATGCTCTTTGGGCCTACATGATACACGATGGCTCTCTGGTAGGCAGGTCAGAGCCCTCTGCCTTGCTCCAGAGATGAACATCTCCAACATACCCAAGGTTTTTCACTTAAGTTTTCCCATTAATTCAGCATTAACCTGATTGACTCGATTACAACAAACACAGTTTTACCTGTGCATAAGCACCCGATACTCAGTCTGCATTCAGAAAGAAAACAAGGAATGTGGGTAAACAGATTAGGCTGAGATCAGAATATGCATTGACAGAGGTGAATCCCCTCTCACTGGAGACATTACGGTCTTCACCCAGAATGGTGCCGATGTTCAAACCTGGGGGTTTCTAAGGCAGACACAACGAGCAAGCACCACATGTAACTAATAGATGGAGCACGCTCACCACCGGAGAGAAAGGAGTTTACTCCACCAAAATGAAACAGAAATGACGAGCCAAGCTGCCTAAACAAGGCAGCGTTTGTGTAGGACGGGGGGGGCTCAGCTGACAACACTGCTCTTTTATGTGCTCTCATACCGTGTTCGGTGCATAAACATGGGCTGACGTGACCAAGGGCTCCCCACGAGCGAGCGGAGCAACTTTCCTCTGGTAGAGAAGGATTAGTGTTTGCTGACTCTGCCAAAAGGAAATCGGGACGACCACTGCCTCCCCCCTGCTGGTCTGGCCACCCCGGTAGCTGCAGGGCTTACACTGTAGGCTGCAGTGTTTACATTGCTGGCCCCAAATCATTTTCTGTGTCTGCAGAGTTACAGCACAGGCTGATATTGAGCCTAATTCTCTCATGGCAAATGAGAGTCCTCTCCCAGCCTGGCATTTGCATTTCACATTCTCATGTACTGCAAAAAAACCATCAAAACCAGGGAGAAATCATGGCGGCAGAGGAAGCCTACATGACCAGCTGAGAAGGTCCAACTTCCAGACAGCAAGGGCTTAAGAGAAATGCCACCCTTTAAGCCAAAATTACAAAGAGAATCCTAGGGGTCTTATGAGACAGGGCAGCTAGGTTCAGGGATCGCATCCAGCCCCTGCCAAGTGCCACGACTCAGTGTTTGTCATTAGGAGTCACAGCTGTGAGAAATGCACAGTTTTAATGAGGGCTAAGTCAACAGGAAGGACCTTCCAGGTGTGTAATACCAGCAGCTACGGTGACTGCAGATAGGTGTAGACTTCATCTAGGAAACATTTGCTAAAATAGTTTTGAAGTGAGCAGTCCAAACAGCCTCTCCACTGTTTACACCAAAGCTCTCCCAAACACGGTGCTTTCACTAGTAAATCATATCTTGCTTTAGTAAATTAAAGTACATTTCCACTTTGCTCTGCTCTAGCCATCATGAGAACAGAAAAGGTGAATTAAATCCTAACACTGTTCTCAGGAACATCTGATCCTGGGACAACGCTGACAGCCTGGCAAGGGCTTGGGAAACACTCGGGCATCTTCCAGCATTTGCTCGTGTCCCCTCCCTCTTCAAGGACTTTCCATGCATAAATAAACTAAGGTGGGATGAACTTCAAATAGGCCTCGCCCTATACAGTCAAATAAATTAGGGGAAATGTATATAGGCTTTGTTATATTTGCATTTCAAGCAGTGAAACTTCTTGTTTTGATACATTATACATGCTGGGATACCAGCCTGCAAACTGGATAGGTGCACTTCATGCATTGGTTTTTACCATGACGGGTGACTTTGTTGAGGGAACAGGTAGAGCTCAGAAAACTCAGATTATGGCACTATAGCTAAACAATGTTCTCCTGCTTACAGCTGTAGTTTAATCCATCCATTCGCTACCTCTCAAAGCCAAATTTCACGTTTTGCAACTGCAGTCAGGCTGGGCCTTGGCCATGCTGTTCGGTTACTTGTCATTCTCAGTCAGTCACTGCTGTAATCTTACTTATTTGTAGTCATGCTATGGAAGCAATGATGTACTTTCAAGAGATTACTCTGTACAAATAAAAGAACGTAATTTTTTCTCGGTGGTCACAAATTAGAGAACAAAAGCAACATAAGCAAGGTAGTATGTAAACTGGATTTATACAAATTAACATTGAATTTGTTTGTTTCATAGTTTGCAGTCTGGAAACATGACCACTTGCACTAGGGTACCGTCACTGATTTCTCTTACTCAGATAAGCATGCCACCAAAAAAGTCTGAGGTGAGGCGGGAGCTTTTATAAGGCCAACAAACAGGAGCTGGAAAAACAACAAAGCAACTTATCAGCCAGCCTAATAAAACAAATTACCTCTACCTACAAACCTTGCCTTTGCCATGGCAGCAAATTCACTACCCAAATATTTCTCATCCTTACAATTAAATTTTACATTTACTGTAAGTCCAAGAGCAGCCTCAGTTTATAACTGACTTTGTAACTAAACAAGATTTTCAGTGCAGAAGGGCAAAAAAGCACAGGAACACTGGAAACACAGCTTCTATAATCTGGCCAGCACAAACTTTGGATCTGTGAGTTCCTCCACCCCCACATGCTGCAATCCCAGAATCCATGGAGAATCCCTGGCAACAAAACGATGGGCCTTGGGACCAAATTACCTCCCAGCTGACGCTGCCCAGAATTACCATCACTAGTGTGGGTGGGTCTGCATCCCATACAACTTATCCAAGAGATGCGCTGGCTCACTCGCAAGCGTGCAGGATTCCTTGGGGACTCCTGAGAGGAGGCAGCTCCTGAAGTGGCTGAAAGCCATTTTCCATTCCACATTCACTGCCACAGCTCTGAATTAGGAGAGCATTTTCAATGAGGCTGGAAGAATAATTGCATCCCGTGGATCAGCAGATGAACAGGTAATGTATAGCCACAGGGCAGTGTAGGGATTTTCCCTAGAGCATCCACGATGTCTGGAGAGGCCTAATAAACTGCTTACAGGAACCATTATGGGTATATAACCATTAAGGTATATAACCATTAGGGTATATAACCTTGCTTTGTCAGCTGCAGAATAAACACACCCACACACATGTGGTCCCTTTTCAGCATCCTTGTTATTAAGACCAGCTCAGGCATTCCCAGCAAGCTTCTTGTTTAGACAGAAAATTCAATCCTAGCCTATTTTTGTTTAGAGTAGCCACACACTCCTCCTCCCAGCCTCAAGGCGATATCAAAAGCAAAAGCCAGAATTACAGACAAATGAGCAACTCAGCCCCACTGCTCTGGTAGAACAGGGCTCTGTGCTCAGCCTTTCCAGGTAAACCACTCCTCTGCCCGCCTTTCCCACAACAGCCTCCAACACCAGCGGCTGTGAATGAGCCCGGCTCCACAGGTATTGATCCTGGTACAAAAAGCACACGGTTGGCCCGACTGTCTCACCTCAAGGTCCTCTCCTCTGCTGCCCTCACTGCTTTCTCTGCATCCACCTCCACTGCCAGGACTTGGGTGACTCCAAGCATGCAGTAACAGACTCACACCGCTAACACCTTGTCTCAAGTAAAACAGCAGCAGAGGGAAGAAGTATCCTTAATTCAGTTTACATTTAACTATGAACAGCTGAGGCAGAGCCACCTTCATTCTGCAGAGGAACACTTACACCAGCATCCAGAGTGGTTTAGTTAATCGACTTTCAGGAAAGTTAATTTACATTAGCATTTGAGGCTACATTATTCCTTAGCTACACCATACCAGAGTAGCAGGTTCATGGCTCCGTGGTACTGTAAAGAAACGCTAAATCTGTGTTTTAATGGTGTCAGGCAGGCAGCAGCTGTTGCTGCTGAATGCTCAGCAGATTGGTATTGCTCTCAGGGCTCTCAGAAGGCAAGGCACTGAATAGCCTAAAGATATTATTGTCTGCAACAAGGATTTTCTTTCATAAACACCACCTGAAAAAAACAAACAAATAGACATAGAAGTTGTATGTTGGGAATAGATGACAAAAAGAGTTTCCTGTGCCCCTGCTCTGGGCACCAGGCTGTCAGATTTCATGTGAGGGGACAATAAGATATTACATGATCTGAAAGAGCATGTAAGAGAAAGGAAAGGCAGGATACAGAATTAAATGCATAATTCATGGCTTGTGAAAGCCTTGAGGCAAGATCTTTCGGACTTGCTAATTGCTTTGCTGAGAAGTAGGCTAGAAGCCATAACAAAGACTCCTACACCTAGGCAAATGAACACATAGAGCTGTTACAACATCCACCCAGGGGCTTCCACATCACCCCTCTCGAACAGACGTGCAGCTGGCTCACCTGACAACATACTAACCAAGGACAAGTGCATGGGTGATCCAAGGATCTCGATATAATTCTGGTACGTAGTTCTGCATATTCAGGGCTTGGGACTGCAGGCAGATATATTTATATAAACTGGCTGCGGCCATACTGTAGCCCCTGGAGGACCCTCACTGTGTGCTCAGAGCCTTAGCATGCAACTCTGTGCATGTGAGACAGGCAGAGGAGCAGCTCCTCCACTGCAGTAGCCAGATTTAGCCACACTGAGCTCAGTGGCAAAAAATTCAGTGGGTGCAAGATCAAATCCCAGTTGCAGGCAAAGAAATTCATATGACGAGTAGGGAGGATGAAGGCAAGCCTAACAGCTTATAATTACTGAGGGTTGCACATGTGCATGATTGGTGGATCTAAGCTATGAACAAAGCGTTAAAATCTCTTAGCTTCCTATGCTATAACTACCTCCTCCTCCTCCATGTCCCCAGTGAACAGCTTTGGATTTTCTCATCCCAGGAGGCACAATCATAGGATTTTATCTTCCTACATTTTCAAGTCTCTGCTATTCACATTCATTTCAGAAAACGCTATTCCAGCACGTTCTCTGGTAATATCCTGCCAACCACCACCAGCCCCTTCTCTTTTAACTTCGCAAAACCTCACCAGAATTTAGCGTCAAGAACCCAAGAAAGGTTTCGCTATTGCTGTTTCCAATTTGTTATTGAATCCAGTTAGAGTCATTCACTGTGTCTGAAGACAGATGGACCTGTCTCCAAAGCACGGGGATCAGGCACTTTCCTGCTCTGCCAGCTTGTCCAGCTCCAGCCCCTTCGGAGCAGTTGTCTTCTTGCTGTCCTATTTTTACTGTCTTCACCTGACTAAGAGAAGTCTAACCCCTCTACTGATACTGAATCCTGTTCACAACACATCAGAAAAAATATCTTTTAAAGCCCTTTCCTTCCCCTTTGGTATTATTTACTGATGTATAAAAATTACCATAAAAACTCTTTAATAAAATGCAGATCAATGTCTTCCATAAAGCAGCTCATCCCCATGAGGTTTCAGAAGTAAAACTATTGAAAGTGCAAGAAAACAGAGTCTGTCCCTTAATTGTACTGTGCTCATCATACTACATCGAGGAACTTACTGAAGCAGATTAAATTTTTTCTACTAATATACTTATATACTTACTTAAATACGTTTCTCAGGGTCTAGAATATGAAAAAGCAGAAGGACTTGAGAGAGATGACATAAAAAAAGGATGGTTAAAGATCCCTGGGTTTGATGGGTTTCATCTGGAAACCATCAGTACCAGCTCGTATGAATGAAGCTATCAAATATGTGATAGTGGAATAAAGTTTCAGAGCATATAAAGCATCTTTTTTGTGATACTTCAAATTACATGATGGTGAAAAGACAGACTGCTTTGCAACACCTTTTATATAAGAATCTTAGATATTATTCTGTAAATATAAAAGGAGTCACAATTAAGGCAGGAGAATTTAAAGTGCAGCTCAAACATCAGTGGAGAAGTACAGTGACACCGGGAATCCCCAGACTTAGATCAGACCCTAGCTCTGAAGGTAAATAACCTCTAAGTTACTTTGAAAATTGATATCTCAAACCAAGCTGCAACACATTCAGTGGGCAACACATTCAATGGGCAACACTCACCTACACCATTTTAAATCTGCCTATAACATTTTAACTCTTAATGTTACTGTCCTTTGCACACTCCCCAATTTAGGTTTGGACATCTACAAGGGGCATACAAGGAATTCATAGTTTCCCCAAGACCAGGGGTTCATAGCCCAGATAAGCAAATGAACGTCAAAGCATGGAGAAGTGGGAATATCAGAAAAATGTCACTTAATCTTGTGAGTTCCACCTTTAATGAATTTTGATAGCTCACACATTGGATGTAAGGTAAGTAAGTATTAGCAATAAGTACTGCTTTGTGTAGATTTATTTTGTTCTGTGACCTACCCATTTGGTCCAAGAGAGAAGGCAGTAAAAGCAGAATGGGTCCACTGCAATCGCAACACAAAGGGCAGTCTTTCACTTCATACAAAGAATACTAGCACAGATGGTGAATCCACATTTTGCAGGAAAATCCATGTGCTTCCACATTAACGAGAGTTGGGTTAGAAGAACACAGTATTATACACTTTCATCATTATGTCAGAAGTGATTTGTTGTCCCAGCTTTAGGTATCCAGATGGTACCAAAAATACTCCAAATTTTCTATAAGCACAAAGCTTTCACTATAATTAAAAAATGGTTTCCGAAAATATACTGGTTTTTCTGAGTATTCCTAGTTCACTTTCAACTGCTGAACGTGCCCCATTTTGCTTGCAGTAGTTTAACGAGAAGGATGCACACGCACTAGAAAGTCTCAAACGGCAGAGCCCGGGAGTGACAGCACAGGAGAGGGGAGCTGGGCAGAGCCGCCACGTTCCTGAAGTGCAGAGAAGGAGGAACCAGGAAGCCAAGAGCTATATGGTGCTTCTGTGGTAGATAGACTGGCAAGGTCTTCAGAAAAGAACAGGTCTCTGGACATGCACAGTGGCACCAAAGCAAAATGACGGAACTCCATGATCCATGTTCATACAATTAAAATTAGCACCAATCAAGGGCAATGGCTTCTTCTGATTCAGACCAGGTTTAATCCACTTCCTCCATGATGGGTTTATCCATATTGGAGCCGAAGCAATTGTACTTTATAACTAAGTTCCCTTATTAAGACACTTTATTGTCTGATAGGAGCCTCAAAAGTCTTCATAAAAGCTCACAGTGAAATAATTGCTTTCTTTTCACTTCATTCTAGCAGACTCCAACAGGTTTGACTGTATTTTTTTTCCTCTATGAAGTAAATTGTACAGTCTCTCTTAAAAGGCTCACATTTAAAAAGAAGCCTAGAAACTCCCAGGCTAAATTTGACACGGTTTTCCCTATGTTTCAAAGCCAGGGAAGGGTTTTCTGGAAGAAAAACCCACCTTTTCTACTCAAGAAGACTGAAAATCTGCTGCAGAAAAAAAAATGGGTAGAAAAATAAGAAAGGAATAAACTGCTGGGAGAGTATGTGGGTGGCAGGATTCAATCTTTAATCTGACAGGTGTACGTCAGCACCTCTCGACAAACATATCTATAAGGGATTTAATTGTTTTCCTCTTCGTATTGTACTGCATTCTAATGATACCCATTGTTTTTAGGTTAGTTTCCTGCCAGTCTCTTTGTCTGATGTCCAAAAACCTAATAGGTTAACAAAACAAGAAAAGCTGATGCCTTTCTTCATCCATACATTTGCTCTTCCAAGTGTCTCAAACAAATTCATCCTGGAATTAAAAACGATGTTGTCAACCATGAAGTAGGCAACGTGGTCCAAAGAGAGATTTACAGACTGGTAACCAGGGAGCGGGCAGAGGAGGTGGCTGCTCAGCTGGTGGATATAAATAGTAAAACCCTAGTCAACAGGATATTATTGTTCTTTGGGGTTCCCAAAGAAGCCTTAAGCAATGGATCAGCTCCTACGCACATGCTGATCACAGGCCAGTGCCCATGTGCAGTGTGGAGGACCTGCCCGGGGAAGACTTGAGGCTATTTCAGGAGATACCAGGCCTCAGCATTTCCCATGCTCTGGTAGGATGAAAGATTGAGAAAGTGGTGGGAAGTGCTCAGCAAAGCACCTGTCATTTATTCATTCCTTTCAGTACTCGTAACTCATCTCTAAGAATCGTGGGACTAAATGGCAATGCTTTTCCTCTGCTCATGCCATGAAGCCAAGCCTAGGTGGAGATCACCAGACAAATACCAAAGGGAAACTGGGAATAGAGAACAAAAAAGGAATGAAATCTTCCACAAGCAAGTCAGAATGGCTTATTTATCAAGCTGTAACTCCACAAGACACCAGCTTCAACTGGCTTCAAGTCAAAGCCCCTTACACTCTCAGATATTGCAGAGCTTCCATTACAAACCACATTTCAAGGTTAGGCAATTAATTGCCTCATTCCTCTATGACCTTTGCACTAAGACAAACCAGAATCTGATCGCTGTCCTATTTCTAATTTTGTTTAACTCTACAGCTTCCTCTCTTGCAGAACATATTCCTATTATAATCCAGGGCAGGCAGACATCTTTAGGAAGGTATTTCTCTACATTCACACAAGATAAATGTCTTCTCCATGCCCTAAGCAAGCTCTCCCTCAGTCTTCCTCTCTACCCCACCAAGCTCTTTCAGATCCATGCATGAGGCAGACGGGGGTTCAGGACAGTGGATATAGCACTGCTCTTCTAAAATAACATTTGGATGATTCTGAGACCTGAACTGAAGAGCATGAATTGACAGCAAGTTCATGCTGGGATAAAATTTAATCTGATTCATTTATGCATGCAAGCAGAAAGCTTTTATTAGCACACATTCCTCAACGAAAACAAATTATAGTTCCTGGAGATGTTCATCATTAATTACCCTCTTCCAGCATCTAGCAGCAAGTTTTCTTCCTTCCTCAGCTTCACTTTATCTTCTTTCTAGCAACACATACTCAAAACAAAGCAAACAAACTCCTGGAACAAACTCAGAGAACTGAAAGTATAGGAAGAAGAGGCAGAGCAAGCACAGCTAATTTGGATCTTGACTGAGGTAATTCCAAAACACTTGAAGGAAAAAAAAAGTTCTACCTGAAGATGATAATTAGCAACTCATAAAGATGATCAACATGAGACATCAAAAAATACATCTTCACAAACAGGGAGAAGTAGAAGAAAGCAGCTTTATTTCACTCTACAAACATTTTGTTCTTCTTGCATTCTAAATCAAGCCTAAGTTAAATCTGATTGCAGATTCCCAATAACTGGTATGTACTGGAGAGAACCCCAACAAGCACATGCAAAACCAGAAGGAAACCACCTGCCACTAAACATGGGAGCACCACATACAAGAATGAAAATTGGGTCTGTAGCTTCATAGTAATTATCAAGTTGTAAAGGTTTACTACAGAGAAGGCAGTATACATGTATATTACAGTTTACACAAATTGTTAGAGGACATTGTTGGCTTTTGCTGTCACATAGTGAAGGAGAGAAGAAGAAGGTGTGAAGAGAGGAATTTGGTCAGGTAGTTATAATGGTCACCCTGAAAAGAGAATACCAAGGTTCAAGTCCTGCTTCACCAAAACGTTCCACGTTCGTACATGGAAAAGCATGTCATTAGGCTGTCTGGATAACTTTTGAAATAAATCCTCTCTTTTTCAGGTGTCTTTGATCCTCAAGCCTAACATAAGGGCGTCATCTAGAGACATACATCAAAACCATGAGACACTCAAACACTAACAAAATAGAAATAAATCCCTGCTAGAATGCATTTCAATTTTGGTCAAGACAAATGCAAAGCAGTGGGAAAGAAAACCTATGGGCATCCATACTATGTGAGTACCAGAACTCAAGCTTGGACCTTCTCTGTAAAACCACAGTTACTAAATGCTGCTTCCACATCCATAACAGCCCCTTCGTTCCTCTGCAAAGATACTGTGTGCAAGAACACACATGTGTGGCAGGACCAGAAAGCCAAGAAGAAGTGGGCAGCCCACGCCAATCTTTTTGTCACGTGGACATCACATTAGCACATTACGCCGTATTTTCCATGCAGCTGCTGTGTTTAGGCTCCAAAACTGATCATTAGTATGATAAATTAAATGAGTGGAAACTTTGGCTCAAAGAGCCCAAACTGCTGCAGCTCTGAAGTCAGTCACTCTTCCTAAGCTTTGGTTCATTAGTGAAATGAGAATATAAGAGGCCAAGTGAACACTGAGTTCGCAATTAAGTGCCTAAATGACAAAACTGTGTACTAGCTTGAGTGACGCAACATGGGGTCTCATTCAGAGCCTTCTGTAGGCATTCAGAGCACTTCTGCAACTGGCTTTCGTAAGCAGTCTCAGCATAAAAGCAAAGGACTCAATATGCATGAAAAAAACTGAGATCCTGCATGAAAAAAAATTGCTCTAGAGTCATCTGTGGGATAGGCAATGAAATAATGTTTAGACCTTTCCCAAAACTGAAGGGTGTCAGGGACTTGCAAGATACTAATATCGGACCAGTTGAAACAAAATTGGAAAGTAACTTGCTTCATTAATTAGTTTCCAAAAAGTTTCGTGACAGATGGGTATCAGCTTTCCAGACCTCCCCAGCTACATCGGGATCTCTCAACACCTGAGGACGGCCCCCCTCGGTTATGCCTAGGACTGGACAGGAAAAATGCACTATCCTTCTCCCGCAGAAATGGGCTACCATCACCAGGGTCACCACTGCTTCCTCACTTCAGAGGAGTCACACTGGTGCGACCTCCAATTTCTTAAATTAAAATAAACTCATGATGAGTGATACTGTCAGCTACAGCTTAGACAAAGGATTTCATAGTGTCCTTAACTTTACTAGAAACCAAAACATGGTGCTTCCTCTTCATACACACTGCTGTTGAAGACAATTAAAACTCCTATCTCCTTTGATCCTTCTGATAAATACATAAGGTTTTAAAGTTTTGAAAGGCCAACACTGACTACATCAAAAAGACTCTCTACCTTTACAAGAAGAAATGCAGATTAGGCAGTAAAAATTCATCCTCTGTCTTCTTTCAGCCAAGGTCAATAACCAAATGAACTTCTGGAAGAAGACTGAACACAAGTTCTTTTAACCAACATTAGGTCCCTTAACAACTTTTTTCTTCATAACAGGCAGAAACAGAAAGTCTTGCAAGAGTTCCTAAAACTTCAAATCACTCCTTATCCTGTATCCATGGAGATCTTAGGAAAAAAAAAAAAGACAGAAAAAAATGAGAGCAACAGGAACTAAATGTTGTTCAGTGGCATTAATCATCAGGAAGTCCCCTACCCAGCCTGGAACCTGAGAACAAGGAGAGGGACCAGATGCTTCCCCACTACTCTGAAAGTTACTCTACAGTTACTCTTGAAATCACTCAGGTTTTGTACCAGAAATAGGCCTACAGAGTACCTTGTCAAAAAGGGGGAGTCAATGGGAATTTTTTTTCTAAAAGATCATCTTCTCTTTTGGGCAGGATTTTTCTGACTCATCAAGTTCAAGTATGACATGAAGGTACTGGCCATAGTCCCTCCCTAGGCTTCTGAGGACCACGCTCTTCCCCATGTGCCTACTTCTGTTTGCCTTGCTACCCTCCATGGGCAAAAAGCCCCGACAGATTTATGTTTCTTTCCTTATATCCAAGACAGTAAGTCTGAAGTGGACATTTCATACTACATTATTTATAAATACTACATCTTTATTAAGTTATAACTGCAGTTCATGTTTATTGTGAACATCAGTAAGAGCCAGAAAACTTTAGTCACATGTCCAGAGGCAGTCATATGAAGGATCAGTTTTTAACAGTTATCTTTGTTGGCATTGCTTTCATTTGTCAAGGAGCCAGGTCTCTCTTGCCCTTCCCATTTTTCACTGAGCCAAGAAAAGCATAATCAGCCTTTAGTTATGAACTACATTGACTGCATACACCAAACACCTATTGATACACATTAGGGGGTTCTTTGCAAAGACTGAAACAAAATGGCAAAGGACTTCTATCTGACCATTAGCGCACAACAGAAAGACAGCCCGTGCATATAAATGCTCCCTCTGCTTTGGCTGCAATTCAGAGTTTCAGCTGGAGTCCTGTGAAATGGACAGTTCAGGCTGTGATATGGCTCTCACAACATATGAATGACACAGGGCCAACTGATCATTGAAGGGTTTAGTGCACTGTTATGTGGGTTTCTTGAAGAAAACATATGGGAAAAAAGACTGGAAGAATAAAAATGTAGCTGGTGACACTAGCTGATCTGGCTGGGCTATTTTATGGGTATGGGTAGAGCATCTCTGACCTTAGCAGGGCTCTGGATGAACTCAGACACATGGAGTATCTAAACTGATGTGTTTCCTGGTAATGGACACTGCCCAAGAGCAGGGACTTCTTTGCCCAGCTTGGGACATTACAAAATGCATTCATCCCCGGTCTTAATTATGATAGGATGAAGATCCAAGGGGATACATGCACTAAATACAACTAGGACTGGAATATAAATATTTGTATTTAAAATTAACCCTGTGACACATATTTAATGAGCATTTATTCTGTAAACAACTGGAACTGTATTACCAATTATACTACCAAAAGAGAAAAAACATAATGAAGCAAATCAACACCAGCCTAGAAAGGTCTCATTTCTGACTACCAACCGTAAAAGACGCCGACCTTAAAAGTATAAAAAACAAGGTAACTCATTTTTCACAGATACACTGGTTCTGAATTATGTTGACCTATATCAGGAGTAACTTTCAAGATACTACAACATAAAATATGTTCTAATTTATGTCTGAAATTAATTTGTAGAAAGTAATTAACAGAATCCTTCAAATTATCACACTATTTCAACAAACATGCCTTGAACCATGCCATTGAATTAAGTAATGGGCATAGAGATTAGAGTTATTTTTTAAATGTTTTTGATAACATCTATTCAGATTCAGTGGGATTTCTGGTTTTATAAAGAAATCCTCTGCCTGCAGCTTACAGGTCCACAGGCATTCACTCTGGACACATCCAGGCTGTTGCTATTAGGAGCATCCTTAGAAGATGCCAATTTGAACTTGTATTGGCTATGAAGCCTCGAACTACAGCTAAAACACAGCTCAGCTGTTTGCACAGAAATATGCAGCAATTATAATGAAGTAAAATCCATCCTGCAATCCTCCACCTACAGTCACTGTATTTAACTGGTTGGGGAGATATAAAAATAGAATAGCAGGTACGGAGACATGTAGAAAATGACACTTAGTTCTTAAAAGGTGCTGTGATGCCCTTCACCACCCCAGCACTGACACAAATCTCGCTGCTTATCTGATAATTCTATTCCTGAATACATTTTTGAAATCTTTTTGACTTCTACATGACAAGACAGACTTTTCACTCTTCCCGTTTAGACATTTGCCCTTAAGAATCATTCTGAAACAACTGAAAGTTTAAGCAGCAGAGGACATAAATGTTTAGATGGACACTGACAAGACAAAATGCCCAAGGTTGCTTCTTCTAGTCCAACAGAAGTTGGTCTTTAAAACCGAAAATCAAGTCATCCCTTTGTAATATTTTCAAAATAGATGCTGCATATACTTCACGAGGCAAGTGGCATAACCTTGAAATTGTCTTTAGAAGAAACAAAATTGCTTGAATTTCTGTCCAAGTCAAGTGGACAAAACTAAAAACAAGCAGGAGAACTACGAAAAGTACATTATGTTTTTAAATCATCACTAGTTTTAACACTGTGTTTTGAAGACTGTAATTTCTAAACCAGGACTTCAGACAAGTGATATGGTCTGAGGTGTCACCAGCTCTTCTAATGCTGAGGCTGGTCAGTGCCTGAACAACAGCTCACCCAGGAAAGACAGAAAAGGCGATGTTGGCAAGTGATGGCACATCAACCCATGCCTCGAGTCAGGTCCATGCAGTTGCCAAACAGTCTCTCTTAAGACAATTGTAATACACAAGTGTATGAGTTCATTTGACTGTGGAGCTACCAGGCATGATTTGAATTTGGTGTCATTTCATCCATTCAGGGGGACAGAAAGCCCAGACTTCTAATTTGTTAGAGAAATTAGGGACTGACCTTGTTAAAACTGCATGCTGAAACATGCAATCTGCACTTTGCCTTACCTCTCACTGCTCCTTTATTTCACTGCCAGGGTTTCCTACATCTGGAGCCGATAAGTCTTCCTTCCATTGCTGACAAATACTGTCAGATATGAGGCTGCTCTTACAAAGACCATCCCCAGCATCAACTTTGGTTTCTTATACCTGGATCTGAATCTTTATTTTGGTGGGGTTCACACTTATCATTCTCACGCCTATTTAACTTCACTTTTATACAGAATAGGATCATTTTGTGGTTGTACAGGGCTTTGCCTAAGGTTCTCCAGGCAATTTCATCCTTCCAAATGTCACCTAAATCTACAAAGAACTCCACTAAGTGAGCATGCCTACAGGCAGAATGAAATCCTGCTGAGTATGGTGACAAGTTTTAGAAGAGTTAAAGTAATGAACAGTTACAGCATGTTACTTTTGTCAGAGTGAATGGATACATTAAAAAAGGTTTCCTTCGATTTGTGAAATTTTCATGTATTTTAAAAGCATGTCAAGCTATAGCAAGCAAGCTGAATGCTGCTGTATCTTGTAATTGAAAGAAAATTATTACTCTCTGTAGGTAAGTGCATACATAAATGGAAAAGAAAAATACAGAGAGAAAGATTTTCAAGACTGACTATGGCACCTGCCTTTGGTAATGCATCAGAGATGCCTAACCTCCCCAGAGCAAAGACAGGAGGATACTCTCACTGCCAGAGTTAACTTCTATGAGTTAAGCATTTGTATTACCGCTCAGGACACAGGCTTCAGAACTTGTTACCTCAAAGGAAGCTGAGATCCATATTGATGACAACTATAGTTACTGCTGTCCAAAGCTTATAAAGATCACAAGGATCCAAACAGGAAGTCAAGCAAAATCAAAGTGCCAGTAGTTTACAGCTAAGTGATCCACCTATAAACTATGGTTTCCCATAAACCTACAAACAATGGCAAGGACGGGGAACCAATGGGGCTGGTATTGTTTAGGTTATTTTTTCAAGTCTGTCGCCATCTTTTTCCCCCATTATTTCTGACAACACTACAATACACTCCTGTGTAGCCCTCCAAATACGTTTGAAGGCCTTGCACCCCTCAGCAGAGCAAGGCTGAGACTCAGAAAAGTATTTAAATCTACAAAAATCAAGGAATAAACATCTAGGAATTTCTGTGGTTTCTGGATCAAACCCTGAGTGAGTAGTGAAATGACAAGTAGCAGGACCTTGTCTAGTCTTCTGATAGCAGAATGATAGAGTTCTACCATCTCAGCCCGTCTACTCTAGTATACAAAATAAACATTCAAGCCATAATTATTTTTAAATGTTGGTAACAACACTTGTTTGCCAGAGGTGAACAAAACTTCTGACTGCACAATTATTCATCTCTACATATTTCATTCCAAGGAATGTAAGGAAAGATATGTACTACTCAACATACATCCAGACTATTGCAAAGCACACAACCAAAATATCATCTAAAAGAGATTAATTCCTGCTGAGGATGTTGCCCCTTTCTAGCAACTGCAATTTGCCACATAAGGAAGTATATTTTTGATGCTCCTAAATCAAGCTTCCAATAGGGAAGATTTTAAAATATTCTTGTGTTGTAACAAAATGTTCCCACTGGTGTTGTAATGAAAGAAAGAGAGAGAGAAAAAAACCCCATCCCCTGGCAGGAAATTAATTATTGCGTATTCCACTGCTTGATGATGTGCTCCTACATTCTGCACAGGCTTTCCATTTTTCTCTCTCAGTATGTGGAGAAATTCACTATGGAGAATGTACAAATAGAACAAAGAGCACAAGAGGATCAGTTTATTGAATGCATTTAGAAACCGAACAGACCTGGAGAGAGGAACTTGGTTTGTGCATCACCACACCTGGCATTTGTTCCGTCTTTACCTTCCTCTCCCGTGTTCTCCGTTAGATTGTCACTTCTGCTTCTGTTCCCTGAAATCACCTCTGTTGAGAACAGATGTGCCTGGCTTCCAGCATCACTTAGCTGTGACAGTTTTGAACTGTCACTTCCTTTATTTAAAAAATAAAATGGAAAATCTCATTTCTTGATGGAAAGGGAAAATAGAAGCCCACCATTATGCGCCTATGTCTAAATACCCCGATGTAATTCCATTTTAAAATCAATTGTTTTTCCCCCCCCATGTCCAGCCCATTTAGTAAATTTCAGCTCTTGCTGCCACTTTTAGTGAAAAAAATGAAAAACCTAAACCGGCCATAATTTCACCCATTAGTTACATGACAAAACATGCAGTCCCTGGGGCCACTTCTGCATCCAGCACATGCACCTAGAACAGCTTGTTAATTTGGTGGGATCGTGCCACTGCAAAAGCATCTCCAGAAGAGCAGACACTTCCCAGTAACCAGCAGTTTGGATCCTTCCCGGATGTGGAACTACCAAACTAGAGAAGGAGGATGCAACAGACTGAAACAGCATATACCATCTTCAAATAGTATTCTACATTAGCAGTGCTCTATAGCTTAGCTAAGGCATAATGAAGAACCGTTCAAAAGAAATGAACAATATTTGCTTTTAAAAAAGGAGGTAGAAAGGTTATGGGAAAACTAGTACAGCAGATAGCTGTATGATTCCTGCAGGAAATTTAATACTAGCTAGGGTGCTCAGGACCCTTTCTCATGGTCATCACCACTTGGGCTCTTCCATCAGCTGCTGGGCAGGATGGCTTGGACTGTACTGCCTCTTATCTGCCTTTCAGACCTCACATTTGTCTGGCTCTGTGCATCAGCAGCAGAAGTCTCCATAGCTGCACACAGACATTCAGCGTTTTCATGTCTTGTTCATATCTGCAAATATTTAGCTGCTGCCTCCCATTCTCTCCTTACTCCTCCTGGGTCTATATTAATATAATGGGTTCCCCAGAGACCCAGAAGCACCTTCACATATGCAGAATGTCCCGCTGAATGGGAGCATTCTGGAATAAGACAAACCATCCATGTCACAGCACCTACTCTAAGCACAGCTGGTCTTGCAAGAGCAGGAGCTGGAGATGCAGCAGCAGACAAGGACCCTCACTGCATGAGGTCCTCCGTGGGGCCCTGGGAAGCAGGGCCCTGCAGGAGCTCTGAAGGTGCTCATGGAAACACTGCATCATGCTTACCTAGTTTTTCATCCCAGACTCTTTTGACTTTTAGCACATCCAGGCTGTTATTGATTCTGCAACCTATAGGGAATGACACTAGTAGTGATTCGGATCACATTGTTTTGACAGAAGGGAATGAATTTTGAAGTATAAAGCAGGAGCAAGTTTAATCACTACATACAAACATGGAGCATATGCTGCCATTTTACAAGAAACTGTTCTGAAGAGAAGCACCATGCTCTGCCACCAAGCTCCCAAGCGACAAAAATCACACTCTCATGAGTATCAGACTCGCCATCTGTAAAATGTTTTTCATCTCTAGAAGACAATGTGAGAACTATGTGTTACAAATCATATATTTTGTGACAGATATTATCACTTGCTTTGGAGCAGCACCTTTGAACAAATGCTTTTTCTCCCCTATAAGAGCTCACATGAGACATAAAACTTCTTAAAACCCTATTTAGTAGTGCAAGTGAGGTGACAACTAATATATGTCTCAGAATTTCTCTTGTATGGTAAGAAGGGAACGGGAGGGTTTTTTCATGAACATAATGTCATTCAAAGGAATTTGCTCTGTAGGATGACATTCTCCTACAGGACTACAGGAATTTCTGGTAAGGCTGTGTGTATCTGTATAAATGAGTTCTAAGTTCCAGAAAGGGAAATTACTTTTAACTTCTTCTTCTACAAATGATTGAAAGGCAAAGCCAAAAACCTATTACTCTTTTTAAGAACAGATTACTTTTGCATTCCTTCTCAAAAAATGTCCATGAATTAATTATTAAATCTGCTACAGTTTTGAGCAACAAGAGATCAGCCATGCTAACACACAGAATCGAAAGAGACTGAGCCAAGAGTCAGAAACGTAGAATTACACTGTAATGAGAGACTATCAAAACCCAAGGGGAGATCAACCTAGAATCAACAGCTCTTACTGTACTAAAAATCTGAATTTCAGAGGTTAGGATGATGCAGGTCAAAATGCTGTGGAGTAACCCCATCTGCAGCTAACTGCTTTAATACAACATCAGAGTTAAAAGAATGGCTAATTTGACTCTCTTCTGATAAATTATGCATCTTCTATAATCAATCCAAACCAAAACTAATTTCCAGCAACTGCACTGCTCTGCCAGTAGACAGTGCCTTAATATAATTATGCATAGACAGGAAGAGATAATGACCTCTGATTCAAGTCTATTATTTGTATGGAATATAAAGATACATCGCAGTATTATGTGAGATATGGATTAAGATTGGTATTTTACGTTAAACAAATTGTTCTCCTGTAAACCAGTGCTGCTTTTTCCTCTTCCATCGATTCTTGCTGTCCTTGCCAATCACGAGGAGTTACCTAGTAGGGGGCAA
The DNA here is from genome assembly GCA_013399855.1 of Oxyruncus cristatus. Taxonomy (NCBI): domain Eukaryota; kingdom Metazoa; phylum Chordata; class Aves; order Passeriformes; family Cotingidae; genus Oxyruncus; species Oxyruncus cristatus. The sequence continues at coordinate 3,143,477 of VXAY01004929.1, read as the reverse complement.
ACATAACTTTGGAGGAACTACTACTACGCTGACACCGATCCACCTTCAGACCCAGATATTTACATCCCTTCCCCCTGAAAAGCCTGTGGCAGAATAGAAGAGCATCTCGTAGATGATTTATCCAAAAGCTCTGTCCATGTTTATTCAACAGCAGGTTTTTAGAAGATACATTAAATCGAGTTCTCTGATAGCCATCTGCTTCCGCTCAAACCGCGCTGGTCCAGACCCGGAGCCGTGCCCTGACCGCGGCCGAGTGACCCCGGATCTGCCGGTCGGGGCAGCGGGAGGGCGCCTCTGCCCGGTCCCGCGGGGACCCCGCACCGAGGCTCCCGTTACCCACAGCGGCACCGCGACCCGAGCCGAGTCGAGTC
>VXAY01004929.1:3038608-3142377 GCA_013399855.1 Oxyruncus cristatus | reverse complement strand
GGGCATCGCCCCGCCTTCGTCCCCGCAACAGCGGCGGCCGCGCCCACGCATCGCCCCCGCGCCGCCCACCCCCTCGAGCGGGGACCCCGCTCCCACCCCGCACGGAGCCATCCGTCCGCGCTCCCGGGGGGCTGCGAACAACGCGGAGCGTGTGTCCTGCCGTGCCTGGGGACTGGAGAAGGGTCGTCCCTAGAATAATTGTCATGCAGCCACGGCAGCGATGGAAGAACGAATGTATGAGCAGCAGAGGGGTTTTCTTCGTGGGGATTAAACCAGTGCCATTATACATTATAAACACTTATACTTGCATACTGATTTAGCTTACTCTTGCTAGTCTGTTTGGGCTGTCAAATTTCCTTTGAGGTGAGTTTTCACATTGGATGTCTTCATTTACACCTTTTTTCATCAAACTTGGGCAGTAATTGTCACCAAGGCTCTGCAGTGTCACTAGGGGCTGTTTGCTACAAACCTGATGAACAGCGTGAACATTTCCTTTGCATACGAGGCGTTTCATTACAATATATCACTATTTGTACTTACGTGCCTGTTTTTAAACCATGACGACTGTATAATGTAAACAGCAAACTTTGACACGATCCAGTCAGACCAGTATAGCATCAAGAGTTAGACCAGCAGAACACACAAGCCGAGATCTACAAAGTTAAATATAAACAAACTGGGATCTAGAAATTGTGGCTCTTTCAAGTTGGAAGTGTTTATGTGATCCCAAGCAAACACTTATTCCACAAAACCAGTTGTTTCACCCAGCTCAGGAATGTTGTGCTCTTCCCACAGACTGCTCTGGTGATTTCTCTGTTAGTACTCAAAATCAGATGGAGATGGTAAGAAGGCAAAGTCATCCCTTAAGCATCTAATAGGGATTCATCACCACTGTAACATGCAGCAGTCAGCTATCCTAAAATGTGGTATCCATGAGCAGTCTTCAGCTGCTTATATACCCAGACTGGAAAGTTTTGCGCAGGTGGAAGGACAGATGAATGCTATGACAAAGAGATAATGAACCTGAATGCAAGGAGCAGAAAAAACAGCTCGTGAAAAAGAAAAAGCATCTCAATTCAGACAGACCTGCAGAAATCACAATGCTGGGCTTTGACTTCATTTTGCACTGGGAGGACCTGTTTTTTCCAGGAGTTATCTGAGTGGACTGCATGCATCAATACCACATTTAGAGGTGGAGCTGGAAACTGAGCCAGTGTGGCTGTGGGAAAAACAGGCGAATGACTTCACAGCATCAGTGAAATAGTCTGCAAGAGGTGGCTGGAGGTCCCCAATTCTCACTGCAGCTCGAAGCAGGACTACTGCCAGTGTCATGTGGGGACACTTGAGGCTTTGTCCCATTGTGTGTGGGCACCCTCCAGGAGCTGGAGTGTCATGAGCTCTCTAGATGACTTGTCCCATTCTGCACTGGCCTGCTTTTGAGACCTCCCAGTGGCCATTTGCTCTGGTCAGCATGCCAGCTGGAGAAAGGGGGATGATGTGAGAGGAAGGTAAATGAATGAGGAGTAACAAACCAGTCTGCAATCTCCAGCAGCAGACTCCACCACTTCTTGGGGTGCCCTTGACCACTCTGTCAGTGAAGACGTTTTTCCTAATATCCAATCTAAACCTCCCCTGGAATAACTTGAGAGTATTTCCTCTTGTCCTATCACTTGTTACTTGTGAAAAGATAATGACCCCCACCTGGCTACAACCTTCTTTCGAGTAGTTGTAGAGAGTAATAAGGTCTCCCCTGAGCTGCCTTTTCTCTGGGCTAAATACCCCCAGCTTCCTCAGCCGCACCTCATATGACTTGTGCTCTAGACCCTTCACCAGCTCTGTTGCCCTTCTCTGGATACGCTCCAGCACCTCAATGTCTTTCTTGCACTGAAGGCCCTGAAACTGAACAGGATTCGAGGTGCAGCCACAGCAGTGCCCAGCACAGGAAGACGGTCACTGCTCTGGTCCTATTGACCACACTGTTTCTGCTGTAACTCCTCACTGCCAGCCCCACCTGGGGTGTGATGTTGCAGCCGTGATTCATTGTTCTTGCATATTTTCCTGGAATTAATTACTGCCTTCACCCTCCTCCCTGTCCTCATGCAAGAGCTGCCCAGCTCCGCTGTCACGGTGGCTGAGGGTGCAGCCCATGCCACTGACACCTCCAGGCCTGCCAGGTGGCTGCATTTGACCTGCACAGCCTGGGTCTCAGAGTCAGGCTGGGTATAAGATGTAAATGATTAACACTGTGGGCACAGGGAAGTTAAAACTTCCGCTTAGAGAGAAGAGAAGGACATTAAACCTTTCTTACCTGGGAAAGCACCTGCTCTGTGCCACCCTACCCTCTGAAGGCACCATGGCAGAGGTTGGTGTGGTCCAGCAGCAGCACAGGCTGGGGCTGCCCGTTCTTCCTGCGCCAATGGAGGCGAGACCATCAGCACAGCAACCACCCCTTCTCCTGTCAGAGGATCAGGCTGGACCTCAGCAGGGGGTTCAGGCCCTTCTGCCAGGTGTGACCACTCCAGTTCTAGCCCCCTCACATCAATATAAGCTGCAGTGACCTCATCTTAATACATTGGGCTGTGAAGCTGCTGTGAATGAAAGCCCTGATCCAGTTTCACTTAGCAGGCGTGCAGTTCTGTCCAGGGAGGCAGCAGCCATGTCACCTGTGTTTGTCCATCTGAGACTTTCGGATGGCTCTTTAGCACCTTCACCAAACCAGCTTTGTGGTTAGCAGAAGCCTTCATGGGTAGAACCTCCTCCTAGACAACTGTAAAAAAAATTGCAATATATGCAGAACCAAGTGCCCCAAAATGGAAAGGTAAGCCTCTAAAATTGTAAGGACATTAAAAACTTGTGAGATCCAAAAGGGCATCCTTTATAAACATTTGTCTTTAATTTTTTTACTTTCTCCCCTGCAAGCTGGGGTCTGTGAATCAGCTCAGCAAGAAACTACGAAATCTGAGATTCTCACATAAAGCCAGAATGTTACTTGTTGTAAAATCTGTAAATGCTTGTGGGAAATTATCTGTGAAAATGCTATATGCCTTCTAAGAAGTAACTGATTGTATACAGTGAGGAGTAAAGAACTCTTAAACAAGGAGTGATTTCAGATTTTATTAACAAAGTCCACTTACCTTTTGATGTTTAAGGACTATTCTATAACTGAAAAAGCAGGTTACATTTAATTAAGTCCCTTGGCTCAGACTTGTTACTTAGGGCAACGCTGTAAACACTTGGCAGAGACTCTGAACTATAACAACAGGTTTATTAAAAATAGAGTTTGATCACATATGAGAAGGCAGGGAGTCTGATAGGAAGTTCAGGGGGAACCTACCACTGTTCTGCATAACCATCATCTTTTTTTTAGTGTATGCAGAATAAAGATGTTAAAAATCTTTTCGTTTCCCATCATTTGCATATCTTACCTGTGAGTGATTTAAAGGGTTGGATTCTCAGTTTGAGAATAAAATCTCTACTTGCAGATTTTGTGATAGTAGGAACAAAACAGTCAAATCCTACAGCTCAGCTCTGTGCCTGTCCAGATGGAGGGTGCCTTGTGGCTCCTGCTAAAATGCGAAGGGAAAGTATCTGACACAAAGGGTGCTATTTCTGAAATTAAGGAAGTTATTTATGCCATTGTAGCTAAATTGCTTTTCCTTTATAGACAGAGTTCCCCATATGAACACTCATTCCAAGAATGGTTTCTTTTCTGGACTTGTTTAAACCAGTTCCATACCAATGGTAACCAGAAAAGGATGTTGTCTATCTTGCAATAGGCACACTTGTGTGAAAATATCATGTATATTCAACCCAAATCTCAGAGAAGTGTAACTTCCTATCCTTAGCCATCCATGGCTGCTTTGGCCAAAGAGCTACAAAACCAGGTTCCCACTGATCCTTCTTAGACCTCCCTCTGCCTACATTCCCATAACATCCTTGTTGAATGCCACAGGTCTACAGGGTGCTCCTCTGCCCACGACTAATAGTATTTTGGGAAAGGTCATGGGCATTTAAGTCCTGCCCCTGCACTACTGGCATAGTCCTCGAGTCTTTGCATGATCTTATGGCTTGTTAAAGAGGCTACAGAGAAAGTGAGAATCTCGCTCATTTTTTAATCCTTTTAGTCTTTCTGAGGCCTTCCAGAAAGAGGACGGAAAGTCTTACCCTGTAGCTGAATGAGAAAGAGGAAGGAAAGTTAAAGACCATAAGAGAGGAAAGTAATCCACATTCTTATTTAGCTCTCATATTTTACAGATACAGATGTAACTTTACATTACAACCTGACCTGAATGGTGACTCACTTTCAAGGCAATAATCATGCCACTATAGGTCTCACCAACACTTAATCTTCCTCGCTTAGCCCATATCTGAAACACCATGGAGTGCCAGCCATGGGAAAAGACTCGTTAGCTCTCCCAGATGAATAGGTAAGTGAAGATTTCATTTCTATTACCCTGTCTGACAGCAGCCACCCCTTAGTCTGGCTCCTCTGCCCACACACATGTAAACAACGGGAGGGGTACCATGTAAAACACCCTTTCAAAGCAAAACACCAGAAAAGTCAGGAGAAAAAAAGGCGGTCTAATTCAGCCAAATAAACAGGAGACGCTCAGAAAAAAGTGTGAAAGGAATAAGAGATATTGTAATAAGAGGAGGAAGTAAGGTCATGTACAAAAAAACCCCAAATAAGCTACGAAATGTAAGTGCTTTATGACTTCTTTAAAGGCAAGGGAGAGTATTCTAAAATGTGTGTTCTGCTTCTCCAGCCAAAGTTTGATAACAAGCAATGAATTAATTTATAAAATGTATAAAGTTTATATAATCAGTAAAATGAACAGCAGCTTAGAAATAGGAGTGCCATGCCCCACTAGACCCATCCTCCTCTTGGTCCCTTTCAGATGCTAAGAGAGGAAAAGGGGTGGTGACTCTTGGCCCTGCCTCAATGTACCACTAAGCATAAGTACAAACTGTGGATGTTGACCAGCCTCCCTTCCATTGCTCTGTTGTGTCTCATCCTTCCTTGACTCCCAGAAGGAGTCCACCACGTAGGCCACACTGGTGAACCACACTGAATCACAACTGTTGCCAGGTAATGGCAATAAATAGACTGTGGAACTCGCTGGAACGTCTCTAAGTCCACCACATAAGTTTCATCACAGAGTCCATCAATAATGCCAGGCATTACAGTGACTTCTAACATGGGAGCTGAATTTATTTGCCTTCTACCAAGGTAAAGTTTTTTTTTAACCAACTTAATAGTAAAATGCACTTGCTATTTTCAAGAGTTGGTCTTTTGGAGTGATGGTGTGACATAACAGGAACAGCTTCCATGTGCAAGAGCTGTGGAGGTGATGTCCTTCTGATCCTTCACCAGGCAGCTGGTGTGGTGGGAGCAGGGTTGTGTGGATCACTCTCAGTCCTTCCTCTGTTGTTTTTTCATTTGCTTTGGTAAGCATGGTTTATTTTAAGGTGTAATTTATTGAGAACATGCATGCTTTATTTGACAGAGGCAATGGGAAATGTTCTTCCCTGGCCTTCAGGATGGTTTACTTACATTCTGTTTGGTTTTGTGCTGTTCTTTCACGCAGATGGAAGTTGGAAGAAAAGGAGAGTAGTTATGTAAAACTCATTTGAATATTATGTACTTGTGGAGCTGATTTGTTTCTGTTGCCATGAGCATTTCATTCAAAATCTCCTCCCTTACTAGGGCAAAACCCTTCCTTGATTCAGAGAGGACTTGACGCAGGAAAAGCTCCATCCAGTTTTTGGAAACTTTTTTTATTTTTCCCTTTTATTCCCCTTCTGTTTTTCCTCTGTTTCTGATGGATGCAGGAGGCAGTTTTCTCATCCATGTGACAGGATTGTGTAATTCTGCCACTTTGAGCCTGACTTGCTCTCAGTCGTCTGTGACCAACTGAATTCAGGACCTTCAGATTCCCTTCTGTATGCTCCAGCACACTATGAAGATTTGTTGCCCCAGTAGACACTGAACAAAGGTTACAATGTTTGCCAGTAAAGGAGTCATTTTGCCACTGCTAGATCACAGAATCAGAGAATCACATGTTTTGGAAAGGACCTCGGAGATCATCAACTCCAACCCTTGATCCACTACCACCGCGGTTACTAGACTATGGCACTAAGTGTATAGATGTTGTATAGTACCCTAAAGGCCAGGCAAAAGACCCAAAGAAGTAAGGCTTTCACCTTGAGAGCATCCGAGTGTCTCCTAGGCATTTCCATCTCTTCACAACCTGCTCCCATAACATGAGCTTCATGGTTTCATCCTGTCTGATCCCCATGCAAAGGCAGTGCAAGCAGCACTGAAACAACAACCCAAGAAACAGAGGGGCCCATGCTGTGTCAGGGCTTACTGTGTGGAAGGAGAGAGGGACAGCAGAGCAGTGACTTGGTGTGGGGGATATCTCTGCAGACCATGATGCCCGACAGTAGGATCCATAGGGCTGTGTAAGGTGGTGAAGTTGTGCAGGAAGAAGCAATCCAGCTGAAACTTGCTCAGGGTCGGCCCTTCCTGTGGCACCATGTTCAGCTTCAAGTGACCCTGGCTAGACAAGCTACCTTCTTCTGCCTGAATTATCTTGATTAGAGAAACTTGTGGTACTTTCATTTTATTCCCTAGAGATACAAGTCATGGCCTCTGCAATAATATTCACTGGCAAAGGCTATTTCTGGACATAACCACAAATATTTAATATGGGGTAAATTATAAATCAGCCTGCTCCAACACCAACCAGAAACTAATGCTTCAAGAAGAAAATGGAGATTGCCTGGTCTGCTTTTTACCGCATGAATATTAGGATTGGAAGCAGGGCAGCAGGTAGTTATTAGTGTGCAAGCACTGCAGTTGCAGATGCTATAAAAATAATGCTACCATTGCTGGCTTTTTATACACAGATTTCCATCTGCAGATTTCAAATCTCTTGTAATTTTCGGTAATTTCCTGGCATAACCTGCCTGAAACAAAAACTACAAGCCTTGAAACAAAAACTACAAGCCCTGAAACATTATTTGATATTTTAGAAAACAACCAGTATATCTTTGCAATTAAATGTTTGTGGAAGAATGAATTATGTGTGATCTCTTCTGCGTAATTCATCATAGTAATAAAATGAATTAGTTTTTTAGAAGCCACCAAGCAAGAAGGCTGCTTTTGAATTGACTGATCTCTTTCACAGCACTGGAGATGTCAAATATTCTTCAAATGCAACAGTCAGCTAAACTGCCTGTCGATGCAACACCCTACTGGTGTAATTAAACCTTTCTCCTATTTGTTTGTTTCTGTTTGAAGAAGGGGTTTCAATTTTACATCCACTGTCAAGTCAGCTTGACTGTGAACGAGATGTGAGAAGAGATTCCTTCTCTGGCCTTCCCAAACAATATTAGCTTTGGAAGTAAAGTAGCAGAAATATACAAATGCTTCAAATGGAGGGCCTGTTCCCTGTAGCTGATAAATAAACTGAATAATTTTTTGAGGTAAGAAGTGACTCTGATGCATAACCTGCCAGGCAGAGGCTTTTGCAGTATGAGATGCACTAATGGTTCCAAGCTCTTTCAGAGCAGACGTTTTCAAGCCTTACTTGTATTTCCCTGAATATTTAATGTCACAGTTCTGCCAGAAGCCTCTGAAAATAGGGAGAATTAAAACCCATCGGTCATTCTGTAGCAGAAGGAAGTTGATGATTTAGAAAGTTTCTCTGTACTATATTTCAAAGTATGACCTTGAAGAGCTCTAGAACTGTCAGACATGTCCTTGTGGTGTCTGTAGAGGCAGTTTAGAAGTCATGGTTGGTGGTACTTCACCTGAGAACAACTAACTGCAAACATCTGTCAGGGTTTATCAACCTCTAACCAATATGTCATTAAAGACTAATCACTTTAAAAGTCACGTTAGAGAACACACAGTGGAGCTTTTGCTTAACCAAGTTTTGATGTCCCTGCTTTGCTGGGTTCAGCAGGGCCCTCAGAGTTGATTTGGAGAGCAGCACTCCAGTGAGGATGTGTTTCTAGTGAGAGGGGGCTGCCTGCTTCCTTCTCATCTGTTCTTGTCCCCTTTTCCAAATGCATTTTCCAAACCAAAGTCCGGCTTTCAAACACGTCTTTTAAACAGAAACCTCTGGAGATAAAACAAAAAGTGGTATCTGGCAGGTGTGGGTCACCAAAAAGAACTTTCTGTGCTTGGTGTGTAGGTATTTGTGTGTGCATGAGCATAGGAATGCAGGTTGAAGCGATAACTTGCCAGTGGTTCAGCATGTGGATTTCATCAAAATTGCCTCTCCCCATGTCCAACCTCCCCCCACATCATCCAGTCACACCTGTGTCACAGAGATGAGTTGAGGAGCTAAAAGACGGATTGATTTTTATGTATTTATTCATTGTTTTCCCATGTCTAATTACTTCTTTGTAAAAATGAACAACAGTTAAAGAAGAAGGCAAAAGTATGAGCAATCATCACTTGGCAAATATTATTAGGTCAGCTTTGATGGAAATACCTATCCTTTTCTTCTGAGAGAGGTTCAGGAATGCATCCATTTATGGTGTAACTCCCTTGACTTGAACTGGCAGATGATCATAGGTCATAGTACAAATTTCAACTGGTGTAATTTGAAAAGAAGGCTCAGAGATGGAAAACACACTAATTCTTCTCTTAGAAGAACTGCTAAAAAACTCATCTGGTGCAATCTCCTACCTCTCAAACCCAACACAGTAGTAAGTGATAAGTTTGAATGGAAGTCCCAACAGCAATAACTGTTTCCAATACTGAGAACTGTTAAGGTAAAAATGTGACAAATCTCCTAGCTTTTTTAAGATCTGATGAGGCTGCCAAATTGCCCAAAACTCAAACAATCAAGGATTTTCTTTGGTATAGCTCATGTGTTTTTCTACAAATCAATGTCTTATCCCATTTGATCCAAACGAACTTTTATGGGAGCTTTTCGAGAGTCCAGGATGACGTGAAAGTGTGACCACATGTCAGTGTGCTGGAGAGTTCTGCCTTTTGTATTCAGTGATTTTTACCAGCATTTAAAAATCGTGTTGCACTTTATTGCACAATTGGTTTAAAAATATGTGTATGTCCAGGAGCTCTTTCTTATGATCATTGGTGAGAAACACCACTGAAGTGTTTCATGAAGAGGCAAAATGTTCAGGGCTCTTCACGCATACAGTTAATTGTCCTCCTAAGAAGAAAACACCAGGCCCAAAGGGATTTTTAAATGCACTGGGGAAGAGAAAGACAAAAACCAATGGCCAGAAGCTGAAGCCAAGATGAATCCAAATGAGGAGATTTTAATAGTGAGTCAGTCATCCAGAGAAATGATGATTTGCCAACTCTTACTGTCTTCAGAGAGAGAGCATGCCTTTCTAGAAGATGTGCCATACTCACAGTTCAGTGTATTCAAAAGTGAGTTAATTGAGTGAAGTATAATGACTTGTAAAATAAAAGCCATATCAGAGGATCTAACGGTCCTTTACCTTTAGTTTTGTGAGGTTTATCTTAAAAGGATATTGCTTTTCTCTTCATTTTTCCAGCTCTTACACAGACTAGCTCAAAGAGTTTTAATTCCATTCCTTACAGATTTCTACCTAGGAAAATGAAGCCATTGAGCAAAGCAAAAGTCATAAGAGCAACTGTGAAGTGATAACAGTATGCAGTTAGTGCTCAGCCAGCGGGAACTAATTCACTCATTCACAAAGCTACAAAGCTGCCGTCAGATGGCATTTTTTGTTGCTATCAAACAGATTGCGATTAGATCCACTGACAAAGGTGAACGGTTTGATAATTATAATTTAATCCTCTTCTATCAATTCAGCAAGACAGTCACTAAATCACACAGTCCATTTTTTGTGACGTTATCTGAATTTATAGTCAAAACCATTGCCACAACGTTTGAAAATACATGTTGCTAAATATTTGTTGTAGCACAGTTCATACCTCTGTGTGTATCTAACCTGTATGGCCTCTCTGCCACACTTGTGTATAAAATAATCTATGTATGCACCTATAAATACACATATATAAGGAATTAATGACTATGGGAGTAAACAGAAGTGTTGTGGTTGGAGCATGAACATGTGAACATCTGATTTGTTCAGTGCTATTTCTGCCGGCCATACACACCTGTGCACAAGAAGCCACTGCCTCGTGCTCCTCTCGTGAAACTTCACCAAGACTGGTAACATTGACATGGCATCATGGAGAGGCTCAGGGAGGCAGTGTGTACCCTGCTACTGGGTGATACTTGTCAAGGGCTCGTCTTCCCCATTTGGGTGTGTACTGAGAGTTAAAACACGAATAGTGACACACCTGAAGGATGTTATCATCGTCATCATTCACTCAGTTCAGAGCACCTGAATCTGGAAAATCTGGACATTAGTTTGGCTTTGGATGTGCCATAGGGCATACATGGTCATGTATAAGACAATTTCTCTCATTCAAGACAGAATTTACAGGACTGGATGCTCTTTGTTTACTATGCCCTACTTCTTCCAGCTCTTCCGAGCTGCTACTCTCGTATGGCTTCATGTGGAGGAAGTTTCAGGAAGGCCAGGTGATTTCATTATTGACTGTATAAACAGAAAGCAATGCCTGTATTTTGGCTGGTGAAAGTGATCAGAGTTTTTATTTGTTCGTATTTTGGTGTAGGGTATCAGATATACCTGTGTTTCAATTCTTTTTTATATGTTCTTTTTGAGCAACTTGGTACTGCACATGCTTAACCCCTCTACCCTCACCAGGAATGGTTCCAAAGTTCTTAACCAAAGGCCATCAGTAACCTCTCCAGATTATGGAAGGGGTTGCACATCCCGCATCAGAAATGCTCAGGCTTCTTGTCGCTGCTGTTGCAAAAGATATTGGCTTAAAAGCCCCTTTTCCTGCTAAGAAGAAAATCTAGGGGAGGGATGAAGTATGTTTTTGCTTCAGCAGTAGTGGAAGAAACCTAATAAAACATGCTTCAGTTGTATCCTAGAGGTGAAAGTGCAAAAATGGAGGGGGAGGGGGGAAATAAAACAAACAAACAAACAAAGTAGTTCTTATTGCTTTGAGAAATCTCATCGTCTCTGAGCTGACTTCAATGATTTTTGAGCAGCTGCAGGCACAGGGTTGCTCTGCCTTTCCTGCACAGCTGAACAGATGATATATCAGTTTTAAATCAGTTCCCAGCTGATATGGAAAGGATTGCAGTCTGCTTAATAGTGCCTTTGCTGCAGACAAGTAGATGTCATTTCTGAAGGAAAAATATTGGAAGCACAGCTATTTCCTGAGACCGAAGGAGACAGGCCTGCAACCATCGGTTATACTTGGGAGCACCATGTCCTCTGTGTGTGTGTGTGTCTGTGTGTGTGTATTCCACCCCGGAGCAGAGGCCTTGAGTGCACAGCCACAGTCCGTGTCAGCTCTCACCTCATGCATTTTATGTGCTGTAAAAGCCACAGCTTTATTCCCACCCTGGTCCTCAACCTCCAACAGCTCCTCTTTCTCAGAAAGCTGGAGTAGCAGCACACAATGCACAATGTAACACCTCTCTCCCTGTTTCTTCCCACAGACCAGCAATTGAGCACTGCTCAGGAGCCATTAGCACCCAGTTCGAACACAATGTAAATTCTATGAGAACTCATTGTTTTTATAAAGATCGCATGCAATTTGTTGCCAGGCAGCCTCCACAAATATTTAAAGCCTGCCTCTTTGTCCACACAAATTTTTTCTTAAAAAAACGCAACAAAACAAAAATAACAAGAGCTTTTATTCCTCGCCATAAAGGCTGAGACATAATTAACCTCTTCCTGCACTGGAACCAGACGCTGGGATGATGGAATTACCGACGTGCATGTGTTCCATGGGGATGACGCTGAAGAGGACTTGACTTGGAGGCTGGCTATGTATTAATGTATGTATTATTACACATTTTGCCAATATCAAGTAAATCTTCCCAATTCCCTCTTCTCTTGAGACGTAACATTTTTCTGGCTAACCCTGATGTAATTACCTGATTTCTAATGACCACCTCCTCATCACAAATATCTCCAGGGTCCAGGCCCACCTAGGAAGAACAACCACATTTGATCATGTTTTCCTCTCTCCTTACATCCCTTCTGTCGTTCATATCTAAACACATGCTCAGCTGCTCTGCTGAGTCATCAGTCAGGAACAATGTCCATTCTGTCAAAATGTTATAGGAGTGCCAGCTCTAGATTTCTGTGTAGAAGCTTGGAAGTAGATAACATATTTGAAAATACTTGTTATTATTTTTACTGCTATCACACTTCAGCTTCACCAATATGAGTTATCAGATGGGGTTTTTCTGTCTGTGGGAACAGTGTCCAGACACGGAGCTGTCTAGTCACACAAGAATTACCATCAGTATCACACAGGACAGACTTCATGAAAAAACAGACCGTGTATGAATATAAGCAATGTCTCAAATCCCAGCTGCACTTTTTCGTGGGAACAAGCCTTCATACAGTATGTACCTTTGTGTGTGCAACTGCAGTACTCAGGAGACAATTCCCAGCCAAATGAAACCTGTATCAGCGACTCCAGGGTGTGATTGCAAGGAGATGTCTGGGATCTCCGAGGAGTCAGGATTATGAAGGTGACTAGCATGGCCCTAAGAACTTCATCGAAAGTTTGCCATTTATTCAAGCCATACATACCTGTAACATAAGACAAAGGCTGTTTCCATTTTCTGACCAGCTCTTTCTCACTTTTTATTTCTTAGGTTCAGGCATTATTCTGATTTTTGAAACCAAAGTTTCATGCTTAGAGCAGAATCATATAAACACTGTCTGAGTTCACCGAGCTTGTAATTTTTAATGGTACATCTCATATAAGTTTTAAATCAGTTCCTCCAAACTGATTTCAGAATTGCCTGAAATGCTGTTTAGTGTGGCCTGGCCTATTTTTTGCTAGACAAAGTTTAAAACTGGTTGGAAGGTATCCCCTTTTTAGCAATGACCTTGTTATTTATAATCAGGTCTTATTCCTATAATATCTATTAATTATAATAATTTTCCTCAAAATGCTATTCATCCGCACATTCATAAGGACATAATATCCTGCACCTTGCCTAACTGAGGTAGAACTGAAAGATCTTATCATGGCTTCTTATGGTGGCTTTCTGTAAAAATGCAGATACCTACAGCTAATGGGCCACAATGGGATTATCGGTTTGGTGATATTAATTATATGCATAACTGTTTTCTGCGTTGAGACATTAGTGTGTAAAAGCACAAACAATTTTTTAAATTTTTTCTTACTTTTAACTGTATTTACCAGCTGTGATTTACTGTTTTTTCCTTCTGTGAGAGCAAGAACCATAGATCAATAGACAGGTTTTTCTTTTGTTGCCAGTTTGCTTCACCTGTGGTTCTCATGCACTGCCAATGAGATCTGAAGTACACAACAAATGAAATGGATCATTTAAATTCACAAGAAACAACTGAAAGAAACCAAAGAAGAGCTGTTTAGAATCATAGAACAGTTTGGGTTGAAAGTGGCCTTTGAAGGTCACCTAGTCCAAACTCCCTGCAATAAGCAGGGACATCTTCAACTAGATCAGTTGCTCACAGTCTAGTCCAATCTGACCTTGAAGATTTCCAGGAATAGGGCATCCACCCACCACTCTAAGCAACCTGTGCCAGTGTTTCACCAGCCACACTGTAAAAAATTTCTTCCTTATATCTAGTCTAAATCTACCTTCTTTTAGTTTAAAACCATTACCCCTTGTTCTATTGCAACAGGCCCTACTAAAAACTTTGTCGTCATCTTTTTAGAAGCCCTCTTTAAGTATAGAAAGGTTGCTATAATGTCTACCTGAAGCTTACTCTTCTCCAGCCTGAACAACCCCAACTTTTTCAGCCCTTCCTCGCAGGAAAGGTGCTCTATCCCTCATTGTGGCCCTCCTCTGGACTCACTCCAACAGGTCCCTGTCCTTCTTATATTGGGTGCCCCAGACCTGGACGAAATACTCCAGGTGGGGTCTCCCAAGAGCAGAGTAGAGGGACAGAATCCCCTCCTTTGACCGGCTGGCCACACTGCTTTTGATGCAGATGAGGACATGATTGGCTTTCTGGCCTGCAAGCACACGCTGCTGATGCATGTTGAGCTTTTCATTCACCAGCACCCCCAAGTCCTTCTTGGCAGGGCTGCTCTCAGTTCATCCCTTAGCCTGCCTTGGTACCAGGGACCCCTCAGGGGCACAACTTGTCACCGATCTCTATCTGGAACATTACCCTCTTGATGTGACCATACAACCATTTCCTCACCCACTGAATAGTCCATCTAATAGATCCATCTCTCTCCAATTTAGAGAGAAGGATATTGTGGGGGACTATGTATCAAAGGCTTTACAGAAGTCCATGTAGATGACATCCATAGCTCTTCCCTTGTTCACTCCATCCTAGAAGACCATGAAGCTGGTCAGGCAGGACTTGCCCTTGGTAAAGCCGTACTGGCAGCCTTGAACTACCTCCCTGTCCTCCATGTGCCTTAGCACTGTTTCTAGGAGGATTTGTCCCATGATCTTCCCAAGTACAGAACTCACAGGTCAGTAGTTCCAAGGCTCATTCTTTCTACTGCTTTTAAAAATGGGTGCAAGGTTTCCCTTTTTTTCAGTCATGCAGGACTTCACCTGACTGCCATGACTTTTCAAATATTATGGGGAGTGTCTTGGCAGCCATGTCAGCCAATTCCTTCAGGACTCTGGGATAGATCTTGTTAGATCTCGTAGACTTAGGTATGTTCAGGTTCCTCAGGTGGTCATGGACCTGATCTTCCCTTACAGTGGTAGGGGCTTTGTTCCCTCAGTCCCGTCATTCAGCGCACCCTTTAAGAGGAGTAGAAAGAGAGATTTCCAGTGAAGGCTGAGGAAAAAATAGTTGTTGAGTACCTCAGCCTTTTCCTCATTCATTGTTACTAGATTGCCCGTGCAAAAAAACATACATGGCAGCTTTTCTTCACTATGGAAAATGGGAACACAGAACTGGTCAGATGGGGTCAGCTAGGAGGGGCATCCTGTCCTGGAACCATGACTAGCACTGGGAGAATCAGAAGATACAAAAACCTCTTGCCAAGCAGACATGAATTAGTCTGTCCTGTGTCGGAAGCCTTCCTGGTTTCTTAAACAGAGATTGGCATAAAAGCTGACATATTATTTGAACGTTGTTTCTGATTTTTTTTTTTTTCAATACTAACTAATGCAATACCTATGCCTTTTCAGGTAAGATATTCTCCTCTGCTATTACATGATGGGGAAAAACAGTGCTTCAGCAACAGCCCTGATATGTAGTTAGCTTTGTTATATCTGCCCTATAGCCTTTGGCTGTCAGCCCGGCCGCTTTTCTGGGAGAGAGGTCTTCATGCTGGCTAAAACCCACTTGTTTTCTCTTTCCTCCTGTTGCTCCTTTCCCTGCTCTACACATGCACACACACTTTCACTGGCTAGGAATGGCCAGGCCAAGCTGGTGGGAGCCCTATGGGGACTAGAGGACATGCTGTCGTGAGGAGAACCATTACACATCCTCTAACTCAGAGGAGAGGTCTCCCCTGGGCTCTGTGTTGTTTGCAGGCATCACGATCCCAGGCTCATTTCAGACAAGAGATGAAACTGCCTCACTGTAAAGGTCCCTTCTGGCCCTTCTGCAACTCCTTAAGAAACGGCGTGTGCTGCAGCCGGGGGATTGAAGATGAACGCCTGTGTGTGAGGGCTTAAGTGCCGTCTGACTACGGGAAACATGAACCGCAGCCAAGAAGCACATTTAAGCCCCGATGGTCGATACAGAAAATGTCCTTTAATGCCCGTGTGTGCGCACCCTGCCTGGTTCGGGGGCCGGGCGGGGGCGGCTCCGCGGAGGACCCTCCGCAGCCCCGCAGCCTCCGCTCCCCGTGCGGGGCGCGCACCGCGGGCAGCGCCGAGCCCTGGGCACCGCTGCCCTCTCCTGGCGCCTGCCCGCATCTCGGGATGCTTCGGGTGGCCTGTGCACACTCTGGGATGCCGCACCCGGGAGCGGGTGGAAGTGTGAAAGCCACACCACCGGGGCGCACGAGGAACGGCGAAGAATAAAGTGGAGTTTCCCGGTTACATCCCGGTTTATGAATAACTACAGGTGGGTGTTAAAAATAGAGACTGTGACACTACTCAGAAAGATGGTTTTAGTGCTTCCTTGCCTCAGGGCCACTCCATGCTCCCCTCCCTACCTTCTTGCCCTCCCCAGCAGGACACGCCAGGGCAGCCTGCTGTCCTGCACCGAGAAAGTCAGTGAATAGGAGAGCTTTTCATTAGTCAGAGCCCCTAATTTGGGGATTCTGTAAAGCATTTTCCCATTCCTGTAGTTAACCCAAAACCTCTAACACATGCACTGCCAGTCTTAGTGAAAAACAAATCATATGTTGAGAGACTATGGGGAGAATTTGTCAGCCCAGGACCACAGAGATATACAGGGCCTTTTTCTTATCTTGACTTTGAGCAGTCATTTGTGACTGAGTCAAGAAAGCATAAAGCTCTGCCACCCGTGTTTTCCAGGCACTTTGCACAGGCGCCTTTGCCTGTATGAGGTGCGGGGAGTTCAGACTAGGGCACTGCAGATTGCTCTCCTGTGCTCATCCTCTGCAGGGCAGGACTTTGATTTTTACCACATCTCTCCCTTTTCTCATCAGTCTCCATTCCTGGGGAACCTCTGAGGGTACCAGAATGCTGCACACAGCACACCTGCAAAATGCTTGGTGACTTCTCTCCAGCCAAGCCCATCTTCACAGCTCCTTCCCAGCCTGGGGCAGCTTTTCCTTGCAATACAGGGAATAAAACAAAAAGAGAGAGGAAAGTCCCTCATGCCTGGCTCTGGCCAGGAGTGGAACCACAAGAGCAGGAGCAGCCTGTGCATTCGAGAAAGATCAGAGGAGAAGGCGAGAAAAGTCACAAATATGGTACATGGCTCTTGAGAGCACCTCACAGCCCTAACCTGTTGAGTGGTAAAAGAAATGTTCTCCATTCCCTCTGTTTTTATTTTCCTTCTCAGGGAACTTCACATAGCTGGAGGAGGAAAAGAAAAATAACCTTCTTAGATATTATTTCAGTACTTTAATTTCTGTTTCAAAGAATCCAATTTATTAAGCAGCACTACCTGAGATTATACTCACCAAACAAATTCTCAAAGGAAGCCTCACCATCTAGGTGTATTTTTCATTACACAGTAAACTCTGAACTTAACCAAAGGTGTTTTCTCATAATGTTAAACTCAGTGCCTGACAATTATTGTCCAGCTCCATTTGGTGCCAGAAGTGCGTTCAGTGAAGAAGTAATAAATCCTTTCATGCTGTTTAATAAAACGAGAAAATGTGTTGCTCACACTTGGATGCTAGACTTTATTACACAAACACAGCTAAAAAAATAAATGGAGTATTTCCTGTTTAGAAGTGCCTACAAGTCACATGATGTTGATTTTCTCCAGGTGTTGCAATTCTAAATGAAATTTTCACTTAAGTTATTCTTAAAGAAGTGAGTTATTTCAAAACGCAATAATCAACATGTTGTTAAAGGTGCAAAAACCATTGTAAAAAAGCCGCCCCGAACATTCAATGTGCTGTAATGAAATTAGATGCAGTTGCCAAATTATGCAAGATATTTGTGAGACACTTTGCCATCCACTTGAGTGCTTTTCTGAGTTTCCATTGAGAGAAAAAAAAAAAGCAAGGAAAAATCCTATGAGGTCTGAGAAACTCTTTCAACTCCTCGGTTGATTTTTTCTCTTTGTAGGGATTATTATCTACTCTGGTGGCCTGGCCTTGGTTAGAGGTGCCACTGCCATTGTAAAATAAATGCCTGATATAAATAGATGTCTTCATCGAGGTGCTCAGCACTGAGTGGAAACAGCTCCTTAAGCAGAATTTGCTGTTCCTTCATTTTAACTAATTTAAATGAAAAAGAAGTCAGCCACACATTGTCTTTTAGTGGATGAATCCCACGGTTTTGGATATGTTCCATACTGCTCATAATCACACGGCCCGTGTGAACCTCATCCAGTGACGCTTTGAAGAACGCGATGAACATCTGTCATACAAGCTCCATTCCTCCTCTCTCTTGCTTTTCATTTATAGGCTTGTGTGGGTGAGTCTCTCCCCTTTGGGGATTCAGTGGGGGGCATTTAGAGGTGCCCAATAGTCTGTATTTCTGTGGGAGACAGCAAGATTAAAAAGTGCGATTAAAAAGTGCTCCTAAGATTTGGAGCTAGAAGTGCTGAGCATTAGGATGGATCTTAGATCTTGCTGGATTTTCTCCCACAGCTTCTGAGCAATGACCAGAGTGGAGACTTTTGCGCAGAGTAGCTCTATCCACACTGTAAATTCTCTGCAGACCTGAGAAGAAGGGATCTCACCCCAAAACTTCAGAGACATCTAGACACCTTCTGAGCCCCAACCATCTGTTATCTCCATCCATGATAATTTTTTATATACCATTATATGAATTTAGCATTGCCTCTTTCATATTTAAGAGCTGAAATTGTATCTCTCTTCTGTTAACCTCTTGTTCAGATCTTTCCCAGTTTAAAATGGCTTACATCACTGCGGTTAATAACTCCTGTTGATGTTTCTTATAGAAAAAAGAAGATCTCTATCATTTGGTAGCTCACACCTTCTCTGCAGACTAACTGCAGCCTTTATAGCCATAAGAGGCACTGACACTGCATATCTGTGAATCTCAAAGAACAATATCTCTCTAGATATCCTCCAAAAATCTCTTCTATCTGAAAGAATGACTCAGAGATCCACAATTTCACATGCAATGGAACAGATCAGAAGTGACTGCAAAGACTTTCCAAATGATATGAACTTTGTAACCAGCTTGACCACCTGATGACTCTGAGCCACCAGAAGAGGTGAGATCACCCCATCCCCTCACACCTCCATTTTGGGGGCCAGTGCCTGCCACCAGATGAGTCAGGGAACACACCCATCTGAATATGATTGGGTTTTTTGGGGGATTGGTTTTTCTCTAGATCAGTTTGATGATGCAGTTTGCCAAACGACGTGGTTAGTTGCTGTGCTGGGGAAGCATGTCAGGGAAAAGAGGTGGGACGTGACTTTTTAATAACAGTGCAGTCATCAATGGCTGGATGGGCTTGTGAAACCATCTAGTGTGGTATGCATCTCCCTGTGTCCTTCCAGAAGCCCCAGTTCAACATTGCATTTAAATGACTGAATTGCAAGATCATGAGTAGTTCCCAAGACATTTCATATTTAATTTCAATTTAATTATATTCTTAACTTAAATTCAGTGGTAAGCACTGATTTACTTGCATGTGCAGAGTTAGGCATGTGCTCATGTTCTTCTCAGGAGGAATATCCCAATTGCACGTATAGACAGTAATTGATTTTTCATAATGGGTGATTCCAGTTATGAATTTATTTGCCTCATTAGTTGAGAACTGATTTATTCACTCTTTCTCTTTACTGACAGCAGCAAGTTTCCTTCCACCTGGGTGTAACTCCAGGACTCAGAACTTTCCATTTAATTCCCTCCACAGATTTAGTCAAACAATCCGTTATCAGACTTGATCTTACAAGAGGGTTTTTGTTGTTCAAAAATTTCCAAACACAGCAGGCTCAAATGTAGGCTTTTAAATCTGCATTCGAGCTCTTCCACAGACTTTGGGGGCTGTGAGCTTCCCTCATCATTTCCAATGAGAGATAAAAAAGAAAACCTCTGAGTCTCTGCCTGTGAGTCTGGGGACAAGAGGGGCATTTCACAGTATTCCTTCCTCCTTGTTGGGAAGTGGGGTCATGGCACAATGCAAAGAATGTCCCTGTACCCTTGTAGGTTGAGATGAGCACAAGTGAGAAGAGGAACAGTGATGATAGTAGAAAAAGAAAGGTGAAAATAGTTGGGATTTAAAAGGGATTTCAAAACCACTCCAGGAATACTAACTATTGGGTATTATGCAATTAAGTGAAACCTTCTGCTGGTCTAAAATAAATTAAAAAAAAAAAAATCGGTCTGTCTGAGTTGAAGTGTGATGCCATGCTGCTTACATTATATATGAATAGTAATTGGAAACAGGACATCTGCAGAAATTAACCATTAACTGTTGAGCACTAAAATCTTTAATTGAGTTTGTAAGCCCTTAATGGCACAGTTAAACTCAAACATAGCTCAGTGCACACACTACCTGGTTAACACTGGTTAATAGCTCTAACAGCTGATAATATTTCACACCCATGAGAGCACCAGATTAGCAAGAGACTTGGTGGAATGAGCTCAGCTCACCACTCCTTTGGACCACAGACATAACAGCTTAACCTTTCTGAACTTGGCCTTTCTGCTGTAACTGGTCTTTTTGGGTTTTCTTCCTTCCAGACCTGCACGTGATGAGAGCACCCCTGCACGTAAGGCTTGGTGAACTGCACACACCGCCGTGTCCTTGGAGCACTTCACAGTGAAACAATGGATGGAAGTGATGGATAAATCCACATCAGGTGGGCTGGAAGAAGTGGCTAAAACTTGAAGTCTCCTTGGCAGGGAGCGACACTGTAAATAACCCAAAAAGGTAAAAATCTACCCCAAAGTATTTATGGGAGCTGAAGAGATTGAAGCTGTGAGGAACAGCCCACTACATGCTTGGCTGAAGATTCACGTGTGTATCTGAACCCCACCATCCTCTACCATTAAACCATGTGTCCAGCAAACCCTGGGACTCTGTAGCCCAGGCAGCCCAGCTCAGAAAGGACAATTTCAAAAGTGGAGGTGGTTTAAAGTGGTTGCTGCAAGGAGCAGAGCTGACAAATAGGTAGAAGGACAGTTATTGAAAAAGCACATACTTCTTTGTCAGCAGTGAAAAGTAAAGCTTGACAAGTGAATTCATGGGTCTAACTTAGCACTGTCTAACTTAGCACTGTCAACTTTAGGTTTCCTAATAGAGAGGTATATAAACAAAAAATACTTTGCTACTGCCAACTTCTTGCATATTTCTAATCAAATTAATTCTGTTTCAGAAGAAGTATATATTTTATTAAAAAAAAAAAAAAGCAAAACCTCTAGATGCAGATTGAATGAATTTTTGAAGAGACTCAGAAATCTCAACTGCAGACCTGTGTTATTCATAGCACAAGTGTGTGCCACATCTCCTCAGAGGCTGGAATTTATCTGGAGAAAACAAGGTGATGTTTGCACCTCATGTTGTCCTGAGGGCACCCCTGCAGAACCCAGGCAGAGCTGTCACACGCTGCCCTTGCCCGCTGATGGTAAAACCAGGAGAAGTGATGAGAAACATCCGTGGCAGACCTGGCTCTGCAGCAAGGCGTGCTACAGGAGGATGTGCTGCTGAGAGGCCAGCCTGGACCTGTCCTGTCAGTGCAGGCGTTCTGTGGGCCGGGCAGGGGTGCAGGCAGCAGCACAGCCCGAGAGAGCAGGTCCTTGCCTTGCGACAGGCAACTGCTCTTTTTACGGTCATGACCTGCAGTGTGTGACTGAAGCCAGGAAATGAAAAACACCTTCTTTCTCAATTTTCTCATTTGTCTTAAAAAAAAATCTTGCTTGTTTCTACAAACCGTTTTTTAAAAAAAATTTCATTAACAGTATTTAACATGACAATGACTTTGATGATAATTGCCCATTTTTCTGGCTGCTTTTGTGGTACATGAAAATTCACAATACGCAGGCTCAGACTGAACCCTTTGAGTGAGCGGACATCTCTGAAACCACTTTCGCCTGTGCACTTATGGTAGAAGTTTTCTAACACTTTTTGTAACTACCAAAAAGTTTTGCTGACCAAAATAAATAAAACAAAAACCACAGCTCCGTGCAATGTGGGGTTTGCATTTAAAATAAATCTCTCTCCAATGCAGAGATTTAGTCCCTCCGAGGCTACTGCTTTGTCACCTTTTACAGCCTTGTCTCCTAGGCACCCTCAGAGTTTACTGCAGCTGACATGGCTTCCTGTGGACTTTCGCCTACGCTCTGCCCTTAGGTACCTGCAGGAGTTGATCACTTTGCAGCCATTACTCTTTTCCTATTTTCCCATGTGTTTTTACGGGAACTTGTGGTGATTTTCTAGACTAGCTGGGGTATCTGGGGCTTCTTTGTGCCTTTGTTAGATGTTTTGTTTTTCTTTCCTTTTCCCCAATGGCAGTTATTTTATTACATCCCAGACTGTGTCTCCAGGCCTTGTGCTCTGGGATTCTTGTTTGGTTTTCTCATGGAGCAGCCCTTTTCCCTTACCATTTCCCTGATGCCTTGTATTGCATTTTTATTACAGCAGAGGCTGTGTCTACAGGTCCTTCAGGCTATTTGTTCTGAGACTTTTATTGGATTCTCAATAAATATGTTTGCCATTGGGGGTCCTTAGCTGGTTTCCTTACCTATTTTTATTGAAGCTGTGCTTCCAGACAAAATGTTAACCAGCTATTTCAACAGCAATCTGGTTTCTCTTCTGAGCCCTTGCACAGTTTCTTACATGTTTGCATTGGCTGAGCTACATCTCCTCTTTTTTTTTTCTTTTTTTTTTTCCTTCTTTTTTTTTTATGTTTCCCTCATGTTTAGGACCTTTTGTTGATGCAGTCTGGGTGTTTTTCTGCAGCTGCCTCCATTTCACATGGCAGCACAGCTATAATTTTGTGGCAGGCAGCAGGTGGAATGAAAGCGGGTCTCAGCAAAACAGAGAAATCCTCAGCTTTGGGTAAACAAAGACAAGCAGGTCACATTCCTGCAAAAAGCTGCTCTTTGCTAAATTGATCCAATGGTTTTTGCTTGGGCAAGCCCTGCTCCACTGGCATATGTCAGAGTGCATCATCTTCCTTAAGAGGGTTGGATTTGGTGTCTCGCAGGCTGGTGGGTTTGTTGTCCTGGGGAAGGTCCTGTGGGGAAAAGTGACATACCCTTGCAGGCACGTCACCAAGGTACTGATGCTGGAGGCTCCCAGCTGGCCCAACCATAAGGATTTTGATCCAAATTTTGGCAGAAATTCCCATCCAAGCCTTGGATTAGTCACATTTCTGGGGTTATTTGTGGTATCAATATATGCAAGTTAGGGAGCAATGGCATTCTCTGGAGAGGCTCATGTAGAAAGAATGATGTGACAGTTTAGCTATACAGGACAGGAACAGCAGTTCTTCCTCCCCAAAGGCAACAATTGTTCCCTTGTACTAGTCCATTGGGCAATGAGGTTGTGGTACAGCTACCCAGTGTTCACATCACAGAAACCATTGCCAGGGCTGCCCCCCAACAGCATGCTGAGGCCGGAGAGCTGAATACTGACGGGTAACACTGGAGAGAAAGTAAGCAGCAGCCTAAACTTTATTTTTAGAGTAGGTTTTGAGTATTTCACTGGTTTTCTAATTTTAACTTGGATGAAAAGGCTTATGTGATCACTGTGTATGTGTGTGTTTGTGTGTCTCTAAATGCCCTTCCCATAGTAACTTTTAAACTCACGGACTGGTTTCAAAGAGACTTGACCAAGAAGGAGAAATCGCAAAGATAGGAAGCTCCTGCAATTCCTATACTAAATAAGCACCTGGTTAGAGAAGAGATACCACAGAATCCTCACAGGAAAAAGCCATTCTAAATACTTTAGCTGCAGGAAAATTTAGATCACAGTTAATGCTTTATTAGACATAAAAATCCACTCATCATTTAAGTTGTCTTTCCCAGATGAAGAACATATCCTGTGTGTAGTAAAAGGTAATTCTGATTAAGCTTCTTGCAGTGCTATGGACATTCATAAAGTCTTCTCTCACAAACACATGGTGCAGCTTTAGCTTAATACAGTTTTAAAAAAAATCAACTACACGATGCAAATTCACTTGAAACCAGGATCTGCTCCTTATGATACAGATAGACATGGATATTTGCCTTGAGGTAGTTATAAGGCATTTATTTTGTCAGAAGTCTCAAAAATGTCAATAGATTTTTTTCCATTTAATATGACACATATATTAATGACCTTATTTTTGAAGGGACTCTTTGTATTTTGGGACCAGGGGATTTGTCTCAGAACAATAAGACATTGAAGGAAGAGAAATGAAGACAGTCCACATCAAATGAGTGCACTGTCTTACCTGGAAGACCATTTCTACTTCAGCATGAAGCTGTTTTCCAGGCATAGAGAGAGGTGGAAGTATCTAATGCTGCACTATAATTTACCTCAGAAAGGGAAAACTAGAACACAGTGAGACTGATACCCTTGACTTGACTGGAGTTTACAGGTGATCTGACTGAACCATTCCCAGGTCAGCAGTGAGACTGAAAGGATCCCGGGGGTCACATCCATCCAGATGAAGATACTGGGACATTACCAGTAGGGAAGAAGATCATTAAAAAAAATATTAATTTATATGCCTATTTTGCAAACAAGAAAAAAAAATTGGAGTGATCAACAGAAATAAAAACAAAAGCTGTAAATGCTTAATTTTTATCCACTGTATTCAGATCAACCAGGAGAACTTTGGATGAGCTATTGGAGACTGCTTGGCCCAATAATTAATGGCTCTTCAACACTTTGCCAGAAACCCTGTTCCTGCAGAAGCCATGGGTTTGATTCCTTCAAGTGAGTCAGAAACCAGGTTTGTTTTGCCCATGGCTGGGGGGGGGAGATGCAGTCTTCAGTGCAGCACAGAGGGCAGGAGCATTTGGCATCCAAGTGCCATCCCAAGCATCTCTTTTCTGGAGCCATGGGTTGCCCCCCATCCAGGGCAACATTGGCTCAAGAGGGATGCTGGGCTCAGGAAAAGCTCTTCCACCCCCAAAACTGGATTTCTTGTGAAGGACCCATCACACCAGCTTGTCATCCTGAGGCCCTCACACTGCCAGGTAACCCTCTGCAGGGCAGCCCGTGGCTTCTCTTTGTCCCTCTGTATTGTAGGTGAGGACAGTGACACAACCCTTGAAGGGGATCTTCTCTAAAGTACTCTTGACTATTTCTAGCAACATAATGAGCTGGGCATGGCTCACTCCAGTGACACTGCAAAAGAACTTTCTGGCCCCATCTGCAATGAGAAGCTAAGAACATCCGTAATCATGACAAAGCCGAATTATTTGCTGCTGAAGTGGGCTGTTAGTCCACATCAAGCTTCATTTGTCTAGCCTGTGGAATAACAGCCTGGACTTGTACTAAAACATGCTCAGATGTTTCCCTCTTTCTACGTGCTAAGAGGATGGGTGGGAGGTGAGGCTGGTTCTGGGAAGAGCAATGAACTTCAGCCTGGTGATGACACTGGACTTCTTAGGCCATCAAAAACCTGAAACCTCTAGTGTGAGTCCATGCAAAACAGAGCAAGTCCAGTTTGCTTTGTGTCAGAATTTGGGGAAACCATGAAATGACATTGATAATGTGCCTTCCTCTGGGAGCGCAAAGCTCGTGGGACAGCCATTAATAGTCCTGGTGTGAACATGAGATGCTCTCCAGGACACTGGAGAGGCTACTGTAACTCCCAGTTCTTAGCAAGAAACATCTTTAAAAAAAACCCCGGAACATTTTCCTGCATTTCTTGGACTCTTTTATTCCAAACGCTTTTTCTTTTTTCTTTTCTTTTGTTGCAAACCTGCAATTGCCTGATAGAAAATGCACCACACATGGATGGTTGGTTGTTCCATCCTCCACAGGACTGAAATGCCTGAATACTTTGGAGCAACAATAAACACCTGAGTAGCATTATGACTGAATACAATTGGGACACAATAACAATAGCAATTTTAATTTTTTCTTAAATGAAAGCAAGTGGCTGTACTCTTAAGGGCACAACTCCAAAGTATGAGTTATTTCAAGCAAACAAAAGGCTCGCCCTCTTAGCCAAAAATATTGGATCTTTTTTTCACTCTTAACAAAACTATAGCCTTTTATTATTGTATCACTTAATGTATCATGAAGCAAAGCCCTCAAATACAGGTTTTGACATGAAAGGCCAACAATATTTACCTGAATTTGGGACTCTGAAATACACTTATAGTACTACTTTTTGCAGTAACCTTTCCTACTGTGTGGTCACCTATGTGGACAACCTGTTAGGATGGTCTGTGGCCTGGTTGCAGCTGATGCCAACCACAGTAGTTGGGCTAGAGGGAGGGATGGTCACAACTGTCCCCTGAAGGCATTGGGATGCTGCTGGCCCATTTCAGATTGCTTCTAGCATTTGGGGTTTATTATTTATCAGGAATTATTTTTGTCTGACTTTAATCTGAAGTTATTCCCTGTCAGAGACAAAGGTTTCATGCTGTACAAGTTGTGAGCAGCACAGCTGGCCCGGACAACTTGAACTATGATGCATTTTTAAATTGTTTTTTAACCTTTCGAAGTTCTTGTCCCAAATATTCTTTTTTTTTTTTTTTTTTTTGCTGTTGATGTCTTGCAAAAAGACACTTCAGGTGGTGTGAATTAGCATAGCTCTGGAGAGACAGTTTCAACAACGATTGTTTTGTGGCTTCCATGAAATCCATAGCAAACCTCAAATGTATTTTATTGAGAGGAGGAGCAAGCCTAACACATCCCTCACTGGGGAACAGGAAAGCAGTTCTCAAAGAACTCTAAGTTTTGCTTACTGAAGTAAATTTGACATGAACTACTGAATAAGCAGAGTCCCATGACTAAAGGCATCCTGAAATGTGATAAGGGAGACAGAAGAGAACTTACTGCTTTTCAAAAGAGTACACTGGAACTACACAAGCAGAAAATGTATTACTTGATAATGGATACGCTTTTTGGCAGGAATATCTCATGAGTCTACAAGGTCATTTATGTTCTGCAATAGTCACTTTATAATAAAGCGGGAGGAAAAAAGAGTAATTATATCCCCATGCTTCAGGAAGGCAACAGATCCCTCTTTACTGGCAGACTTCAGATTCTTTTATCCTCTTGTGGGTGCCTAAAATCCTCACATTTCTTTTATATTAAGATTTTTCTCCTCATCCCTTCCACCTTTTCTCTTACAGGAAAACGCACATAGAACTTTTATCTGCTTTTGTCTGAGTTGAGCAACTTGATTTCATTTTTTGTACTACTGACAGCTGCGCGTGACACTCTGTAGTTTTGGAGTGCATGGAAAATGAGGACTCCATCCCACAGATTATCTGTGACACTCTCAAGAATTAAAGTAAACACTGTTTTGCTTTGCTATTTCAAACAAAAGAAGAAATAGCAGCTGGTTTTGGCTGGCTGAAACAGAAGAGGTTTTGCACGATGTGATGGAATTTAAACACAAATGTTTCAGGCTGTGATATAAAAGGGGCAGAGGAAATGGAGCCTGCCACCTTCCCCTGGGAAGCATGCACAGCCTCGTGAGTTCACGCACGCACGTGTGCCCCAAAAGGTCTTCCCATAGCAACACTGCAAATTAGAGATGTAAACTAGGAATTTGATTGCATCCAAGATCAGGACATGGGCTCTCTGAGGAGGGTCCTGCCAGCCAAGTCCTCCAAAGAAAAAACATTAAAATATCAGATGATCTCTTTTTGTGCTGATCATAGCCCATTCCCGGCTGTTCTCATTTGGCACCTTTTTACTGAGTGAATGCCCAGCACTATGGGAATATGTCTCTCTGGGAGAGTTCTGGGCTCCCAGGTGGGTGGCCCCAGTCCACAGACCTCGGGGACTTCTCGGCTTGTGAAACTGCCCAGCTTTTCTCACTGCTGCCTGTGCACTCAGGCTCCTCATGGGTAAGAAGCTAATACAGACAGGTTTAAAAACAGAAGTGATCCTTTTTCTGACTGCTGCTGGCACTCCTGACTGCACTCACCAGAGCAGAGAGTGAGCAGCACCGTACAGACGTATGGGTGTGGGTTTTGTTAGATACTTTTTAGGTGCCAATAGAAACGTTCTGTCTTTCTTCTCTCTCCAATATCAATAGATTTGCGCAAATGTGAGAGCTGCATGTGCCCTAAGACAGCTAGTGTCCATTTTTATGGAATCCAAGTTTTTCCCCAAGAATAGGCAAAGACATCCAGGACAATGTGACATCCAGAGAGTGGTAGCATGCAATCTGCATTCACAGTAGCTACCTTGGTTTACCAGCTTGATCCAACATAGCTCTCCAGGATGCTGGCTTCCATTTTCAGAGGCTGGGGCGAAAGTGGCACCAAAGAAAATGCTTATATTTCTCCTCCTGCAAAACACAAGTTTTCTTTTCTCAGCCCTGCTTTCTGTCATAAGAAATTAGACCCTTTTGCTGTCTTGGAGGAATCGCCCAGCAATGCCCATATTGTCCATTCCCACTTGCACGACCCGTCTGCCAGCTCACATTTCTGCCACGTCAGGTGAGTAGGGGACAGTGCTGGCAAACACACCACGAAATATTGTGGCACTCTGTCGGTTCTTTCTAATTACTCCATTTAGCCCTTCCCACAGCAAAACCAAGGTGGCTGACTAGTAGTTAAAATGTCAGAAAAAAACCCAGACAAGGAATGGCTTTTGTCAAGGACAAATAAGAACCATTTGTCACTATCTGAAAGGGCATGGCATACAAGAGTGGGAACAGCTCTTCTCAAAATTTGACCCCAGGAAGACAATTGTGGCCAAGCTTTCTTATTCTGCATTTTGGGATTGCTCTGAAGCTAAAGGAGATACCCAGACTCACCAGCTGCCTTTCCAGCACAGTGGACCTGCAGGTTAACTACTTTTGTGCAGAAATTTAACCTTACTCTCCATCAGACCTTCCTCTCTAGCTTTCCTGAAGCTTTGCCAGGTGCCCTCTGGAGAGGACTGCACTGCCTCTCGCCAGACTGTCCAAGGCAGCTGGAGAAAGCCCAGGAGGCAGGGACACAGCCTGTTGGGTGCCCTGTGGCAATGGGCACGGCCAGCAGCTGATTTCTGTTGGCCCCTGCCTTCGGTACAACACTGGAGGCGGTTTTGGAGGGAAAATGGGTATAACTGCTGGCTATAAGGATCCCTCAGGTATGGGTTACTTCTGCCAAACATCTGATGGAGACCAGCCTCACAGGTTCCCTGCCAGCCTGCCTGCCAGCGGGGCTAGGGCCAGCTGCTGTGCAGCCTCTGGCTCCTTTGCAGGGGATTGGGCATCCCCCTGTGCCAGGAGCACTTTTTCCCCCACTAGCTGCCAAAAGAGAGCTGGAGAGCCAAGACAGCAACAATGTGAAAGAAGATCAGTCTGGAATTCCTTACCAAGATCAATGCAATTCATCATTGAAAGGGTTATTAAAAATGATGTCTAGACATGATGATTAGCAGAAGGCATTTGGCTTTTCTGCTGAGTGCCGAGGAAACAAGCTGTGGCACCAGCAAACCCTGGCAGCACCAGGATGCAGCTTCATGCCCGGTGGGGCACCTGGTTGTGCCTGAGACTGTGCCTTCACTCTGACCCTGAGCCCTGTCCCTCTTGGGTCTCTTCCCAGTCAGGTAACCACGGCTGGTCATAGAAAACATCGAGTCTCCCCCAGTTCCTCTCCACTTTTGTGAGGTAGATTGCTGAAGTGAGACATCACTACTGCATTGTGAAATCAAGGAAAGCCAAGGGCAGTTCTAGCAGTGATTCCCTGGGGAGAGCAGGATGTGCCCCTGGTTCCCCCTCTGACCAGAGGACACCCATGACACAGACGGAGGCAAAATGGAAACCCCAGCCCCACCCAGTTCCTCCACAGGAGGTGTGCTGTGGCATCAGGCTGTTACCTCTGTGCCACCCTCCCTCTGGGCCAGCCCTGTGCTCAGTGTTGTGTATAGCCCCATCCTTTCTGCCCCATCCCACTCCTGCTCCCACTCCCACTTCTGCTCCCTGCCACGTTTTTCCTCTAACCCCTGGCACAGCATTTCCATCTGCAGCTCAGCCCTCTTTCCTCTTCCCTTTCTTAGAAAGCTGCCACTTCATTTGTCATTTACCCTTTTTGTTTTCCACACAAAATTTACACTATTCTTTGATTTTAACCTTGCTGATGCATCTTTATTTTCATTTCCTTGGTTTGGCCTTGGACAGGTTGGGTTTTGAATAATTTTTGGTTTTCTTTGAATTTGATTTTAGTTTCCTGGGACCGAATCTCCACTCTGAGTAAATTAAGAGATAATACCAAAGCAGTCAGTCACGTTTCTCACCATCTTCCCATTTTCTGAAGAGTAGCAAGCAGAGCTGAGACAGAGAGGAGCTTACAATGGTTTTACTTACTGATCTCTTGACTAGTGTCTGTATTTGCCAAGCCTGACAATACAAATGTTGCTGATCATGGGTATCATGATATATATATATATATGTAGGCATGCAAAAAAAGGTCTGTTGCATAGATACAGTTGCACCAGCAAAAGCATAAAACCCAGTAAAAACCCTGTCTTAGTTCTCTAATGGAAAAATAAATTGTTAAAAAGATACAGTTTTGCCGGTGTTTACCAAGTCTTGTCACTGAATGTTTTGCCAGTGTTGTATTAAAAAAAAATACACTCAGCATTTTGGGCATGCTGCAAAGTGTTTTATCTGCTATAGATGTGAAAGTGTGTGTGAAAAAGAAATACAATTGTCAATTACTTCATCCTTAGTGAGCTGTGATGCTCATGTTGAAAGTAGCAATAACGTAGCAGTATTAGCAGTATTTGGCTCCCTCAGCCCCCAGGCAAGCACACTTGGCTTGCTTTGCACAACTGAGGAGCTGTGAATCCTTCTCCAGAGGCTGGAAGCCAGGCTGCTAATGCTCAGCTGTACCTGCTCTTCCCCAGCCCTTTCTCAATTCATAACCGAGCGCCCATGTGGGTTAGGTGAGGTGAGTGTGTTCACAATCCTTTGAAGGGGAGAGAGAAGAGAGTGGTTGTGTGTGTCTTCTTCACTGCTGCACTGGCTCAGAGAAAGGTGTGTCAGGGCATGATGCATTAGGACGAAAAAGCTCACACTGGCTCTTGCAAGTGTCAGGGGCTACAGGTGGAGGGCTCAGTGAAGCACCTTCCATAGATTTCAGACTGGTGGCAAGGTAAGCTGCTCCTTTGGAGTCTTGCTCCTTCCCTTGCCTTCTTTCCACTCCTCTCTGCTCCAACATAGCCCCTTAATTACTGTGTGGAGGTGAACATTTTCCTTCTTCAGCCATAGCTCTTGATCAGATGTTTACAGAAAACAATTTTTGGAAGTTTGCACCATTTCCCTCTTCTGCATGGTATCACTCTCTGAAGAAACACAGAACCTAGTGCAGAATGAAAACCCTTCAGTGGGCACCAACATGACCCACAGAGTAAACACGAACTCCGCCAGCTGCCATGGACTGAATTAATTCCTGCTGCAGCTTCAGTGACATCGTTGGAATTACTCAGGGTGGAAATCTAATACTTACAGCCACATAACCAATTGGCTGTTTGTGAGGATGTGTTCCTAATTACAATTACTGAATGTTAACAACACTACAGAAATATTGAGAGTGCCCTACATATAAAAATATTTTTGTAGCAGCTAAAATCATAATTGAATACTAATTTCAATTTAAAAGCAGAAGCCAAGGGTCTGTAAGTTTGCCGTGAGGCCTCTTGTGGTCTAATGCAAATGAGGTGGGGGCTGTTGGCACTTGGAAAATAACAGATGAAGAAGAAACATAATTGCTGGTCCTGACCTGTCAGAGCTGCTCCTTTGTGCACCATGTCCAACTTCCCCTTACACTTCCAAGTTATCTACAGCAAATTTTCTTCCAAACTAAACAAAATCAGAGGCTTTTAGGAACTTAGAAATGTCTGCTTAATTTCAGTGTCGATAAGCCCCTGCTCCAACTCATTCTTAATGTATCAAAATTAAATGTTTTAAGCATATTTATCTAGTTGCTATGGCTTTGCCTGGTGTGTCAGACACTTTATCCATCAAATATGACAATTGAATAATATTTTTACTTTTAGATATGGATCACAGATCCTTCTCATCATACTATTCCCTTCCCCCCTTTCCCGAGTTTTGAACTCACTGGAAAATCTGTTCCATAATACGGTGGGTAAATGAATTACAGTCACAGATGGCCTCTGGAGATTTCATACATGCTGCAATTCATTTGTTCAGGAATGATGGGGGGGGGAAAGAGGGACCCTTGTTTTGTGAGGGTATTATCAGAGACAGCAGATCAGACATTGTAATGCTGTCTTGCACTCTGATTCGACCCATTTCCTAAGCTTTTATGACTCGGCATTTACTATTCCTGGATTTGAAATTTTTGAAGAGGAACGTCAAAATCCTCAATGAAAATGATTGAATGCAAGGAACTATGGCCTTTAGAAGTTACAATTTATTTTTACAGTCCTGAGTGAAACTATTGTGTGCCATTGTAGGGAGATGCTCAAGAACAGCAATGTAAAGCTCTGGCAGTAGTGCTTCAGCTGTGATTAGCAAAAAGAACTTAATGCACAGATGACTGTTGAGAATTAGTCAAACCTTGCAGTGGGCCGTGAGATCCTCGGGAGGCAAATGCTAGAAAAAGAAGAAACATAATATAGAAAGCGGTATATGATTTTACTGCTTGGGTGTCTTGCTCAGCATAAGTTATAAAGCCTATTTGCAGGCAAGCATTAGGGTCAAGCCCCAAGACTCACTTTTGCCTCTGAATTCGGGCCAGCGATTAGGGGAGAAAGGGATGGGATGGTTGACGCATCAGCCATCAGGGAAAAATTCATCCTGCAATAAATGCAGAGAATTCAGCTTGAGAGTGGACCAGACAAACTCATTTCTGTTTGTGCAATGATATAAAAAAGTATTACTATGTGGTCAGATGTAGAATGGTGATTTAACTATCTGCACTCACACACCGTCGCTCCATTGCAGGGTCAAGCTTCAACAGACTGAAAGAGGGAACATTTATATTGTCTTAATATTTACTCTGCTCTCATGAGACCACAGCTGGAGTGCTGTGTCCAGCTCTGGGGCCTCAACATAAGAAGGACGTGGACCTGTTGGAGTGAGTCCAGAGGAGGGACACAATTTTGATCAAGGGGATTAGAGCATATCTCCTGTGAAGCCTGGAGAAGAGAAAGCTCTGGGGAGACCTTAGGGCACCTTCCAGTACTTAAAGGGATCTTATAAAAAAGAGGGAGAGGGACTTTTTACATGGGTAGACAGTGATAGGATAAATGGTAATGATTTTAAATAGAATGAGAGTAGATTAGATATTAGGAAGAGATTCGTTACTGTTAAGGTGGTGAGGCACTGGAACAAGTTGTCCAGAAAAGTTGTGGATGTCCCATTCCTGGAAGCGTTCAAAGACAGGTTGGATGGGACTTTGAGCAACCTGGTGTAGGGCAGGGGAGTTGGAACTAGGTGATCTTTAGAAGTCCTTCCAACCCAAATCATTCTATGATTCTACGATGTTTAGCCCTTTCTGAGTGACATTTCACACATTTTGTCTGATTCTGCAATTAGGCCTCACAGCTAAAGTAGCCCACTGGGTGCTGTAATGAAGGTGTTTGTCCAAACACCAGATAAACCAGCCAACACCACAATTCGAGTGGAGCAGTGTCACCCAAGAAACTCTGTGCCAGGGTGTGCTTTGGATTGGAAAGAAACTGCTCAAAACCTTCGTCCAGCATGTCCACAGGTCAGCTGAGGGGAGACTGCACGTCCCAGGGAGGCTCCTGACCTCCTCCTCACCTCTGCCCTGTGGATGGAGGTCCCTGTGTGGAGCTGGGTCACCTACATCCCTCTGGGGCAGAGGTAGCACCTGCTGCCAGAGATGCTGAGTGCCCACAGGAACGCCTTCACTCATCCACCTCAGAGGGAGTTTAGGGAACCAGGAGGTTAAAAAGTCGGCTGAATCCTCCCAGAGCTGCCGTCCCCCTTCCTGTAAAGGAGAGGTGATTAAACAGACTTGTTGCCCCACGGTTTAATGGATGGCTCTGGCTGCAGTGCTTGGGGACCCTCTGACAGGGCGCTGTGAAAGGGCAAAGGGGGACTAATAGCTGCTGTGTTTTCCAGCAGCCCCAGCCAGAGATAGCTCTCTATATAGCTGACAAGCAGTCAACGTCTGCTCCCTGTCTCTGTTTGCACTTCATCGAGTTATCTCCTCGCAAGCAAAGAAATCCCAGCTGATTGAACAGCACATTCATCATCTGGATTTCCCCCGTATCTTTTCCTGTATCAGTGGTGCCATAAAAAGCCCACCAAAAAAGTCGACGGAAATCTGCTCTATCTTCCATTAAAAGCTTTTGCAGAGATCTGAAGGGAAAAAAAAAAAAAAACAAACCCAAAACTTTTTTTTTTCCCTCCTTGAAACGTCGATCAAGGAACATTAAACAAAAAGATTAGTTCTGCTCTTACTTGTTTGTAAAACAAAAAGCATGAAATATTTAGCAGTATTGTAATGAAAACCAGATGGGAATAATGCTGTCTTTCAAGGCCGCTGGTAACCACCTCCTTTTCATGCCACGGCAGCAGCAGGACGAGGCAGGCAGCCCATTAGGACAATTTATGAACTGGACTTCCACAGAGGGAGTTCTAGCAAGAGGTCCACAGCTCATACAGAGCAACTCTGATAACATCTGTTAGGGTTATTCATTGAAGAGGATTATATTACAATCCCTCTTAATACTACGAGTGCTACGGCAAAACCGGATGAGCCTTCAGTTTCATTTGCTCCAGCAGTATGTGTTTATCAGAGCATTTTTCTGAAGTTGGAAACCTAGGCTGCATTCATGGTAAGTCACAGAATGAGATTTAGAAAGCTTGAAATATTAACCTAGAAAAAAACCTCAGTCCCTGCTTTTAATTCCTCGTGGCCATAATGCTCAGCTTCTTTGTGCAGCATCAACACAGCATCAGCCTTTTTCCACAGAAAGCCACTTCCCATTAACTCTCCATGGCTGAGATTGATTTTATTTAAATAGTTCGCACTTGCTAACCTTGCTCCATCCTTTATTTAAGACTTTGCTAATGATGTATTTTTTTCCCTTTAATTTACCTGAGCATATAATGAACACTCACATCTGAAATGACCTCATTATACGAGTAAGGACTTTTGTGCGGATACGATTTAGTGCACAGGCATAAGGCAGAGGAGAACCCTCTAAATGGAGAGGTTTTAAACATTCTGAAAAATCCCTGTTGACTACAAGCCAGATTCTTACTGCTGTAAATTGACTTAGTTCCAACAGCTTCAATGAAGCTGCACTGATTTACTCCACTTGAGGGTCTTACTCTATTATTCTTATTTATTGAACTTGCCACCTTTTGCTGCTACAACCTAAACTTCCATCCTCTAGCAGCAGGGTTGCTATCTAAAACAGGTGTTTCTCCAACAATATATGACTTAAGAGATTTATAACTGCCTGGAGTATTTCATTGTCCTCTAAAAGTGTTTATAATAATTCTTGTTGACTGTCCCAACTCCCACCAATCAGCTGTAGAGTTGTCTGCATGTTGATCCTGGTCAACAAAATATTCATTCCCCTTACAAGCATAAGCTGTTTTATTTGTTTGTAGGCACTTTTCCTCTCTGCTGGATGAAGGTCTTTCCTGGTCTCTGTACAGCATCCAGGACAAAATGAAGCCCAAGGTTTTTTGCTGGTTCCAGAAGAACCCTGATGTACACAAAGCAGCCTACTTTCTGGCTCCACAAAAAATTAAACTTCAAGATGACAAAAGGCATCTCAAAGGAAAAATAATAAAAACCTGTAAGAACAGAAATTTCTTCTGTGCACCAATCGTAGCCCTAATGGGAATGTAACTGTCCCACCATGACAGTCTGCTGTTCCTACAGCCCCAGGCTTGTTTTACCCCATTCTCATAAAAACGACAGGGAACCCAGCCCACAGGTTCACCAGAAATTTGTAGTGGTTTTATACTTGTTGAGAAATAACTGCCTGTGGAGCCCTTTGATGTCAGGGATCCTGGCAGTCTCTGTCTCATAAAGATTCAGGAAAAAACCCAGCAATTACCTGGATGCTAATGAGTTGTACATCCATACATACATGCTGCAGTGAAATTTCTCTTCAGAGAAATCAGCAGTGGTTATGCTGATACACTGCTTGCTTGCTACAGGTGATTAGTATTTAACTTCAAACCTGAGAGTCTCAAAAAACCTCCCCTTTGCCTTAGCAGCTTTGAAATTATCAGGTTTGGGATTGAGGGGAATCCCAGAGAGAGTGTCACAGGCCAATGCCATAAGAAATCATACTGAATCATTATATGACTTAGCAAATTCACATTTTCTTTGAGTCCAGTAGAATTCTATTTAAATAACTGAAGGAAAAGCTGACATTTTCTATGAAATCTCAAAGGACTAGAGTGAAGTAGGTACATTGAGTACAACCATCTTCCAGTTTTACCTGAGCACAGACGCAGGTGGCAGAAAATTTTATCCTTGCTTCACTTGTTCTGGCTGTTTCTAGGTCAGTCCAAATACTCTGATGGTAAGAAATAAGAACAGCAAAAATGTGCAACCACCCCCCAGAATAATGTCAAAGACCTTAAAAAGAAATGTACGTGTGTTTATTTACTGCATTATAACTGCAACATCAAATACAACTATATTTTCATTTCAAAAAAGGACACATGCAATAAAATACTCTGAATTTATAATCTGATTCAACATAGTTCATTGGTAACAGTGGAGCATCACAGAGCAATCACAAGGCTAGGGCTTGGTGATGAATTTCCAGTTTCTTTATCCTACTTGCAAACAGCAAAGTCACATCATATTTGATTTGTCATCAGAGGGATAAACTTTTGGAATAGTGTGGCCAGATCACAGAAGGTTCCAGCTGCCCCTTTCCTCGCGGATGAGTCTTGAAGAATCAGACTTTTTTACTTGAGAAAATATTATGCTTTGACAAGGATGAGGAATAGACAGTATTTTTCCAGGCAGAGAGCAGAAATCCTTCCATGTTACACCACAGCTGAGGTACAAAGCAAGGGCCTCTGCTTTACAGGTGCAAAGAAGCCAAGGCTGTGAGTTACTTTAACTATGGCTCTGAAGAAAGAAATCAGGCCATTTTCTGCAATACTTCACCACAGCTTTCTATTATGTTCATCTCCACACAGGGCTTCAATCAATTTAGCTGGCATTTCAGCTATGGAGTAAATCCAGAATAAACAGGAGGAGTCCACAGCTCGAAAAAAACCACAAAAAGTTGCCCTGAAACACTCAAAACATAGCCTCTTAACTAGTTAAAAGGCCCTCTTCTCCACTGGAAAAGGTCCTTATTTTATCACAGCTATTCACACATCATAAGCTCTTATTTTTAATGTTTCCCATGAAATTCCATGGCACTAATTTTGAAAAGAGGTTCTAAATAGTGTGAAAAAACTATAGAATCAGGGCTCAAAATGGTACAATTTTTAATGTAAATTCTCCCACCTTTCACTCAAGACTTTTTAGGAAGTGTCACGTAACACTGTCCAGCCTTCAAAACAATGACCTGATTTCTTTCCACACATCTCACGTGGCATAACACTAAGGATGACTTAGCTCTGACAATTTGCATGAAAAATAAAGTCAGTCTTTTTATGCAGCTGCATTTTTATAGAACTTCATAGAGTCAGTATACAGAAGCTTACAGCTTTTTGAGCTAATTCTAGCAAATAGAAAGATATATATGAAAACAAAGAGTTCCAAAAGTACACGGAAATCTGTAGAGTAAAATATATATGTATATATCATTTCCCAACACAAACAATAGGCAGTTTAGAAAAATATGATTGTTACAGTCTTTCTGAATCAGAAAAGAAAGGATTTAAAAAATAAGTTCAGCTTTTCACAAAGCCGTATTTTTTAATAAGAAAATAGACTGGTCCACATTTCCCTGAATAAGCCAGAAAGGTTAAAGAAAGGTCCAAGCAAGACAAGGAGTCTGACTTGGACTTGATATCAGCTGTGATAACATGCACATGTACAGAGGCAGCTGCTTGGCTCCAGCATTGTTTATCTTAGAAACGAGCGTAATTTATCACAATCCTATATAAAAATCATAAATAGCATGACAAAAGTGGAGCTGGTCCCTGCAAGGCAAATAATTATATTCACACAAGCAAAAAGTGACATCAATCCAGTTATTTTCTTGTGACAGTTAAAAGGTATTTTGTACCCAACTGTTACATTAAACAGCACATGTATAAACACAGATTATTATTGCAGACTCTGCTATCAGCTACTATACATAAACAAGAAGAGATGTTCATGCTGTAATTGCCTCTAAGGTTTTTGTTCTACTTGAGTATTAACATTTACAAGAAGCTGAGGTGGAGACCTGAATTCAAGCCAGGATTTCGACATGCAAAATGACAGGGTTCACAGGGAGGTTTGTGATCCTCCCCATCACTGACATTTGGAAGTGGATAGGAGCTCTGAAGAATTTAAAACCATTCATAACATGAGTTTCTTTTGTGAACAGCCTTTGGTTTTCCCTCTGCCCGGAGGCGGGTGATCTAACATGGGACATACTGGTGCAATTTAGATCCACATCAATAAACCTCCTGTTAGGGAGGATTCAAATTTTAATTTCAGGTCACTTCTAAAAGAAGGTGGCAAAATGTACCACAGTATTTGCTGATTTTTAAATTAAGGGCGGGGAACAATCTGATCGCAGAAACTTCACTCCAGGCTGTTCTTAATAACTTTTTAATATTTCAGTTAGAACTTCTTATTAGATCTGTTCAATGTGAGAGCAAATCCCTTAATTTTGTTGTAATTTTTGTGAAACATATGGGATATTTACTTACCCTATATGGGAGTCTTAGCACATTTCTTTAAACTTTCTTCTAGCTTGAAACTAAACAAAAGCACAAAAACTGATGGAAGCAAGATTGATGGAGTGTTGGTGAAGAGATCCAAAACTGTTTATAATCCAGCCTTGTGAATTAAATTGGGCCTGAAACAGCCAGCTGCTCTAAGGACTGAGGACAGGCCCTCTGTAGAAACACTGTGCATTAGTTATATCACTAGTAAACAATAATGCAGCTTCTGGGTCTCCCACCACTTTTCAGTGTCGGTGGAGAGTTGCATCTTACAAAAGGCAATGACAGAAAAATGCAACACCTGCGTTATTGCTTGTGTAATTGCTTCACAGTGGTCCAGTACAGTCAAGTAAACAGAAGAGAAGAAGGTATGTTGCTGGAAGGGAAGCTCTGATACTGGGCAGATGGAGTGTGCCTTTCTGGAATCACCTGATAAACTTACTTAACACAAATTAAAAGTTAAAAAATCAGAAGGAGTTACACTGATCAAAGAGAAAATATCTGCTGAGGCAAAAATTACCATCAGGGTCTTGGACCGAGACAAAGGTGTGTCTTTCACCTCCCAGTCAAGGCCATGTACAAAATGGAGGCTGACATTTGAGGACAGATACAGAGTTAGCACATGTGACATCCAAACCTTCAGGAACAGCCAGTGCTCAAGCAGTGCCTCCCAGGTTAAATTCTTACAGGGTGTGATCTGGGAAGGTGATGGGAAAATCATCTTGGGTGCTTTTTGCCCTAGAGACTGAAACCCAAACTCAGAACTTATTAAAGCTCATTAAAAACATGCACCTCTAAACTCTTTCAGCTTCCCTTTAAGACACAGTTTCTCTTAAAAGCTGCACTCGAAAGTAACATAGAAGTGGAATGTCACCTTTCTTTAAGTAGAACAACAATTACGCTCCCCATTACATATATATATACACATATACATACATACATATATATTTCATAGCAATGGAAAGTACCGCACAGAGGCATTCATTCATATCTGTAGTGAAACAAAGTCTGTGGTGTTCAATGCTTATTAGACTTGACAAAAGAAATAATTTGATTTTGAAGGTGGGATTCACCTCTGGAGAAGTAACAGCTCCTACCCCTGAATTCTAGCGGGAGACCTCCCGGCAAAGCACTGATGAGGGCGGGTGGCGCTGCATCCGTCAGTTCCCAGCCCCTCAAAATTCACCTCTGCCTTTTTACATACGGCTTTTGATGGAGCAAAAAGGAGCTAAAATAAATGGTTTGCTATAGGGCTTGATAAATGAGTTGTGAAATCAGTTTGTTAAAAGCGCCCGTTTTAGTTTTCTTTTTTTTTTTCTTTTTTTTTTTTCCCCAGCTCGAAAAAGGGCTCCTGGCTTATTTAGAGTGTATGACAACAACATTCAAACACTCCTGGCAGCTCAAGGGCACAGACCCTGGAGCACTCAGCTCCGGCCCCAGCAACACATGTGAGCACTTACACCGCCAGTGACAATGTGAAGATAATGGAGCTGAAACTGAACCACCGTCCCTCTGCACTGATTAAGGGGCAATTTTCTGCACTCAGTAATTGGATTACACATCAAAACCTGCTTAGAGAGGAGAAAAGGGTCTGGGCAGGCTATGAACAATGCTAATAGCAAGGCTTTCATTATTAATAATTGTTTGTTAAGCAACACCCTCACACTCCTGTCTGCAGACGTGAATATTAAGGGCAGTTCCTGAGCCAAAACAGAAGGCAGATGAAGGCAGAACGTGGCCAGGAGACTTGGAAGAGATGGCTGGAGAGGACCAGAGTCCTCTCAGATAGTGATGAAGGCTGTTTTGACACAGGGGGCAGCAGAAACAGGCTGAGCATCTGCAGGATGAACTGCAATGGGGAAAAATTTTATTGAATTTAAAATTATTGAAACCGGACCAGACTTTTTGCTCTAGGTATTGAGGAAGAACTGCCACTGGAAACACTTAAGAGAAATGATCTAGGATCGTAAGAGGAATGATCTAGGGAGTGGAAGAACTGTAACAGGAAAAAAAGCATAAAAGACTGATATGATTTACTTTGGGAAGGAGACAAAGCCAAACCTCCTCTGCTCTCTTAAAAGAAGGAAAGACAAAGTATGGTCTGGAAAGGGTAGTGCTAGTCTTTGTGCTTCCTTGGATTCAACACAAAGGGGCCAAAGAAGGAAAATCAAACCATGCCCCCCCCCCCGACAAAAAATTTCTAATTCAAAACCAGTTCAGGGATTACCTTTTCCACACAACTCATAGGAAGAATGTGGAGCTTACTGTTATAAACAGCTCTGAAGCCAGAAAGCATTAGCATTCAGTAAGGCACTGAACAGGCTCACCCCTGAAATCCAGAAGTCTAAAGACAACACCTGACATTTACTTCCAAAGGAACAGAAAAACTCGCACTTCAGCTCTACAATGAATTTCTGTCCCCTAAGGATTGAACAGAGACCATCATGACTCGTTTTCTATCTACAATAGCATTTCCTGTATCTTTTCCTGGAGCATCAGGGCCCACCACCTACCATTAATCTGTCACTGAGGGGTTTAATTTAGCAGTTTATTCTGTATTTTATGAAAAGAAAAAGCTACTTCCAGGGCTCAAATCTCAGCTAGAGTGAATCACCCTGAGGGGAGCCTCCTTCCACAGGCAAGGACATGAAACTGAATAATGCTGACGGCCACTGTCAAAATTTTGTCTGCCAAAGCAGGATGGCAAGCCCTTGTTCCTGTGCCATTAGTCCTGGGCTGCTCTTATTATGCCAAATGTACAAGTTCCTCTCTTGCATCAAGATATCAGGCTCCCTTTTGAAGACCTAATGTCTCCTGCTGCTTCCACTGGGACGCTGTACCTTAACCCGAGCAGTTTCATCTTACCCATGCTTTACTAGGGGGAGGGTGGTTAACTCACGGTACAATGAGGTAAAATCTGGCAGTTGCTAAGCAGGTTAGGGAACAGAGGTGCCAGTTAGGCTACTGTTTGAATTGGTATATTCCTGATATAAATTCCTTTTTTTTCCAGATCTACTGATAACTCTCTTGTAGACACATGTTCATATTTTAAATTGGACAGACAAGAGATAATAACAAAGAGATAATAAAAAAATCAAGTGTATGACAGATTATTCCATCCTGCTTTGTTGTTTGGCTTTGGTTTCTTTTAAATGCTACATTCAAGAATCTTTGGTTTGTTTTGTTTTACCATGGAACAAGTGCAACATGAACACACAATTGTTAAAGAGACATGTACAAGTCAGACTGCCTTGTGCTTAAAACATGCCCAACACAGTTATCCAACACCTACAACTAAACTGTTTATATTCCAGTATAACCAATAGATATCTTTGTTTAAATATGGCAAAAGTAACAAGAGTGGTTTCTGAATGAATCGTGTTGTCTGTAACAGAAATATTACCTTTGGTATTTTAATAAACTGGTTTCTGAGAGTCACCAAACATTGACAGATTGATTAATGCAATAAACTTGCAATGGCTCAGAGCAGGTCAGTGATCTGAGAACTGCTAAGAATATCCTCAACAGCCCCCAGCGACTCTGGAAGAAGCTGATTCGTTGTTTGGGCACACAAGTTTTCAGCTGCAGACTAGCAAATGATACTGTCCAGTGGATGGTAAAGTCTCCAAAAGCAGTTCTTACAGACAGCTGGGTACACAACCTATGACTTAAAAGACAGATATGATGCCTGGCAAAGGTATGTTTCTTGGGGGTTTTATATCAGCATTTCTTGAAAGGCAAAACTATTTCTTCAGTTTCCTATGATGGACTATTTAATTTCAGTCTGAAATCTTCATTTATTCCAAAAGGCTTTGTTTGCTCTGGGAATCACTGTCACACAGCAGTTTTAATGCTTTTTTAACGAAAGAGGAAATGTACTCCCTTGTTGACACAAGTTAAAAGAATTCTTGTACACGAACTGACTCTTCAAATCTCTTTAGTGCTAATGAGATGTGTATGCACACACATCAAAGTAAAACGTTCCCTATTTAATTTTGAAGAGGAGATCAGATGGAGCAAACTCCTGAGATCCTAGAGCAACTATTTTTCCTGATATGCAGAGTTTACCATCTGTCTATCTAGTGATGGCCATTTTTTGGAGACATTTCTTCTCTCTGAGGTCTTCAACTATTCCAACAACAGGGATTAAGGAGAAGCGTAAAGCCATTCTGAAAGGTCTTAAAATTATTCAGCGATCATTAGGTTGTTTTATTTGTTAGGCTAGCAGCTTTATTTACAGCCTCAAATGTTTGAGTTTTGTAAGTATCTTGGTCACTACAAATAAGGTAGCACTTGGTAGAAATCATGACTGCTCTGGAGATTCAGTGCTAGCAGAAGAACACAGCATTTATATATAATGTGTGTGCTTAGAACTGTACATGTTTTTCATACAGAGATTTCTGGAGAGGGCATATATAAATAATTTTTAATTACCACTTAAATTGCTAGCTGGAATTAGAAAAAGGGCTTTTAATAGACACGTAGCACAATAGCAATTTTCTACCTCAATGTACTGCTGTCATGGAAAATTCTGTTGAAAGCTTATGGCTTCAAAATCAATTACAATGTACAAATTAGGCTTGTTTTCTTGCCAAAGGTTGTGTTTCAAGTGTACCTTCGGGGCTGTGCAGAATTCTTACTGTAATGCATGGGCAATGGAGTGCAGGATTTTCCCTTCAACACTGAAGGGTCATTAATATGGTCAATCAAATACTGGTTTCAACAGTGCAGGCAAAAGAACTGGGAGAGACGTGTAAGGGCTGTGAACAGACTGGGTATCTGCATGGAGTACAGGCTATGTGGCCTGAACCAGGTACACAAAAAATTTACAACCTCAAATATATTTGATATATTTTAGAGTATTTTAGTACCCTTTAACAGTGGTTGGATCTGAATTTAGGTAAAGTAGTGCAAGTCCTCAGTTTTGGACGCTTATCTATTTTGTGCATCCCAGGTTTTGGCAAGGGATGTCTTCAGGCAGTGGCCCCAGCCTGAACCTGAGCTATAACACACCTCAGTTACGTCTGGATGTCAGAGATGTATGAGCTGGAGATTTTGTAGGCTCAAAAGTGAGAGTATAACCACCAAATCATCTGTGAGCAAAGATAAAGAATCGTGCTCAAGATTTTCAGGACTGATTTGGAAACAGTATGATTTAGTTTGTGTTTTGAAGAATCTGAGATTTGTACAGTTTCCTGGAATCTGGACTGGGTAGTTTGTTTTCATTATTCCAATTACTGACTTGATTAATATTTACATACACTTTCAGGAATCAGTATCACTAACTTTTCAGAAAAAAAATCACAAGAGAATAAAAAAGAAAGTAAATTTTGCATTTATATTCCAAGTCTACTTTTGTGATTTTTTTTTTTTTCTTCTTTCTTTTTTAGAAAAATCTGCCTTGGACAGGTAAGGTCAATGACATTATG
This sequence comes from Oxyruncus cristatus, assembly GCA_013399855.1. NCBI lineage: Eukaryota > Metazoa > Chordata > Aves > Passeriformes > Cotingidae > Oxyruncus > Oxyruncus cristatus. The sequence continues at coordinate 3,098,340 of VXAY01004929.1, read as the reverse complement.
GAAGAATTAAATTGTTTTCAGTGACATGAACATTAAATTCCTGTGTTTGGATAGTTTTCATGGCAAAGAAGTGAAAATATTCATCACTTATGTGAGATATTTAGATTACTTAAGTTAATGAGAATGGATCGACTGAGATTTAAAGCAAAAATTTCCAAGATTACAGACAGGGGACCTACAGAATAAATTGACTGCAATCCCAGCAGCAAAAGTGTGTTTCTAATTTAGTTTTGTTTTTTGGGGTTTTTTTTAACCTGCCACAACACTGAAACATCAGGGGGGTGATGTAGTTGTTCTCTTACGATCCTCTGTGTAGAAATTTTTTCCCCCAGTTGCACACTCCTGTGGTGTCAAATGCATTTGTGAACCCATACAAATCACCCAGATCAGAAAGGCTGGGCAGAAAGAAACCCGATGTGAGATTTTGTGCTTTCATAGAAAAAAAATTTTCTATCTCCCTACTGATTTCCACTTGCAGCTTTATTACTCCTCATTATTTTAACTTTCTCACTGGTATTTTACTTTCATCACCTGGAACAGCTCAGCAAGATCCAGAGAAGTGCAATATAGCCACGTCACAAAAAAGTGTGTGCACACCTACACGTATCCACAACCACACAGAGCTGGTTTTGTTACTGGTCCTCTTCCCCCACACTTCTTTTTTGCTGGAGGATTTAATTTGAAATGGAGATGTGTGTCATGATTAGCTCCTAGCTGGGCAGCCACAAGGGTTTCTTCCCTCAGGGCTGACAGCAATTTTTAGAGGAGCGGTGTTGCAAAGTGCATGGCACTTGCACAGCTAACCAGAGGAGAGGAAGAGGTGTGTCTTCTGCCACCAGAAAGAACAGTTGCAAAGAAAGAATTAAATTGCCCCATTCTCTGACAAATTATAGCTCCTCTACACCTGGCTCTGTCATGAAAGAAATCATAGGCCTTCCTTTGCTTCCCGATGTGAACGTCTTATTGCTCAGCAGACATCCACTCTCCTCATCTTTCTGCTTTCAGTCCCCCTCTGCCTGCTCTGAGAGCTCTTCTGATACCTCCTGACAGTCAGGTTTTAATCCACATCCACTCAGCTCCTCATGCTGTCCTTGAGCTCTGACTGATTACCTTCACCATCTCCTTTAACTTCCACTCTCCTTTACATTTTTAGCAGAATTTTGGCGTTTTAATCCAACATTGGTAAACCCAGTGTTGTCAGAAGCATTATTAGGGAGACAGTGTCAGGGTCCTGGCAGTGGAAGAGGTCTCAGAACACTGGTAGTGTCCCTGTTGCTTGCCTCATTTTAAATCTTACTGAAGAAAAGCTGTTTAATATGCAACAGTACCAATACTGTAGCAAGGAGAGGGAACCAAAAAAGATTCTGAGATTTTTCTTCCACAGAGCCTTTATTTTTGTCCTCTGTGTTAATTGTGACTCCTTTTCTTAGGCTTTATAAATTGTTGCACACCTCTCTTCTCTATGTTTAGCTGTTCCTCTTTCACACTGCCTGTTCTCCCTCATTTTGTGTCTATAATGAGCTCCTTGCTGCTCCACCTCCCTATTTTACCCAAGTTTGCTTCTTCAGCAAAACTTTAATGATTTTGTTAAATAAGTGACTTCCTCCTTCAGTCTCTCAGCTACTACATAATTTAGCTGTACAACAGATTTTATATTATTTTGGAACTTGCTTGGAAAACAACACAGAATACCCCATACGGATACTCAGAAGAAAAGTTCTCCCTGCAACAGAGTCAGGAGGCTGTTAAATTTTTTTTTTTCATGATTACTACTGTGGCTAAAAACATGAGACAATATGGGTTAGCTCTCAAAAATGGCACATATTTTTAGAAATTACTTTTTCTTTCAGGAATCAACTAGTTAAAACACCACTAAGAACAGCTTCATCACAATAAAGTGAGAATTGCTTTTATATTAAAAGGCAATGTTAAAATTTACATTCAAAAATTTGATAAATCAGGTATAAGGTTAGGTAAATAAAGGACAAGTTGTCATAATTTTGAAGTTTAGACTATATGGAAATTTATACTTGACTCTCTTTAATACAATCAGTTTGCATCATTTCAATAAACCATTAATATAAAAGCATCCTAGGAAAGAATTGTACTTCCAAGGTGGCATTATTAAAGTACTTCTGACTTTTGCTTTGCTGAAACTGAGCCAGGCTGCATCCCACTGTTCAGTCTTTATGATCCGTTACTAAATGCCTCTTTATAAAAAGTAAAAAAAACCCAAAAAAACAAACCACAAAACCCCACAAACAACAGAAAACAACCCATTGCTTTTTATATGCAAGATAGCTGATACAAGGTTTTGTTCAGTGCTCACAATTTTGTTCAGAAAATGATGACCTGATTTTAAAAGTTCTCCTGCTAAAGAGGTGCTAAAAAAATATATTCTTTTTTCTCAGCTTTCTTTCTACTGTATTCTACCTCTCCTGAATCAGGTGGGCTGGAGAACACAGTAATTGGAACAGAAATCTGGTAAAAAATGAGAACAAGATAAGGTCCACCCCCACTCCAACTGAAGTCAGTAGTAACACTTCCATTAGCTTCTGAAATCCTTGTATCCAGATACTGAAAAAGCAGCTCAAGATTTCAAATAGAATAGTCCAAATCTTTCTTGGGCTGAATGTCAACCACTGTATTCAAACCTGATTCTACCGTGCCTGCTCTCCAGTTTGCACTGTGGTGCATGCCCACATGTTCCCATACTTGCACTGACTTCAGTTGTAAACAACAAGAATCTGATTTTAAAAATTGCCCATAAAACCCCACAACAAAACCATCCTTCAGTATTGCCTGCTGAAAGATGGCAGAAACAGAAATGACACAGGATTATCCTTAAAACAGTGGATGAGTGGATGATGGATGTTAGTTTGACCACAGATATGCATTTATACATATATGTACATACATACACATACACAGTTTCTATATACATATTATAAATATAATAATAAAATATTGTAAAAATATTAATTTTGCTCAAATACCTGATTAAATTGGACTAATCTTACGTTGCACTTATGTGAGCTATCCAGTTGATATGATGGCCTTATTAGAAGCTCTAAAACCTACAATAGTTGCAATTGTTAAAAACAAAGAATCTGTATTTCTGCCAGTCACCTCGTGCCACGCCAAGAAGTTAGGTTGGGGGTGGGCCCTCGTATCTCAGCATCAGCTTGAAGGACCGAGCGAAGTTGTTGGCCAGTGTGCAGCTGTGGGTCTCTTCTGCCAGCGGCAGGAGGAAGGCCAGGAGCAGGAGGAGCAAGAGGAGGAGTTGCAACGGTAGTGCTGCCCAGCACACTCGATGCAGGTATGAGCACACGCCTCCAGAGCGCTTCTGAAAGACACAAACCAAAGAGAACTCAGAAAAATAAAGTACTGGGGACACCCAGTTCAATTACATCAAACTGCCAGGTAGAGGATCAGAACAACCCTTGTCCTTGCCCTAGGATCCAGCTTGGGTGCTTGGTACGCTGAAGCTGGCTGAGGCTGGTAGTTAAATTATATCTTTCGGGAAAATATTTCACTATCTTCAAGAATTCACTGTGACAAACCATTGTCTTCTAGAAGAAAAATACCGCTGACCTTCTAGAAGAAATCAATTGCTTCCAAGTTCATTTTCCAATTACAAAGTGGTGGTTACAAATGGTCATGCCCAAGCTGCCGACTGGTTCCTTCCCAGCCAGCATACAGCACAGAAGGTCTGCTTTAATTATTCTCCAATCAGTAAAATGAGAATGCTGATGCCTGGAAGAGAGGAGCCAGCCTTCTGCTCTCTGCCAGCAGGAAGGAGTTTCTTCGGCAGCTCATGCAGCTCATAGTCATCTCCCCAGCTGCAACATCCTCTGGATCCTGGCTTTGGAATCTACAAGGCTGAGGGCAGAAAAACGGCCCTGTAGTGCAGCCTGACTCAGTACCTCTTATACCTTACTAGGCCCATCTTAAAATTTTATATGATGCAAAAGAATGAGAGAAACACAACACTGACAGTGAAGAAGACAATAGTCTCTATTACTGTGCACTCCTGGGAGGGACACACAAAGAAGTCCCATTACACTTTCTTTATGCTGGTGCAAATCTAGAGTAGCTCAATTAAACTCACGAATCTAATCTGGATTAGCATGACCAGGAGATAACAAATTTGGGACTAGAGAATTCAGAAAAATTTAATTAAGAAGGGAGATTTCCACTGGCAAGATTCCTGGGTAACTCCTGACAACAAGCTACACTACATGAGTTTCTCCCTCCCCCCCAAAAAAAAAAAAAAGGTTAAGTCAACTATCTACAAGGGAATCCTGAAGAGGACGGCTCAATAACCCATTCATTTCATCAAACAAGGAATTAAACTCTGAGCATAAATGCAGCCTTTAATGCAGCTACAGCATTAGGTACCAGCCTACATCACAAATATCAGCACAAAACATCCACTGAATTGGGACCCACATTGACCACAATTTGTTGTGTTCAAGACACAGGCAATGTCAGTGATGCAGCAAAATTAGGGCTTTTGGCCCCTATGGGATGCTTAGCAGGCAATGACTTTGTCCCACTACAGCATCACCATGGATAGTCCATGGGAAACATCAGCAGAGAAGATAAGGAGGAGATTGATGATAGAAAAAAGTAATTATGCCTTTTGCTATTTTTAACGCTCTCTTCCACTGCTTTCTAAATTACTCAGTGCCTTCTAATGCTATATAAATGCTTACAGAATTAATTATGAAGGCAAATATATAGCTGCAGTTACACATCATGAGACAGTTGTGCTGCAAAATCCTTCTGTTGTAGTTGGTTTGCTTCCATTACACCAAATGGCTGATGAGATTTAATTATTATGTCAGGCAGATGTAGAGGCAGCAGAGCAACAGCTGCTTGCTCTACCATTTCTGGCCCACGATATCTGGGTTATAATTTGCTCGCTGAAGCCAATGAAAACTCAGATCCCCAACACTGGAACTGTCAGTGGGTAAAGTGTACATGCCAGGATGTAAGTGGGACTGACTGAGCACCACTGGGCAAGTTCCCTGGGTACAGCAATCATTTACCCACAATATCAAAGCTTCAGCAACCTGTCTTGCAGGAATCCTCTGTTACTACTTTGATCTATTCTTGAAGTATCAGGCATAAGTAGCTGTACTAATGAGACTTTCTACTCCTGGAGTCCAGACCTGACATCCTTTCTCCTTTGGATTTCATTAGACTATAGGCTGAAAGATCCTGCAGGGATTCTTTGTTTACAGTCAACACTAAATCTGTTATGCATAAGGACAGCAGCCACAAGTCTTGGTTTGACCTATCTGGGCTTGTCTCTGTAAAGCCACGAAACAGCCACTCCTTGGTGCAGTCAGTGTAAGCCAATGGACTGTCATCAACAGCTCTGTTTTCATTGACCATTTCTCACTCTTAATTCTTCACTGCATCCATAATATACAGCCATATGACAAATGCATTCACCATAGTGCCCCATCTATATGGAAAAAAGACGCTTTCCAGACTCCAGAAGCCACGAGCAAGTTTTTTTGTATGTGTTATCAGGTAGATCTGTCAGTGGAAGATCAGATTTGAGTTACCTCTGCCTTAGGGCAATTCAAATCATGCTCTCTGTTAATCCACTAAGGCACAGCAAGTCTTAATGCTGATGTTGTTAAAGGGTAGGATCCTGTGACTGACTGTTCAATGGTTCATTATGACTGGAAGTCTCAAAAATGTTTGCACAAAGTGGGAATTAGAAGTCCATCACCCATTGATATAGTTGTGAGGACTGCCAGTCTTCCTAGCAGCACCTACAACTTTTGTTTTACTGCTGTCAATCCTTTAGCATTGGTTTTGAAAGCTACTTTAATCTGAAACTATTATTTCATTGCTAGACCAGCTGCAACACCTCTCTTCCCAATTATCTCTTTGTGCCTATGAACTGGTGGAAAATGTGGACTGATCCAGTTGTGCCTTGTCTCTGTTCCTGCCACAGCCCAGGGAGCAGATATCATATGGTCACTCAGGTCTATTGCTGGTTCCTTGTGATGACCACACTGCCAGTTAGCCCCTGACATTTCTTCTATCCCAATTCTTTTACCAATACAACATTTGATTCAGAGCACTGTCACTGACTCTGCCTGGATTTCTATAGCAAAGACTACTAATGCGATTCTAAGAAATGGGATGAGATTGAAATGCTGTTTAAGTGCCTTGCTTTTAGATATACTGGAAGGACCTGTAAAATAGTACTGCTTTTCACAGGTCATCCTCCAGAAAGAATTAATGTGAAGTGGCTTTATTAACAAGCTATTGTTTGCTCTCTTTGGAGCTTTCTGCGGGGGAAGATACTTATGCTAACCATAGCAGATCCTAGCATGAGAAAAACCTGTGGAGGAACATTTACCTTGGGGCAGAACTTCAGAGAAGGACAAATATTTTGTCTTTATCTGCTGCTTCTCTCCCACCTGCTTGCTGGGTTTATAGGCATTTGTGTTTGATGAACTTTTGTCTTTTTTGCCCAGCTTCTCTGTTTTGTTTGATCACACAGGAAGGTCAGAATCTTGTATTTCTGACTCCATTTGTTGTCATGGGAATGACTCAGTTATCACAAACATGGTATTATGATGTCTCTGCAGGACTGAAAATGAGGCACACAGGAGCAGTGAGGGGTTGGTGCTTTCAGCAAATTTGCAATAATAAACCCTTAATATATAAGGGCCCCAACCTACACACACTGAAATGCATAGAGGATTTATCATTAACTTCAGTGTCTGCAGCAGAATTATGCACAGAGACAACTAAATATAGTCAGGATTGGGAACTACTTGTCCATGGAGTTCAGCAGATACCTTACAAATGGATTCATTACTTATATGCCCGGGTTGTTGTGACATGAAACCTACATTAGTTCTTGCTTTGTTCTTGCTGGAACAATTGGTGAGATCTTTTTGTTGTAGTATTAAAACAGGTGTTAAAGGATAAAAAATTTTGAAGGAGACGCAGTGACTTTTAATAGGAAAGAGAATAAAGCTGGAAAAAAGCAGGGTAGATCTGGGGCACTGACTCCCCATCTGTGAAAAAAGCAGCCCTTTAATTTTACTTAGTTAAGGTATTTTTTTAGGTCAGTGACATGAAAAAGAGATGCTTTCAGGCTGTGGTGACACTATGGCACCAACAGGAAATTCAGGAAGCCAAGGTTCAAACTTCTGCTCTCCTGGGCTCAAAGTGATCAGGTGCCTGTAGTCAGGACACTCCCAGCCCTTTAGCACATCATTCTGCATTAGAAAAGGCCAGTCTAACACAGTTCCACCTTTGCAAGAGACAGTTTGAATATTTAATTTGCATAGGAGATCAAGGGTCAGAACGGCAATCCTTGCTATACCGTGGAACTTCCTTTCCCGAATCACTCCAGCTACTGGCATCAGTACAGTCACTACCCAGCACCCACAGTGCTCGCATGCATATGTCAGATCTAGGCTCCACAAAATATTCTGAAATCAAATCTTCCTCTGAGGAAAACTGGCAAAGCTCCAGTGAAGTCAACAGAACTTTATAATTTCCACCATCTTAGAATAACAGCTGGAATACCTAGGTACTGAGCCAAAGTGTCAGAGACATTTTTGAAACACAGATGGAAAAGGAATAGGTTGGCATTTAAAAAGAAAATATACTTTTAAAATTCACCATCAAGAAAAAATGTCCTCCCCCTTCTCCCTCAAAATACCAGGACAAGCAAGGACTGTCACAGGGTGAAGGGCTGTGTTTTGTGTAATGCTAAATGCATGCTTGTTACCAAATGAACTGCACTGGCTGTGAACATTCACATTTGTACTTGATTCATGTTGAGGCATTTGAATGACAAGCATCGGTTTAGATCTAGGGAGTCCTCAGAACTTAAATCTGTTTGCAGTTAATAACTCCTCACCAAACCCACTGTGAAAAATCACTTGGATGGGAAACAGCAGCAAAGCACTTCAGAACTTGCTCCATAATATTCTTGTGTAAGTTGCTGAAGTGTTTTACTAAAAATCAGTGCTCTGCCTGGTTTGCTATTGACCATGTTCCAGGGTATAAGAAAACACACAGTTAATCTAGCTATTTAAGGAAGCAGAGCAATATAGCATCTTATACCAAGCTCATTAGTGGGGTTTTGCTGCTGCTTGTATGTCACCAGTGTGCCTGACAAAAATCATACCTGCATCACTGACTCAGTGATCCAGCAGAGAAAAAATATTTAGTCTGGGTTTATTCCTCTGACCTCAGAGCATTTCCTGAAAAATGCACTGCTGCCTGAAAACTCCTTCTCTCCCCAGGGATAGAGACCAAGTCCCTGGTGTCCTACAGACACTATACAGAGACACCAACAGCCGTTCCACATGCCAGTGCTGTATCCCAGCCCAAGCATCCTCTATTCTACAGCAATAGGCACAGATGCATAGGTAGGATAAGGCAAGGATAAATAGTTTCTCCTTAATATTCTCAGCCTCCAGTTACTTTCAGCTCAGGAAGTTTCCTGAACCTCATGCAGCTTGTACATCTATTTAACACTCAGGGAATCTTTCTTCCAGATACTTGTCCAATTTCCCCTTGAACCTACACAGGTCCTGTGCTTTTGCCATTTGAGATCCCACTGGATACTTATTCAGTTGTCATTCACAGAGACAGATTATTGCCAACAAGAAGAGATCAGTTCCAGGGAGATCACAGGCTGCTCTTTCAAACCAAAGCAAATTGGGTTTTTACATCAGTGTGAGATAGTTCGGAGCTGGTCTCCTCATCAGTTCTCAACTCAGTCATGAGTGTCCCTCTCTAAGATAAACAACATACTGCAAATCACAGCCAGTCTTTTCAAGAGGGAAATAATTTGGGGGAGTTGGATACTACTGTCACCACAGAACTGAGCATCCAACATGCTCTTTGGCAAACCACAGTCCCATAAACCACACCACCAACTAAGAGATGGGTACTGTTGATCAGAGGTTCTATGGCCTCTGCAAAAGGACAGTGAGCCTCTGGGTTCAGAACTGTATTTTTCTAATTGCAAACACTGTCCAGATTAGGCCACCAGCAGTGAGGAATAAGGAAGGAGGGCTGGGGCCCCACTGAGTCCTGTGCTTATCATTCTCCATTTCATAAAGAGCTACCAGAATGAATGTGCTGAAGGGAGGTTAACTGCAGTCATACAAGCAATTTTAGCTCTGACATTTTCTATCTTCAGATTGCTTGACTTCACAACCTTAACATTCCTTTCGATTCTGAAGAGCTAAGTGTATGTACGTAAATAAGTATATAGGCAAATTAAAGACTTTGTTTTCTTCTTTAGAGGGGATTCTGGGGTCCTTCAACACGTCTGGATGATAAGTTAGAATCTTTGCTGAAGGCTTCATTTAAAAGAAACAGAAAATAAGGAAGAACCAGCAGTTTGTATTTGAGGTTTCAGCAGTCACATACAGCAGATATTTCAAAATTTCTGCTGCAAAGTCACTTAGACCTAATTACTGTGCCATATGCTACAGTGACACAAGCAGATTTATAAAGGTTAGCTTCTGTGTGCATATACAACGTGACATATTTTTAGGAGAAGCATGTCATAGGACAGTTGTTAAAGTAGCACTGATTTCTATAATTCTCCAGACCTAGGCAAGGAGAAAAGGTCCCTGGTTTGGTCCCATCTTCAACACATAAACAGTTGTTGAGGTTTAACTCCAGCTGGCAACTAAATACCACAGAGCCACTTACTCTGCCCCCGTTCCCTCAGCCAGAGAAAAGGGGAGGAGAACTAGAAAAAAAAGGTAAAACCTGTGGGTTGGGATAAGAACAGTCTAATAATCTAAACAACATAATAATAAAAACAATAATAATTTTAATGAAAAGGGAGATAACAGACAAAAATAAAACCCAAAAAAGACAAGTGATGCTCAACATAGTTGCTTCCACCCACCGACTGATGCCCAGCCCGTCCCCCAGCAGTGACTGACTCCTCCCAGCCACCTCCCCCATTTTCAATACTGAGAATGACACTGTATGGCAGGGAATATCCCTTTGCAATATACCCCTTTGCAAAAGGTTCACAACAGCGTAAGAGGGTTTTAAACCAGTTGTACTAGTTTGGCTGGGATAGAGTTAAAAGGGCAGCTTGTATGGGGCTATGTACTGGATTTGCACTGAAAACAGTATTGATAACACACCCATGTTTTAGTTCTCTCTGGGCAGCGTGTGCACAGAGCCAAGGCTTTTTCTGCCTCTCACCTCACCTCAGCAGCAAGGGGGCTATGGGTGCACAAGGAGTTGGGAGGGGACAGTCTGGACAGCTGACCTCAGCTGACTCAAGGGATACTCCATATAATATGAACTTGTGCTCAGCAGTAAAAAGAGAGGGAGTTTTATTAGGTCTGCCCTTGCCCTGGCTGGGCATCAGTTTGCTGGTGATGAGCCACGTTTTTTTTTTTTCTATCACTTATTTTACTTTGTTTCCTTCTTTTATTTATTAAGTTGCCTTTATCTCAGCCCACGAATTTTCTCACTTTTATCTTTCCAATTCTACCCCCTCTCACTACAGGGGCTCAAGTGAGGGGCTGAGCTGCCCATTAAATTTATTTGAGTTCAATTAAAAACACAGGAATACTCCACCAGTTTTTAATATACTCATAAGCAATACAATTTGTCCCAACAAATATATCACACAGAATCACAGAATATGCTGAATTGGAAGGGACCCCCGTAAGGATCATCGAGTCCAACCCTTAGCCCTGCACAGGACCTTCCCCAAGAGTGCCTGAGAGTATCCTCCAAACGCTTACTGAACTGTGCCAGGCTTGTTGCCGTGACCACTTCCCTGGGGAGCCTGTTCCAGTGCCCAACTACCCTCTGGGTGAAGAACCTCTTTCTAATATCCAACCTAAACCTCCTCTGACACAACTTCAGCCATTCCCTCAGGACCTGTCACTGGTCACCACAGAGATCACTGCCTGCCCCTTCTTTTCCCACATGAAGAAGTTGTAACTGCAATGAGGTCTCCCCTCAGTCTTCTCCAGGATGAACACACCAAGTGCCCTCAGCCATTCCTCATACAGCTTCCCCTCAAGGCCCTTCACCAACTTCGTTGCCTTCCTTTGGACATTCTCCAATAGCTGAATGTCTTTCTTATATTGCACTGCCCAAAACTGCCCCAATATTCGAGGTGAGGCCGCCCCAGTGCAGAGCAGAGAGGGACAATCCCCTCCCTCAACCAGCTGATGATGCTTTGCCTGATGCCCCCCAGGACACGGTTGGCCCTCCTGGCTGCCAGGGCACTGCTGACTCATATTCAGCTTGCCATCAACCAGGACACCCACAGCACTGCTATGTGTTTTAAGAGCAAGGGTGCACTACTTTTAGGAGAGTTTTCAGCAGCTGGTAGCTGGATGACATTTTAGTCACTATATCTGAAATTCAGTAGGAGACTTCAGGTTTCTGCAAGTATTCAGGAAGGCAGAGAAGTAAAGCAACTTCTCCCCATTTCCAGCTTCCACTCATCCTTGCAAGCTGAAATAAAACTAATTAAAATGAGCGTAGAAAGAATAAAAATTGAAACAAAGACAAAATGTTCTGGAACTTGTAGAAGTTACTGACATCAAAAGCTAGTTTATCATGTCAACAATGTATGTTTCCAGATGCTTTACCATTGACTTCTCTCAAGCCCAGATCAGACTTTTCTTAAATTTCAGCAGTCATTATACATAATTTAAATATTGTTTGCATTTTATATAAATAATTTAAAAATGTGATGGCTTACTTTTCAAAAACTAATACAATTTGAGGTAATGATTTGAAAAGTTTTTCTTACCATGCTTTTTACAGTCATGTTAAAAACATTGTTCAGGTAGATACTGATAATTGGTTATATTCTGCTATTGCTCAACAAATCTCTCTCTCTGTCTTGTTACCTTTCAGTTAGGAGGTAAAATTATACCTCCTGAGAAAATCATTCTGAGCTATCTCCTTGGTGAAAATCTGCAAATATTTCACAACAGGGCAGGCCACGAAAGGGCACATCTCTGAAAAGAAAGTAAGAACTAGGGGTCCTGGGAAGCAAGATGTCTTCACCACCGTGCACTAGCACTACTATAGAGAGAGCATAGGCAAGGCACAGATGTGGCAGGACCAGACAAACAACAAACAAAGAGCCCCTAACATTTGGGAATACTGTAATGTAAACTGGTAAACAACTGAAACCTACAGAAATAAGAGCAGACAGGCAGGGAGCCTCACAGGTGCAGTAACATGAAGGGAAGCTTGTGAGCCTGCTGGAAAAGGAGGGGATGCTGCTGCCTGGCTCAGCACGCTGAGCAGTGGGTCAGAGTCAGGAAGAGGCAAGTCAGGATTTTCAGGGATATTTTTTTACTAAGTTCCCTTTCGAACAAACATCACTATTGTGAGAAAATAAGTCTATCTGCTAATTTTTAAGATGCCCTTAATCCTGTGTTTAGGTCACGGTATAATTCCTATAAAAGGCAAGCACAGGCTTATAGGCTCAGAGATGAAAAAAAAAAATAGAGATCTTATCTGTCCCTATAAAAGAGGTCTTGAAAACTGAGGGAAAGATACCTTTTAACAAGTCTTTTTCATTTTAACGAGAATGTAATTGTACAGAAGATTTCAAGTAGCCAACACCTAGCAGGACTTCAGGAAAACAAATGGGCCACGCACTTTCAATAGAGAGGCACTACTAACACAGGCACTAACTCACAATGCTGTGCTTTTCTGCAGTGTGACTTTCTGCCATGAGGAACTCCTGTCATATCTGCACTTGGGCAGAGCAGAGCACATTACTGTGTTCTTCCTGGCAAGCTGTGGCAGCTCTTGCTTTGCACAATTTCCTGAATGACTGCATTAATTTGATTGACTCCGGATCAATGGTGTCTCTAAACAAGATTAAATTACATGTTCCTTCTGTCTGTATGTTATAGGAGATTACTCTTAACAGAATCTCAAAGGAAGCAATTAGCTGACCACTGATGTAATGAATTCTAACTATTTTGTTTGTACAAACAATAAAGCCAGATCGTTTGTTTAGCAAGGAAGGGTAATTACTCTGAGCACTCAGGAAAATAAATCAAACAGTGCTACCTAGACCTGTAAATAATGAGGCTTTGACTTCCTATTTATGCTAAAAATGCTTGTGGAATATTTTCAGGTAGCTGGGAGCCAACCTCTGAAAGTAACATTTACCATAGTTATTATTGAGCATTTGCTTGATTATGTTCCTGAGTGTGCTAGGTACCCTGCAGAAATATCCATCTACATTGCCCTGTCACTGGCACCTGCTAAAAATTCACTGCAGCCAGTGCAATTTCCTGCAAATGTTTTTTGTTAATCAACAAGAAGTTGCTCACATCGCAATCATTAGCCTGTAGTGCTCCTGAGGGCACCAGTGGCTGGGGGCATGTCCTCAGCAATGGAGGAATGATCAGGAAAAAAGCACATTACTATACATGGAGCAGGCTCTATTCTACCAAACATTTAGCCATGTAGGCTAGAAATGGAATAAAATTGGAAGGCAATGGAATGTGACTGGTTGCAGCTGGGTCTTCTGCTTCTCCAGCCTGATCTGCTGCTGCTGCAAAATATTCACAGCTCAAACAGGAGAGATGAGCAGAGTCACTGGGGACCTTGTGTTGCAAAAAGCAGAGATCAGTACAATAACACCTGAAATTCTGACACTTCTACTGATTTTGTGTGGCTCAAAAGCATGAGGGAGCTGACAAATTAGAGACAACCTGATCTTACTGCATGCAAACTCATTGGATGTTGCAAGCACAGTGATGCAGCCCCACACCATGTGCAGTTCCTGCAGATAGTAACTCTGAGATCAGCTGTTCTCGCAGGGTAGTTGGTTTCCTTCACCACAGCTTTGAAAGGATATTCATGCAAACAAAAATAATTTGTCTAAACTTGCTTTCATTTCTAGCAACGTTTTAGGTGTTAAACCTGAATTTAAAGTGAACTGCAAAGCCATGAATTCTGCAGTTGGCTTGCTTTTCCTCTTCTCTTAACCCAAACAGTGATGCACCTGAAAGGAATCAACATTATTTTCTGACTCTCTTAAGTGGTGCTCTCATCCTGATAACACCCTTAGCCTGAGTGAAAAAGAAAACAAAATAGACACCTCTGCTTACAGCACTTGGATTCTTATTGTAGTTGACACTGGTATACACAGAATGAAAGCTCTGAAGTCAGCAAAATCTCCCAGAAGTGAGTAGGGTCTAAGTTACCGCAACATCTGTACAGGCTGAGGGGAAACTGCAAATCACTTGTTGGTGCAATGGGAGTCATTTCCCTCATGCTTCTGAGGTATTTCAGTTCTTCATTCCTTCCCACCCTGAGCTGTTTCTCTTTGTTTGTGTTCAGTAGCTATTAAAAACTCACAGAATGCGTTTTTTGTGCTCTTGCTGTAGGACTAATTGACAAATGTTTGCTGCCTGCCATTATGTTATTCCAGTTGATTTTAGTCTAATTTGGAGAATTTAAGGATGAATAAATATCATGTACCCTGAGGCAGGTGAGGCAGATGAATTAAAAAATAGCATCTAACTGTAGTGGAGATGTGCTTATGCCTAAAGCTTTTGGTTTGTTTTTCACTATAACCAACTTGACTCAACCAAATAATATGAAACCAGAGAATTCCTTGGTCAGTCTTCTGGAATATCCCTTTAGGGCTCTTCTAGGGAAAAGCAACACTACTCAATGTTTGGCTGCCTCTACACCAAGTATTAAAATGTCATATTGTTTTTCCAGCCTGAAAAATTCTGGTGACCTTACTGAGTGAAAGAATTAATGCTGAGCCAGACAGGCAAGAACAGAAACTCTTCGGGGGTTTTCAGGAAGGCTGAACTGAGGCCAAAACTATTCAGGAAACATGTGAAAATTACCTTAAAACTGGTCAGTATTCTGCTGGGGAAAAATACTGGAGATGCTACTCCACATTTGGGTATCAGAGGAATATTTCATCCGAATGAGGAAAATCTTGCTTTCTGGCCATCACTAGAAGAAGTGTACTGCATTTCACCCTTTAAATATTGGTCTCTTCTAAAGAGATGTTGCAACAGAAGAAATTGAGGGCTTGATTTAGCTTAAAATGACTATGTGATTATGTTCCTGTGACACGTTATTCATTCAATCTACTTCATGTTGTGTAAATAAAGCCTTATTCTATTCCTTCTGAAACCAAATGGAAAGTGAGATGACAGTACAAAGTAGTAACTAACAGAGTCTGTAAACAAAGCAAACTGTGACAGAGAGAAATGACTCACGACTCTCTTCAACACTGAGTTCAGCAGAAAAACTTGCTAACTTTTTGAAAATGGGATCAGAAGTGCTGCTTGGTTTAATAAGAAACTGGCAGCATTTTGTTTTCTTTAAGTTTCTCCTTATCATCTCCTGTACTGCTTCTGTTTCTTATGTCATCACTTTGAAAAGAAAACCCTTCACAGGAGGAATTCTGCTGCTTAGAATAAGGATTTAGTCCAATAACATTAGACAAATGTCTTGCCTTTCTCTGGTTTTCTGCATTAGAAAGAAGGTGGACTGAATGACACAAAGCATTTTTTTTCACAAGTGTCTAAAGAATTAGGAGCTCCATTTTGAAAATTATTTTAGGCACTTATCCCTTAAATCCTTCAGAGAGATATTTAGGTTCTTCCTTAGTCTCTTTTGAAAAATGAATTAAGTTCATACAGCATGTAGATACATAAGAATTGAGGTCCCCTCCTCTTCCAGGAGATGGATATTTAGCTTTTAGAGACACAGTAAGCATAGCTCAAGAGTAAAAACATCTTTCCTTTTAAAATCTGGAGAAAATCAACAACTTCTTTAAGAGTGGCTCTTAATAAGCAAATTAATTTCAAGAATCTTCAGAAAACTTTAAAATAATTTTCTGCAAAATGTCTGATTGAACATTTTAGCTAATGATAGGCAACTGTCATACCTTTCTGAATCTGTCTGGTTCTTCCAAAGATTCAGGAATCTGTTTTAAAGAAAAAAAAAAGAAAAAAAAAGAAGCATAAATTTAAGATCCCAGTGGAGCCTATAATGAGTATTCACCTCACAGGGGATGTTTCTTTCAAATTCTTGGTCACCTGGATAGAGTGAACCAGCAGGAGATTTTTTTAATGAGCTTTTTCGCACACCTTAGGCAGAAAGCTGACAGGTTTTCAGTTTCTTGACTATTGGAATCTGATAAGCAGTTCTCCCAGCAATTGCTTTGACTTTACTGACACCTATTGACCATATTTATGCTTACAGAAGGTTTTGGTTAACAAAGTCATTACAATCAATAGCAAACAGCTCTTAGAAATATACTCTTTATTGATAGAGGTCGTGCTTACCTTCCATGCACTTCAAAGGATTCATGTTCTAAATAAGCTTTGGATTTGCAGACAAGGTTTCCCAAGGCAGACATTTTTCAAATGCCTCAAATTTTAGATTTTTGAGATCAGATACTTTTCAAAGCACTCACTACAGAAAGTATGCAAACCTGACAGAAAGTATGCAAACCTGTAAATTCTAATCCTCTGATTATGGTAGCTTGAAGTTAAACACAAAATGTGAGTAGTTAATCTAGAAAAGTATTGATTGATAATTATGTATATTTATGCTAAGAACATGGGAATATCTTTAACATGCCCTGGAATATCTTATATATGGGTATGAATTCTGCCATCCTTAGCACGTCTTATATATAAGAACTCAGTAAGTTCTTTAATAATTTGGTTCTTGCACTAAAATACCTCCTCTTTATTTCATTCCAAATCATTAGCCCATAAAGACTTCAAAAAGGACTAAGTCCTTCTGTGTACAGTTGCTTTGAGTCAGTGACTATTCTGATCACTCTGTCTCACAGCAGGAGACACAAATAATGAACAGCAAATATATTCTAACTGCAGGAACTGTCAAAACAAAAAATCAGTAGTGAATGTTGTGTGGAGAAAGGGCAAAAAAATAGAAATCCATGTGCCTAGAACTAGGCATTTATCCAAACCATTCCCACACACAAACATCTCTCAGTCCCGAACTTCATCCTTCTTTGACAACAGCCAGTTGTCATTCTGTTTTGAACCTTCCATTTTGAGAAATATTTTGAGCGTTGCTTACAGGGGGAAAAAGCACACAACTCCTTTAGTTAATCAACATGTGTAATGTTGAATTAAGACTAGCAATGTGAAGCAACATGAAAGAGAAATGGCAGAGGTCACCAGTGAACTGTAAGTTGTCACCTACCGGCAAACTCATGGACTCTTTCAGTTTAGATTTGTAGAGCATCCATCGGTAACGCAGGTCCTCCAGATCTTCGGAATTTCCAATGACAGAATGAAGATGAAGAAGATCCTCAAATTGACGCTGACCATCAGGCACACGAGACTGCAGCTCCTGCAGGCAAAGACAAGGTCAGCAGCAACTCAGAAATATAGAAGGCCCCAATTTTTAAACTAACATTCAAAAAACCAGTGGTACTAAATCAAACTACTGGGTACTCTGAAATAGCACATTTATTTTTGTTATTGCTTTTTTGGTCTGAAATGCTATCAAAGGTTAATCTGCAAGACTCCTGTAGCCTTGGATATTTGTTTGTTATATTTCTTACAGCTTCCATTGCCTTTGCATCTGGCCATACTCAGAGTGAGGCCAAATACCCGACACTGATTTTAATCAGCTTCTTTTAATGAACACCTTTACCATCCCACACCGGAAAAGTCCAACCCTACAGCTAGATGCCAGGTGCTCCCTTCCCTTCTGCCACTCTGGCTCTGGCAGATCTTTCTTAGTAGAAGGGATGAAATTTGTCTTAAATTTCTGAGCTTCATCTACTCTAGAGTCTTCTAAAACAGAGAGTAGTGTTTGAATTTTTTGTCTGTTTGTTCTTTTGGGGATTTTTTAGGGGTTGGGGAGGGGAGGTTGCTGCTTAGTTGGTGAGGTGGTTTGGGGTATTTTTGATTGCTGTTGTTGTTTGGGTTTGGTTGGGTTTTTTTTTTTAATTTTGAAAGAATTTGCACCTATTGCAATCTTTGTCTCCCTCTTCACCCCCTGAAAACTAACCTCAAGTTTGCTCTGGTGTGCCTTAATTTCCTCTGTGGAAGATGGAGTTCCATCAAGAATTTTGGTCAGTTCAATGTTTTCTCCTTGTAGCCACTCTTCAAAGTTGTGCAGGAGCTTCAAGTGGCTGCTTGTGTTTTGCCTTTCTCCCATCTTCTCCTAGGTTACAGAACAACAGCAACAAAAAACCCTTTACTGTTATGTCAGATGTTTCCTCAGAAGGCCTGATTGCAAGATCTTAACCTCCAACTTTGTAACCCATAATATCAGATGAAGGCAATAAAATTGTTCTTGTGAAGCTGATATGAAGGCAGATACAGAGTCCCCATCTCACCTGCTTATGGTTGGGATCCACATCTAAAAACCGGAAGGCAGGTCTAGGCATCCATCTGCTGTCCATAAGTGCTCTTTTCTTCTTATCAGCCACTGGTCTATCTAACTGCCACTTTTTGAGAAGACTTGAAAACACAAAACCAGACACATCAGTGCAGTGGAACATCTAACGATAAGATATTCATATTTTGACTGGGGCTATGTAGGACAGCTCTGGTGAAACAGCACTATTGTTATTATCATACTCTTATTGCTATTACTAGCACTATTACTATTGGTTATTCCCAACAACTTTTAAGAAAAATAAGAGCAAGATGGGAGTGTCTCAAAGCAGCACCAGTACCCTAGTTCTAACATTTCCAAGTGTTTTGTTTTCTTTTATTCAAGGTAATATTTTTATTATAAAAATATTACCTGGACAATATACCTTCCTTTCTGGTAACAGGAAGCAGTACAATCAAACCTTCCTCAATTTAGTAATTTCATTTTTATGCCTATTTTGACACTATATACAAATATAATCATACATGCAGCACGGTATTAAATTTTAATATAGACTAGCAAATATGAGAAGTAGTTTGACACTGTGCAGTAGAGGCAAAATAAATTAAGTCTTCATTTCCAGCTAAGAGAGGATTTTAGCTCTCCTTATACTTCTGCAAGTTTGCAAAAGGCACAAGTCCCATTGCAGATATACCCTCCTTGAAGATATCTTCAGATCAGAAAGCAAGGAGAAGAGCAAAGTGAGACAGAGCAGCAGAAGTCACTTAGTATATGCCCAAATTTCCTCCAACATGGACTGGCAGTACCAGGGTGAGCCAGGTCTTAAGAAGACACTGCCTACTCCAAGTATGAGGTAAAGGCAGATTCAAAGACTCTGGTTCATGGATTCTCTAAAATAGTTTTCTTGAAAGTAACGATTTTCAGTTTACAAACTATTAAATAAAATCTCATTCTGCCTCTGGCATTGTAACATGGCTGTTCACTTTCACAGCACAAAGCATAAAGCATCAACTGTGTCTGGTCATACAGCAGTAAACAGCATCCCATGGAAGGGACATGAGGAAGATCTACATGAACACTTACCCAGTTGCCATCTCCTTAAGTGATTTCCATGACTCCTTCAGCTGATCCAGCTCTGCCTGGACATGAGCAGTCTCCTCTGGAGAAGAATTCTCCATGACCAGCTGGCCATGAGCTTCCACAAGGTGCAGCTGGATCTCCTTATCTGGAAACTCAGCTAGCTGTCTCTGAAACGCACAGCCTTACAATTACTTCTAGATATCCTGGGTAAAGCAGAGGCTATGTCAGATTGAAGGCCATGTTTAGTCCAGGACTATGCTGGTTCTGTTGGCACTAGCTAGAACATACCTAGCGGGAAAAAAAATATGCTGTGGATCCTTGCAAACAGCCAATGCAGGTCAAAGAGCTGATGGCAAAACTTAAAGGGTGCAAGTTGTCAAAGCACCTCCTTCTGTAACCTTCCCATGAGATCTTTTGGTTTCCCATAGGAAGGCAAAAGCTGCCAGCTGAAGTAACTTACCAGAGTGACTCTAGCACTCAAAGTACTGCTATCCATGGAAAAGCTGGCAGCTTTGGAACAGCTCAGTTCAACAAAGTCTAAGGCTGGCTAAAATGGCAGTAATGTTCAATGTATCAATGCCTACATACAGGTAAAGGCAAGTATTGTCCAGGGAGACCACCCTGAAGGTAGAGCTCCTTTTAAAACCACCTATCCTTTGATAATACTTTATCCATCTCAACAGTTTCAGCCATTTTTCATTGCTCGTCTTTTACCTAGCTCCATGCCCCACAGCAGAGGGCAAAGCAGGGAGGCAGCAGCAACCAGTGGTTATCACAGGAGGAAAAAACCATCATTACTCTCTCAAACCAGGAAATCCTCACTAGAAACCCCCACTTTTAATGTCTGAATGCTGCAAAGTGAATAATTAACATCTTAAACTAAGATGCTTTTCTCACCTCAAGGTCTTCTACCCTGCCCTCGATGTTCTGCTCTCCACCAGCATCCTGGAAGGAACCAATCTTCTCCGTGGTTACTGCGATCCACTGCTGGAGGTCCGACAGTTTGTCGTTATATGCCCAGTGCTTCTGAACGTGGTCCTCACTCTGCTGTATCATC
Source organism: Oxyruncus cristatus (assembly GCA_013399855.1). Lineage (NCBI taxonomy): Eukaryota > Metazoa > Chordata > Aves > Passeriformes > Cotingidae > Oxyruncus > Oxyruncus cristatus. The sequence goes on along the minus strand of VXAY01004929.1, from coordinate 3,077,813 downwards.
GCCTACAAATTATAAAAATACGTCAGCAACTAAAGACAGACAAAAAGAAGTGTCTTTACTTGGTCTAACACTATGATGGGCACAGAATCTCATGGGCAAAAAGGAAAAAAACAGCCGGTAACGAGAGGCAAAAAACTGTCCTTTGGCATCAGTGGTGTGGAAAACACCTTTCAAGCTCCTGCAGGCCTGAATTCAACCACACGGGGGGGCATTAAGAACTACGATAGCTCCTTTCTCAGCTGAAACAGAATAAAGAATATACACGTTTGGGTTTTTTGTACCCCAGTCAATATCAAATACATCTCAGTCCCTGAATCAGAAATGACTGCACAGACTTTTCTGGCAAAAGTCCAGTTCAGTGATAAATGGGATTATTCAGATTGAAACTAAAATTCCACAGTGCGTATTTGGGTAGCACTTTAACATATGTAATTTTATAATGAACTGCTTAACTAAAGTAACTTAATAAGCTCTTTTTCTGAGACTGCTTTGGAAGGTCAGTTTATAGCTATGTTTACAAGCTACAAATTTCCTCAGGACAAAACAAGTGTTTATGCAATTGCAGCACTTTTCTCTCATCAACTTTTAGGTTGCAAAACTATAAAAATACCCAATCAAACACTTTGGTACAAAACTCCTATCCAGGAATTTGTGAAGTACAAGCACCACCATGATAATATAACTATGAGGTCTTTTGGTCAGAAGTCTCAGGCCTGCTCTGGATGGTATCCTATCCCAAAGGCAAATCACATAACAGATAATCAGAGAATCCTGGAAGAGTTATCAAAGTCATAAGAATCCAGTGCCTTCTTCCCCTGAAATGAAAGTATCTGTCAGTTAAAGCCTTTAATGTTATATGCTGAAAGATTTTTTAAATATTTTTAAATAGTGGCAACTGACAGCTCCTCAGGCAACTAAGAACTTCTTCTTTATGTTACCTCAAGTGATCTTTTCAGGGCCTGAGAGTCAGATGAAAGTTGGTTCATTTCATGCCTGTGTGTGGTATTTGACTGAACAAGCTTCTCTACCTCCTCCATGTGAATCGCAAGTTCTGCCAAGTCATCTTGGATCATCTGCAGAGGAAAAGACAGATGTGATATGGGTAGTGTGTTAGGTATGGCATGGACCTCCACAAAACATACACTAAAGGTAGCGCCATTTGACAGTGTGAGGACAAAAAAAATCCAGCAGCAATCACTGTCATTAAGAAAATTAGTTGTTTCGATGTCTAGGACTAAATGTTTCTGAAAAAAATGGTTGGATGTCCTTACATGTTACCAGCAGATACCAAAGAATTTAAGTTGCTGAGAAGCTGCCAAAGGATACGTAGTATAACCAACTAAGTACTACAAAGAGCCATGGTGATAACACCCCTGTGGTCACCAAGGATGAAGTGGCACAGTATTGCTGCATCACCACAAGTCACCATGGCAGAGTCACATCCCCTCTCTCTTTCCCTCCTGCTCTTCTCTCCCCTCTCCCAGGTATGTAATCCCACTGCATGCCTTGAACAGGCTCTGCATCTTGGACCCTTCGCTGAACCAATTCAAAACACTAACCAAAAGGAAAATTATGATTTTTTTTTTCTGTTGATTATTTCTTTTCTTATCTTGCCCAGATGAATCAGCCCATGGAGTAAATCCAGCATTTGCCAAAGCTGTAACAAGGTAAAGAGCAGAAAGGGGGTTGATGCAAAAGGAGGTGGAAGAATGGGATCTCTTTCGGAGGAAGTTAGACTGGTTCAGGTTATCCTGTGCAGTTTCACTCCCAGTGGGAAGCAGCAGGATGCATTTTCTTTAGCAATGAAACTAGCCCAAGAAGGTGCGCTATTAACAGCTTCCAGCTGCTTGATCCTTCCCTCAAGTTCAGTTTGCCAGTGCTTCCTCTACCTTGCTTTAATTTCATTTACTCCGTGATATAAACTGGACCAGACGAAATTATCTAACATACAATCAATTGAAGTGAGAGGTACTGAATTCCTAATGCTAATAAAGTATGACAATATAAACAAACAAGACCACAATCAGTTGAGGATCACACAGACAAACAATACTGTAGTGTACCTGGAGTCTCTGGAGTTGTGTCTTTTTACCCAAGAGGTCAGGCCGTGGTTCCTTCTCTAGATCTAATTTCGCTTTGATGGCAGATAATTTCTTCTGCAAGGGTGCAAAACCAGCATCAAAATTCTTATGTTGCAGTATCAAATTCTAGATGGAGAAAGAAGAAAATAGATGAAGCATTCAACATATATCCCCTGGCATTTTCTTTTGTCAATGTCCACCTCATGTTCAGAACAAACACCAAGCTACACTACGCAACAGATCACAAATTTATTTGAATATTTGATCAACCTAGAAAATGGGATTGGGCTGGTTAGTACTAAATTATTATCTGTAAAACTGGCTTAGTAAAGAATTGACCATTGTCACAGGCAAAGACAGTATATGGGTTTTGCAGTTCACCTGGAGTTTGCTCTTGCTTTGCAGCAGACTTTTGTGTAGAATTTCTCTTTCCTTTGAAGCTTCAGCTAATTCTTGAAGGAAAGACTCTGCTTTTTCCTCACCAAGGACATTGTTTAGCAAATCTTTCTTCAGCTGTAATGTCATAAACTTCTCTTTGAACTGGGAGCTTTCAGCTAGAGCAGCCTAAAGGAGAAAAATCCTTCCAGTGAAATCTTACCAAAAAAAAATAAAACGCATATAATCATATTATTCTCACACAAGTCACACAACCAAAGCAGTATGACAAAGTCAAGTAAAAACAGCATGCTGGGCCGACAAGGGGTAACAGAAGGTACCTGGACAGTGCCCAGTTAAAGGAAAAGTCTTCCTGATAATGTTAGAGGCACCAGGGCTGCATCCATTTTGTGAACAGAAATAGAGGAAAGCTGTACTATGGAAAGAGTTGTCTGTGCAGAGGAGAGGCCTAAACAACCAACAGAAAGGACAGCTTGAATGCTCATCCTGAGGATAAATTCCATCCCTGTTCACAGACACATTTAGTCTGAAGACCACAGGGATGACAAAATAAAAAACACACCTTGCTTGGCACATGCAGAAATTGTGCATTATAATCCCATGATTATATCACTACACAATTCTTAATAGAGTTTACTGACTTCCCATCTGGGGAGATCTGGCCTAATGCTAAACAATATTATCATCATTGTCAAAGATATCTAACACTTTAATGCAGCCTACTCAGCTGTCAGCTCCAGATAAACAAATGGAGGGCAGAAAGTAAGACAACGTGCTACAGCCAGAACTAAGTAAAGACCCCCACCTGTACTGTGGGTTTTCCTGCCATACTGGAAAGACCCTTCCAGCTGTGGCTGACTGGCAGCTCTACGCCGGCTTGGTCAAACACAAACCAAGTATCCTTTCTGAACTTAGTAACAGGTTTGCTACCTCAATGTGAGCCAGTGCTGGCTCTGGAGTCTCCAAGAGCATCTGGATTGATGGCTTCCACTGTTCAAAATTTTGCAGGGGATTTTGGAAGAATCTTCTCAGTTGTGTTTCTGTATCAGTGCTCATTTTAGAAGTCTTGCCTCTTACACTGCAAGGATAAAGTGACAACCAAGAGAAGGATTATGAAGAAATCCAAGTCCAAACACCCTACTCACCAAGGCATGAATTAACACAATACTCGGGTGTAAACCCATACACAACACAAAAGCCTCAGTCTTTTTTACTGTCTGAGCCTGGTGTTGCACACCAACAGCTGCTCTGTCAGTCCAGGACATCTGACAAAACTTTATTTAGATGCCGTAAGACGCATTTGTCTCTTGTGCAACTGCGTATCAGGAATTACTCTGCCTTTCTAGTAGCCAGCAGTCTACCCTTGTATATGATCTTTCTTGGCTGCTATCACCAGGGTGATGTAACAAATCATATTATGGCAGTCGTCTAACTTACTGAGGGAAGAAAAAGCTAAGAGTGTCTAGAATGTAACTGCAGTTGCCTGTGTTGTTTTACATACTATAGAGTCTTTGTTTCTTTAAAAAAATTACATTAAGAAGTCTTTGATCACCCTATGTTACCCACAAAAAGGTGACAAATACATTTTTATTTCAGATACATTTTTTAAATTTTGCAGAACCACTTGAACTTATATTAATACATATAATAGGTGATTTAATCAGATGATTAAAGCTTTGTATTTATGAATAAGTACCCACATACATGCACAGCTATACTAAGTTTGTACATATACTGAAAAAAAATTAAAATCAGCAAGCATTCAATAAATATCCAGGTTTCTCTTATAAAGGCCTATCCAAGACAGAGTTGAGTAACAAGGCCCAGCAGTGACACACCCTGTGCAGCTGCCTCCTGTTTTTCTCAGCTTTCCTGACCTCCCAGTCTGCAGAATCCTGTCTGATATGGCAAAACAGAGCCAAACTCTACATTCATATGGGAACAGTATCCTGCAAATTCACAAGACAGGCAGGTGAGAGCAGTGCCAACCAGGATCAATACTGCCTCTCTGTAAAAACAGAAACAACAATCTTACCTGTGCCACTGGGACATGACGGAGCTAAACAAAGGCAAGACTGTAGAGGCCCAAAGCTCCGCAAATAGAAAGTCCCGACTTTACACGTCCTCTGCCATTTGCTCTGCTGCCCCTGCCAGGCTCAGTGTGAAGCTGCCAGACTTCCCAAAGAAGTTTTGGAGAGAAGCTGGCAAAAGAGCAGCTGCCATTTCCTTCTAAGAAACAAGTCCCCTGCCTTCTCTGCTCCTCTTTGCTAGTTTTTAAACTGAAATCCTTTCCCATAATGACCTATAACCCTTTCAGCAGGACAGCATACTGCACACTGGACAGAGGGAAATAAGCTTGGATACAGGAAAAGAACTGACCTTTTTTTTTTTCCCCCTTAAAAAAAAGATCCTTTCTTCTAGTTTGCAAATTTGCTGCAGCTTCTCTACTTCCTGATTCCAGGCAGCCTGGAAACGGAAACACTGAAGTCTGGGGAGAGGCTAAACTTTCTGAGTTTCCAACCCAAGGCAAGTTGAAAACAGGAACGTGCACATAAGCTGGCAGGAGAAGGAGAATAAACTCTGCCAAATAATTCCTAAGGCTGATGAGTCACCACAACAAACTCAACAAGGGAGGGCCATAATTCTTCTGAACCGTTTACTACCACAGCTCCTGTCCTGATTTTCTAGTTGCTGTCATGAAAGACAAGCAAAATACATAAATTACTATCATAAAATGCTAATAAGATCAAATTACCTGCCAACAATCTAATTTTCTTCAAACCATACACAACTTTAATGATGCAAGATGACTGCTTGAAAATGACCAGCAGCCTACAGCTCCTAGCAAATGGCTGAAATTACAGCTTTACTGAAACATGGAGGCGGATGTAATTAGCAAAAGCTTTTCATTTCTACCCATCACGTACAACTGAATGGCACATCACTTTTTTCTTAGGCCCCTGTCAATCCCTTCAATGTCTGAGAGAAGACACCCCCCACCCCCCCCATAATCAGACTTCCCAGTACCTTTGATACTGATGTATTGCAGAGACAACGCTCTCAGCATGTGGCTGCACATCCTGGGAAAACCGTAGCAGTTCCTTAAGCTGAGCCTTCAGCCTCTCAACCTTCGACTCTTCTGCAGCCAGAGCTGCTCTTGTCGCCTTAGTCATAAAAATAATGAACAAATTACACCCTCAGTAGTGTCTGGCACATGAAATGAAGAAGTAAGGCTGTCTCTCAGGATAGGCACAAGTCCCCTTTCAGTGTTTTTTTTCCTAGTTGTAAGGAATGTGTGGACTTTGCTAAGACAGAAAACATTATCAGGAACAGTTTTGTTCCAACAGACTCTCTCCTCTCCTCACACTGCCCAGCCTCTGCATCTGACATGCAGGGTTCACTGTTTAAACAGAGGGAATCACAAACAGGCCCAGTTTCAGTTTGCTGATCATAGTACATAACATGAGTTGCATTTTTGGAGCAGTCTTAACAGCATCTGTTTGCATAAACAGATCCTTCTCAAAGACTCACATAGGCAGAATGTTAATTCTAGGGTGACTCAGGGAAACAAAACAGCTAAAACTCATGCAAACGTAGCTGGATTGAACCAGTCTAACTTTTGTGGATCCTTTTTGCATATACTTTTCCCAGCTAGTCCTGCTGAGTTCTAGACATACAAACAGCAATCAAAGACATTTTGAGAACAGAAAATAAATGCAAAACCAGCCCTTCAGAGGAAATGAGTGGTAAAGATTCTTATCTACTTCGTGTGTGATGAATTTTTTTGCACTCATTTTTTGCGACAGATTGATTTTGGTGTAAATACTGGATTGTTGCAATCTTGGGACTTCTTAGTAATGATGATGTGTCTGCCAATAAAGGAATACAGCTACCCATCTTATACAGATGAAGGATATAATATAGACATGGTCTTACCAAATACCTCAGAAATGTGTTTGTTTATGTCTGTGTATGTTTGTATGTATTTATACATACAGTGAGGCATTCATTTCCTTCTTTTTAAGTGGAGCAAATTGTGTTGTTCGCTCTGAATTGTGCTCTTTTTGCATATGGTCCCTTTGAACTCTAGGCAGAAACTCCAACACAATCTCCAACCCTGTTTCCTCTGTGCAGTATGAGATGAAGGTTGGGGCAGTTGATTCCACTGTTGCTAGTCACATTTTCCTCAGTCGGTTTCATGCACACTCATACTCCTTCTTTATCACCTTTAACCAATGGGACAGGCACCTGTCGGATGTGACTATAAATGTTCAGTCTATGGCTGCACTTGGGGTAACAACTTACATTGCATTTTCTCCACAGAGTTACAAGCTCATCTTCAGTCTTTTCCCCTTCCCCTGGGTCCAGGTCGTTTTCTAGTCTCTGTAGATCTTTTCTTAGCTCCTGTATGTCTGCTTCTAATTGTCTCGCTTGGTACTCATAGGCACTTTCTGACTGTTGGATCTTGAGCAATCTCTCCTCCTCCTCACTGCTTAGCAGTTTCAGCTTCTCCAAGGCTTTTCTTAGCTTTTCAAGTTCATCCTTCAGTCTCGCAGCTCCAAGTGGAGAGGTATTCTCAATCACCTCTGCACACTGATTTTCAAGGTGCTTCCATTTCTTTCCACCACTCCTAATGTTTTTTGCGATTTCCTGCAAAAATAAGTTAAATAAAGATTATCTGCACGAATGGGAAGTTGGGGAAAAAGCTGAAAGCAGTAGGAAAAAAGACCACCTCTCCTGGTTATATGTATTTTGTTCTTCACTTCTTATTTCAAAATATATCTTTTTTCAAGTGACCAGAAGCCAAGACTGATCATTTGACTGACTTCTGAGTAATACTAACTGCCAGGATTCTGAAAATATTGGCTTGATTTTCATAAATGCTTGTCTCCTGAGGTCCCTGACAAAGAAAATAGGAGCTGCAGACATCAGAGAAATATTAATAGTTAGATTTCAAAGATTTTAAAGCCAAACAGTTGAAGCAGTGGCATCAAAATAATGGATACTGTTCTCAAAACTGGTATTTTCATCACCAGCCCTAAACTCTCAAAACCTGTGAACCTTTAGGGTCTATTTGGATCATGTCCACCAAATACCATTTATTTAAACAAGTTTAAAGGAAAATGTTTTCAAAGAATCACATAACCATAGGAGATCAGGCTTTAAGAAAAACCAAACAGACCAGTTTGTGACTCATGCTACAGTTGGGAGAACCATACATACTGTAAGTTTTAGAACCTGATACAACTCTTCTGCCCTAGCCCATTTTAAAATCACCATCTTATTTAGATTGCATAATTCTTTCTCAAGTATGGTTTGAGCAACACATACAGGCATGAAAAACACACAGTCCTAACTCCTTGTTAGAGTTATATTGTTCAAGGACCTTCAGTGCCTTTAACTTGTCCTCTGCTGAAGATTTGGTTGCTTCTCCAATGCAGCAGTTTAATCTTTCTGTCACACCATTCAGCCACGATTGAAACTGGTTCACATTGGCGCTGTACTGCTCATGTTCCTTGGTTATCGTTTCAAGCAGTTTCACTCTGTTCTGTAACAAGAGACATCAGAAGCTGTGAGGACAGTGCTTGTCTGGCTCTTTTTCCTTTACATTGTAACCCAGAACTCATAAACAAGAGTCCCTTTCCCTGAGCCCAAATAACACTTGGCCTCCACAGGAATTCAAAGATCGCCTTGAGAAACAGACTTGTCCCTATTTGTGTTGTGCTGCAGGCTCTCAATGTCTAATCTCCGAGAAGGCACACTCCAAGGTCCTCTCAGGTGAATTTTTGGCCTCTCCTACCCAAAACATCTTATTCTTTTACTAGAAAAACAGATGGAAGTTTCTTTCTGGTTTTTACTTTGGGAGACAAGCAGTTATGTTCCCCTTGGTTAAAAATAGAGATGAGCACACAACAGATTGACTTTCCCCATCTCTCAAAATGAAAGTAAGAGAGACTGTACTAGAGACATGCAAATTGTTTTAAAGTGTTCATTATTTAAATAGGCTGCACCATCACCTTCAACTGTGTACTCCAGGCATGTTCACACTTACTTAGCAGGCCACAAACTACTCTGTGGTGGTATCACAGACTCTGGAAGCAAATTCAAGCCTATGAAAAGCAGGCTTCATTTTCCAAGTTACTGTGTGTGCACCCTATAACTGACAATCTCTGAATTTACAGGGGCCTGCATGTCACGAGTTGCTCCCTGCTGACCCAGTCTGGCACTCCTCACAACAAGACAGAGTCACGTTTGCTCAGACTAGACTTGTTTGCCAGCTGAAGTTTAAGCCTTTTTGATTTTGACACAAACCACAAGGAATCCTGCTCCGTTGTTTCACTAGTATAATATCCAACTTATGCATTATTTTCTGGAAAATTGGATTGATTTTTTCTTGCCCTTCACCAGTTGGCATAGAGAGCAACTGAACTGCACTAGGGGTACATTATTAAAAAAATCCTCTTTCCTTGTGCAACCCATTAGCGTTTGCAGCATGCTTGAAAGGCTTTGCTGTCACAGACAATGGGACGAGTTTCATTTTGTGTCATATAGGACACATCACTTGCCTTGGAGCAGAGCTTCCTCACAGCTGCCCTCCACAGAGAGGAGCAGAGCGACAGCCGCAATGGTGGCCAGAGCTGCAAAGTCCCCTCTGCATTTCCCTTGTTTCTGTGACACTCTGGACATGTCACCACACCTGTCAACCTGCTTGAGGTGGCAGTGAGCCATCACCACTCTGTCAGCCTGTTCTCCAGCCAGGACAGCAGGAGGATGGCATAAGCATCAGTCACCACAGGATCTCCCATGTCCTGGAGGTTTGGGACTTTGCTGCTCACCTTTGGGACAGGTTATGCCCATGGTACAGTACAAAGCCACCACTCTGCATGTGGCACAACACTGGTGTGTTTTCTACACTGCCACTGCAGTCTCTGGTGACTTGTGCAAATGACAAGTGACTCCTCCTAAGTTAATTGACTCATTGTGGGACAAAAGAGTGATAGCTAAGGGACAGCTGCTTCCCATGAAGGATGAAATGCTGCACCACCCATACATGCGTTTGGATGAGGCAGAATTATGGCTGCAGTTTTCTGTGGCCAAGATGTATCCAGCAGAACACCTCAGTTTGTAAATCCCCTTGCCTTGATTGTCACATCTGCAGAGGTTAAACAATTCACTCCTGGACCTCAGTTAGGAACTTGAAGAAGGCAACCTTGTAGCAGCGTAAATGGGCCACACACCGATGTGAACCAAGCCAGGGCAAGCTTATTGTTTCCAGGCAATTAGGCTAATTTGTTGCCCTCATAGAAGCTCCAAAGGATGTAAATCAGAATCACGAAGTGAAGATATTAAGCTCAAAAATCTTATGCTAATATTTTGGGGTCCTTAAAAGGAAGCCAAAACGACCCACCCTTGGCCAAGGTTGTTCAGCCAAAACAAAGAAGTGCTCAATTTGGGTGTGCTGCTGATCCATCAGGTCAAGGAATAGAAGCCATGGATCTGGACAGATTGTCCAAGTTGTCAGACAAAAGGCTTACAAAGAGCTGTCTGGGTTGGCCCCCCAAGAGGTTGGGCAGAAAGGCTTTCCAATGACGGAAAATATGGTATCACTTGCTCCTATAAGGTTAGCTGTTCAGGGAGCAGGACAGGGAAACTCAACATCCACACGCACTTGGTAATGTGAGGAGACATTATGAAGGACATGGCCCTGGAAAGCGTGAGAGCACCGACAGGAAAAGAACGGGTTTGCCATGGACTGCAGAGAAAGAAACGTGTCTGAGCAGGATATGCCCAGCCCTGGGTACTCAAGGAAGGTGGATAAAGGCATAGGAAACCCTCTCCCCTGAGATCCCCTAAGAGTCAGCAAAAGCAAATGAGCCTCCTCCGGAAGGCAATCTAGAGGAAGTTCCTGCTTTAAACCCGCTGTGGTTTCTCAAGCAGAGCACAGAAAGCTCCTGTAGCCCTTCCTTGTGCTTTTAATCTTAGTTCTAGGGTACCTGAGCAATCCCATTATAACTACCTAGGTTTTAGTTAACACAGACAACATGGACTGAAATTAATTTGGTGTGCTCAGAAACATTTTATGTATTTGCCTAAATATCAACATACTGTATATCAACTTTTCTTACCATCTTCAGACACCATTTATGCTAAAACCCACAGTCATCTACCTCTGCATATGGTAAATTACTGGGCAAGGGAAGGCACATAAGAAATGGCTTCCACATCTAAAAATATTCTCATCTATGCAATTAAAAGAAACTTATGTGCTTTTAAAATTTGGGAATGTTAAGAACACATGTTAGTACTAAGAAAATAAAATAAAAAACCATCTCCATTTGCTCATACCAGAGAAGCAGTATCACAGACAAACCATTTAAGAAACACTGTCCAAGAGCCTGCCTTCTGATAGAGCTGGACAACTGCACAGGATCTAAAAATGCCCTTCAAACACAAGTGTAATCCACAAACACCAGCGAGCCTCCTCTGGGAGGCAGCTCAGGCATTCAGCTGGCATCTGCCAGGCACATTTAACCTCGCCTCTCATCATGTGAGGGGCGGGAGCAATCCCGTTACAACTCTGTGTCTCTTTCATTCATTCTTCCCGCCTGTTGGAAGAGATGTCAGGGTTTGTCTAACTAGTGTTATACTTTCCAACATGATTCTCAAGGCGCCTGTAACCTTGGTATTAGATAATGAACTCTGCATTTACTGTGGTTGAAAAATCCAAGGCTTGCCAACTCCCTTTTTTGTTCCATACCTCCTGAAAGAGGGATTTCTTAACTGGATTCTCTCACTCCATCCTTCTATGAAGTGTGCCATTTATAACCAATGCCAAAGAAAGCTTTTTCTGGTGTCTCAGTTAGCTGGAAACATAAAGACATTTTGTCTAACTACTATGAGCTACTTCCTGATCTCATTTACACCATCATGTATCCAAGTGGGTTAGAGAAATCACACTATGTCATATCAGTCTCAGACAGGTCAAATTCTGGCTTTGAGTATTCAAGTTACTTGGTTGAAAGAACAGCCTTATTAAAATAACTAATGACTGTCTCCTGCTTCAATATCAAAGACAAATCTTGGTTAGGAAGGAGTGAATGCGAATTTTAAATGGCAATCTAGATCAACAACACCTCAATTCCCACAAACCTTCCTATTTGTAAAACCAGTTGCCTTGTAGTCAAGATTGACCTTCAAAAATAAATAATCAATGTAGAGGCTCAAGTCTGTTAGTCGTTTCTCTGTGGAAGCTGCAGTTACAGAACTTCCAACTATACTCTAGATTTTGGAGAGACATTAGCAGTAGTTGTATCTTTATGGCTAAAAAATATTTGAATTTCATGCTCAAAAAAGGTGCCAGCTCAGAATTTTTTGTTTAGAGGTTCAGGGTATTTTTCATTGAAAGTATCTGTAGAGCAAGCGGGGAAGTGGCATGAGCATCCCAACGTTGTTCTTCCAGTGTGATCTGAAGTTAACTTTGTATGACAGCACCCAGAGAGGGAAAGCATATATTGCTGTCAGGCTCTAGTTCTAGACTCAGGAGTAGGTGTAGGAATAAATAGAAGGCAGAATTATAACAGAGGCAGATAGCAGAAACAATGTAATGAAAATTATTTGTATATGCATCAGATAACTCTAGACTGTGAAACTCCTGGAAGCCGCTGTGAGACAAAAATCAGGTTTTAATTTCTGTTTTTGGGATAGATGTGTCTATACATATATTTAAAATATACCTTTGAGTCTTTCTATTGATTTGTTAGTAAGAAACTGAATTCCTCTACCCACCCACAGATGTCTGTCCCTTAGCCATACCACATGGTCCAGTCCTATCTTTACCTGAGTTTTAGATGTGAAAAGTATGAGCCTTCTCTGAAATCTTCACTCAGGAATAGGGTCAAAGAAAATATCACTGGTACTGAAAGATGAAGTAGGATGTCTTACACCAGCCTATCTAATGACTGTTCAAACTGGAAGGTTAGCATCAGGCAAGAACTAGTATCTGTGTGCATGAAAATCCTTCAGATACTGGAAATGGTGAGCTGAGCAGTGTTGGGCCACAGCTGACTCCTATGGTTCCCAGTTCTGCAGGCAGGGAGTGCAGCTCTGGATCTGGGCTAATGTTACTTCCTCCAACAAGGGTGCATGCATGTAATATTCCCTGGCTCCAGGAATGGGTACTTTGCATCTGGTTATAAAAGAACCACTAATGTGCTGAAAGATGAGGAACAATTCAAACTTTACATAGTGATGGCCTAATGCAATATTCAGTAGGACACAGCAAGCAGCTTGCAGTTACTTTCCAACAACACACTAAAGGGCACTGTGTAAGAGCATCCCAATTAACAGTTCATCTTGGAACTTGACAACTGTTGTAAATGGTCCAGACTGAAAGAACAGGGGTCCTCAGCTTTGTTTCCTTTTGCAATCCTACCAAGCACCATCACTCAAGGAGCAGATAACAAACAATACTGTATGGTGAAATGTGTGAATACCGGTGCAATTTGAACATCTCCCACTCTTTATAAGTGTACCTGAGCTTCTTGTCTGATTCCTTCATATTCCACTCTCATTTTCTTCTGAGCATCCTCATCAACACTGGGGTCACCTATCCTGCTGAACAAGGAAGCAGCTTCCTCCAGCAGCCTTTCCAGCAGGACTGACTGATTTAAGACATCATTCAGCAGAACCTGAGCATGGCTCAGCTGCCACTGCTTCTCCTTTAAGCCAAGCTGCAACTCAATGTCAGGCTCCAAGGTCACCCTCATGTCGTGAATCCACGTGTAAAACTCCTTTTGGGCTTTCAGGTACTCGCTCCAGTGCAGCCAGACCCACTCAATACGGCTGTTGGGAGAGCAGGAGAGATGAGTTAGATGAAACGAAGATGGGAGCAGTGGAGACCAACAAGCTCAAAAGGCCTTCAAAGCAACAGACAAGGTTCACAGCAATTTTAAACTGCTCTGATTTCATAGGGTCCAGATTCACTTCCCAGGCCTTCCCTCCTTTGGGGAGGAAATATTTTGTGCAAGGTCCCTGTGCCTGACCAAACTCATCATGCCAGATGATGAGGTGGCTGGGCCAGGCTGTGAAGGCAGGGCACTGAGATCCCACTGACCCTCTCTCCCCACACAGTCTCCAAAATGTTCGTGGGACTGGGATTATTAGCAGGGATTTCTACCTACAGTCCAGGCAGCAGAGAGAGGCAGGAAGTGTTTTAAGAAAGCACGAGATGAGACAACTGCCTCAGCGCACCACAGAGTACGTTTGTCTTACCTGTGACAATGAGTAATGTATATGGCTGTCTCTTCCCACAAGGCTTTAATATCTTTCAGTTTAGATAGTACCTCATGCTTCTTATCCTCACGATGCTGCGAAGAGCAGCATCTGCCTTCACAAGAATCAAGTCCATTTTCAAGCTGCCTTCTGGTTCCAGTGCACGTATTTTCTATTAGAAAAACAAATGATAACTGAAAGCATGAAAAGAAAACAAGTGTCATTGATGAAATGTAAACTTTGGTTTTACCCAGGAATCATTGAATGATTCAATGAATCAACTCAATGAATCATTTAGGTTGGAAAAGACCCTTAAGATCATGAAGTCTGATCGTTAACCTAACACTAGGGTGGGATAGAAATGTTTCTATACAACACTGACAATTAACCCTTCTCACCTAACTCCCTGCTGCAAAGAAAAATATCAACTTTTCTTCAGAATTGTTTATTCTTAAACATTCTAAAGAACTGAATTTAAAGCCACAAAAGCAGTTGAAAAACATTCAAGTTAGCTAGAAAAAACAGATAATCTTCTATGAAATGCCTGGGGCTGTGTTTCCACTGCTGTTATAAATTATAGCACTATGTTGCCACATGCCAGCTGTTGTCCCCCACCTGCCAAAGCACGTAGAGCCAATCTCCACAGGGTACACTGCAACGTCTCAATTTTAAGGTCTACTATAAGAAATCATAAAGCATATTAAAAAGGTTTCCTAGTGCAAATAAAAGTTGGCTTAGAAAACAAGCCAGAAGAAATTAACTAGTGGAATTTTCTGCCTGCTCCCAAGTTTTGCTTTGACCCTAAATTGCTAAGTTACAAATTGGTGAAAAAGTGCATCTTGCACAAATAGGAATGCCAGGAACTAAAAGTTGAGTCATCTAATTTTAAGTAGACTGTCTTCCTCTATCCAGAAATGGAAAAAACAGAACAAGTTCTGCACAGTATAACAGATAATCATGCTCCAATTTGGATGTCAGCTTTCAACATCCCTTTATCCAAACTTCTGATACCATCAGATTAGCTTTTCTTGCTGTTCTTCCATAAACTCCTGGCAAACTGCAGGCTTTTGAATTTGAAGGAAAAGGCTTCTGTAATAAAAACACCGAGAGGTTCAAAATCAGCAATTACATCTGGAAAAAACAGACCTATGGGATTTGTTAAAAAAAAAAATCATGTCAGTTATTGCAAAGGTGAGACCAAATAAAAGACCTTCGGATTTCCAGTCTCACATTCTGGGAAAAGAGTGTTCTTCTGGCACGTACACAGCACACCTGCATGTGACGTACAAACAGGTGTTTGGACAAATTATCTACTATGAAAAATGTGATTAATAGAATCCAGGAAAGCATGGCAAAGGGTAAGGCAAAGAAAGAAAATACAAGCCAGAGCCATCATCCATCAGGAAAAATTTAAGAGTAAACCTGTTTTCTAAGCCTGACATTTTTCAAGCAATAGAAAGCAAACAACAGCCAGACAGAAAGCAGTGGCTGTACAGTCATTTTTCTTTTCAAATCTGTTTTTTACATGATTGCTACCATTGGCTGGCATTTGCATTAACAAATTAACTGAAAATAAACCACAGGAAGGAAGTATGAAAAAAACTGACAAGCCAGAGGAAAAAAAGGAACTGAAAATTCATCACTGGATTTGAAAACAGCCAATAGTGAAGCAGCAAGCACATCACGAGGACACACGAGCTGGAGAGGGAAGCCAAGCCCAGGAAAGAGGCAGAACGAAGGAGCAGAGGTGGTTAAAGTACACAAAGGAAGAGAGATTAGACACTTGTTAACCTTTAGAATGATGAATTTCCAAAGTCTGAATTGAAAAAACTCCTAACATGACTTTTTGCATGTTATAGACCTCCTCTAAAGCTCACAGAAGTCAATGGATTTTGGTTCTGGCCATATCAAATCACCACAAACCTCCAGACCTTACTTCCTATCTCTGCCATGAATGCACCCCATTTTCCAAACTACCAGTCTTCTACTAAGTTCCTGTGTTTCTTGCGTGTTTTCTGAGTGATGCCTTAGAGTTTTGATCTTTTGATTTTTTTAATTTTATAGATTTTAGAAGTAGTTATGTAGTAAATGTAGATTTTAATGTAGCTACACTTTCCCTTACCCTGTAGTATAGTGTTTACATATACCCATCCCTACTACTCCATTCCATATCAATCCCTCTAAATTCCAATAGTCTGTTTAGTCTCATTTTCAAGGTAGAATTGTAGAACACCCTAAGGCCTAGACCAGAAGATATCACATAGACATAGCAACCTTCAAGCCCAGAACTTTGGAAGAGCTCCAAGGACTGTACGTGCTGCGAGGAAGATGAAGATGAGGAAGAGGGGGTCCCAAGACGTCCCCAGACTCAATTCCCAGAGGGCGTGTCTGGAGGCAAAACGGGGCAGAACCGACGAGGTGGCTGAATGGTATTGGGTGGAAATCATTATAAAATTGTAACAGTCGGGGTTCGGGGCACGTGTGGATTGTATTCCTGGATGCCTAGAGGCTCATTAAAACTTCTACCTCCTTTTCTCCCACCTAATTTGGCCAGAGTCCTTCTTCTCCCTCGGCCTTTTTAGGCAACTTGAGACTACACGTTATAGTTTCCCAGATAAAAGGAAAAGGTAAAAAGTTAAGGGCAGCAAAATAAAACTATAGACCAAGAGGAAATGCTTCAGATACGACTAACACGCAAGTCCAGCTACCATCTACCACTCCGCGAACAATCTCCATACTACACCAGAGGCAAGATCCATCTTCCAGTAAACCACAGTTAAGTAAAAAGGCTGAAGACGTCACTGTACCATCAATGTAAAGTACCTCGTCCTCCATATATGCCTGCAATTTTCTTTTTGATTGTTAAACTTCAGAAGAGGTAGGCCAAATATAAGTAGACGCATAAAAAAAAAGACTTTTGGGTAAACAATAATGGGAAAGATTTTGCCATTTAAAGAACAGACTAGTTGGAATTAAAGGTAATAAAAGTATAAAAATAGTTTCAGTGTTAATCACAGAAATATCACCACTCCCTTTAATCATGAATGGTAGAGATGGGACAAACAGGAGTGTTTCCTTCTCTGAGATTACAAGACCTAGATAACATCAAATGAAACTGAAGTTAATGAATGTGAAATCACAGTAAGAGTGCAGGCACAATCTACAACAGGATCTCTGTGAGAAGAGTTATAAAAGAGATTAAGTAAAACCAGGAAAAAATTAAAACATTTGCCTTTTCATTAGAGAGAAGAGAAAGGGGACCAGGAAACCATCTTATTATCGGGGTTTATGGAAAGGGACAAAGGGATTACCAGGACACTGCAGTATTTCCGTCTTAGTGCCAGAGTCCTGGAGGAGATGGAACACAAACGTGATCTGATTCTCTTATACTATATGCTGGTCTTATGCAAATTACTATGGTAATTGCAAGCAGCAATGAAACTGTTTCATGTTTAAGCATGCTTATAGAACACTGTAAACATTGTAACCTGCCAAATCCACTGCTAGTCTTGGAAGAAGCCTGTGATATCAAACTGCCATCCTCTTTTTCTATGTCTGTAAACATTTTGCAGATGGAAAAAATTAGAAAGAATACTGATGTGAACCCGTCCATGCAGGACCAGTGTTCCAAAAAGCAGGAGCAGCTGACAATTTCTTAATGGAAAACTCCATAGCTCACAGTAATAACTGCTCTAACAATGGCAGCAGTGACAGCCACCTCTGAATGGCTACATCACTCTCCCCTTACCTCAGTTTCTCTCAGTCTAGCTTCTAGGGCAGATCGAGGTCCTTTGGTGTTGTCATTGATCCTCAGTCTCTCTTGGATGGCCTTCATCCAAGCTTCTGCATTCTCCACACTACTGTCAAATTCATCCTGTAGCTGCTGAGTCATTGCATTTGAAGAAGCTGAAAGGATAAGAACAGGAAGGTAAGTAGGTTTTGGTTAAGACCTAAACAGGAATGCAAGGCAATCTAAAGGAGCAAGGGAGAGAAGCTAATGATGTTGTGGCTTTCCTTTTTAACAATAAGACCAAAAAAATGCAGCAATATTGCTGTTCAGTTGAGCACAGGGAACACATTCACACTGCAGCTTTCCCAAATGAAAATATACCAGGAAACAAAAAGAAGGTGGGGAACTGTGGGAGGCTCCATCACAGGAAACAGATTTAATTCAAAGCTTTCAAATGAGATTAATTTGGTGTTTGTGGTGTGTTCCAGACTGGCTACACCAATCACAAACATTTTCTGTTTCTTCACAGAGCCTAATCGGTATAAAACTCTTCTTCTGCCCTTTTGGGCTCATGTACTGAGCACCTGACACCAGACTAACAAAGCACTTCAGTACATGCTTAACTGAGAGGTGTATAAACCCTCTAATCCTGTTGAGATCAGGATCAGGTGCTTAGGCCCCCAGTTAACTTCTTCTGCTGATACCATGCAGAGATTACCTGAATGCACATACGGTGAGTCTGGGGTACACAGACAATGGGAATTGGCCAGCAATTGCCAAGACAAACCATTCACAAGCCATCACAGGGGAATATCAATGCTGGTGGATGTCTTCTTTTGCCATCTCTTTTACTCCATACTAAGGCTCCAAGCTTTTAGTTTTCCTCTCCCTCTCTCTCGTTGCCCATTCCCAATCAGTGGGAAGGTACAATCGTTGGTTGCTCTGTTGATGTCCCTGTTTAGAGCACAACCCCAGATGGCCTCCTTTGTGCCTGAATAATAGAGCAGAGCCATCCTAGGCTCAACCCTAGGCACTGCCAGACTAAACTTGACTAATAAGGATGAACCACAACAAAGCGCCCTGTAGGTCAGCTCCGTTGAAGTGAACAGATAGTCACTGACATTCAATGGGTTTGGATCACATCCTACAACTACTGCCAGACAAGCAGTCAGTGTAAAATAAAATATTCTTCCCCTTTGTTGTTCGTC
This sequence comes from Oxyruncus cristatus, assembly GCA_013399855.1. Lineage (NCBI taxonomy): Eukaryota > Metazoa > Chordata > Aves > Passeriformes > Cotingidae > Oxyruncus > Oxyruncus cristatus. The sequence goes on along the minus strand of VXAY01004929.1, from coordinate 3,059,127 downwards.
ACTGAAAGATTTTTGCAGCACAAATTTTGAGACTTAATTACTGAACCCAAGTTCATTGTACAGAATTCAGCAGCCCCTCAGTTTCCATGAAATGATTCATGTGGAAGAAAGTGTTCAGTGAGAGACTCAGAGCACAGCTCTTGGTGAAGCTGGACTAGTGGTGTTTTGTAGACACTGTAGGTCTCAGAAGCTTAATTTCATAAGGGAGAGCCATCCTTCTGCTCACAAGCAGATAGTTTCCCACCATCCTGCTTGTGTTTTTTTTCATGAGGTAAAAGTATTTATGCAATGTTAGATGTCCTCCCCTGCAGCGCCCAGTGTATTTTCTTCCACATCAGACCAGAGGAAACAAGATGTCAGTATTCACAACAGCCTGAATTGTTGCTTCACAGCCTTCAGCAGGCTTTATACCCTACAGGTTCCAGAAGAGAGTGAAAGAACTGCATCTACAGAGCAGCTACTGCACTACCCACAGGGACAACTGGAACAGACGATGGGGTCAGACCTCCATGTGTAGACCAGCGGAGCTGCATTTGCATGGAAGAGGGAATTCCTCCCTAAGTGGGAGGACAGAGCAGAATCTAAGGCTGTAACTCTCAGAACTTGAGGGCAATTTTAAAAAGTGTGACCTCACCTTGAAAAGATTTAATAAATAGAACGGGATGTACTGGCTTTAGTGAGGGTGGTGTGGTATGGGGCAGTTACTCCCTCTCTCAAATATAAAAACCATGACAGGATATATAATTAAAGCTAAAATCATTGACTTACATCACAAGAGTCCTAAGGATAAGGCCAGCTAATGGAGTAATGTTATTCTCAGTGGATTGCTAGATAGCCGTGTCCTTCTCCAACTATGACTGCTCCAGAACTGACATTTCTGAATTACAATAATCAAACTCCCAGAAAAGAGCACATATCTCGTTGTAGCTGACGGATCAACTCATTTTCACATGAAATTTTCACATTATATCTGGCAGTTGTAGAGGGACTGTCCCCTAAAATTTTCCTTGCTACTGTTGCCTTAAGCCCTGATGGCTTTTTTGTAGTTTTCTAATTTTTGTAAGTTTTATAAGTAGTAGAAGTAGTTTTATAAAGTAGTGTCCCTTATTCCCTTACCCTGTAGTAAAATTCCTAACCCTTTTNGCTACATACATACATTTTCTAGGCAAACAGTTTCTGAATGCGCAAGTATAAGCTGTGGTGATTCTAGTCATGGTCTTCTGAAACCAAAAGTCACAGTACACTTGCTGGATAGACACTGATGAGGAGTGGCATTCAGTCCTTCTTAGAGGTTTCTATTCCTGGCAATATCCACATCATATTTCAGATTTGCTTCAGGACTCCAGTCATGGAGTAGCCAATACAGAACATTATGTTGTCCTGGTCCTATTTCTTAAAAAAAGTAGATGGTAATCAAATATGGTTAAGAAGCAGTGGAAAACCTACTATCATCTAACAGGAAGAAAACCCCATTCACAATCTGCCCTCATGCTACTCTCCTTCGAGCATAAGGAATTTCTGTCCAAAACCCACAGTTGCAAAGATCCTCATCCCACACACAGTCATTCCACATAAGGAGTTCCACAGGAAGCCACTAAAAATGTTATTTCAATGTTAAGATCACCAGCTTGCAAAGGAAGAGAAACACTTTGCTACTCCAACTGCCTGCATAACATCATTGATTGATTTTGACTAAGTAATTCCTACATCTATTACCATAAAGATCACTACATTTAGCATGTAGTCCAACTCAACACCCAGCCAGAATTCATCGTGGTTATGACCTGCTATACCTCACATGAATTTGGGCTGCCCCTTGAGACCTACTGTCCTCCCTCCACATGGAGCAGCCAGACACTCTCAGCTCCAGCGTCAATCTTTTGCTCTGGAACCCTTCCCAGGCACTAACAGCACGCTTGATACCTGCAGGGTAAAACTGTTTTCTGGTTTACTGTCTGTCTGGGAAGAAGAACAGTTGTTGACTGTGAAATATGGCAATATCTGTAATTTCTTTACAAATGCTTCTAAAGCTGACATAAATGATTAGTCAATAAAAGTTAATGAATCAACACTATTCAGCCCATTTCTGTTGCATCATTGATTGAGCAATACTTCTGGAGTCTGATCAGCACAAAAAAGACAAAGAAGACATAGCAGCTCCTGGAACAGACCTGAGCTGTTCAGCTGTGCAAAGCCAGTGTTCACACACCAACCTGCAACAGCAACAGACCATTAGGGCCCCCTGTCTCAGGCTCAGTCTCTGGGACCCACTGTGCCAGGGAAAGCCTCCCCTCAATCACTGGTGTGATTCTCTGAGCAATTTGTACAAAATTGTTTTTATCACAGTTATTGTCAAATGCAAGCAGCTGTTCAAAACAGCTTTTCATTTTAATGCCACTTGAATCAGTGTATTAATTCATACTGTGGAAGACGCATTTACACTGCAGAAAACACTTAGTATCTCTATACATATCTTACTAAATGAGGGTAATAACTATGCATAAGAAATTCTGACATAGATAATGGGATGCTGAGCAAAACTGAGTTTTATTTCTCCAAGTGCAGTAACAGTTATTTGGTAGAAGTAACGAAGAAGAATATTTCAGGGTGCTGAAGAAAACTGACCAAGGACAGCTCCTGCAGCATGCCCTTGGCTATAAAAAGCCATTTAGCAAAAAGGGAAGTCAGAGAACTGAAGCCTTCCACCTTTTCCCAAAATCCTGGAGGAGAGGGGGCATGTGCATGTGCACATGGGAGGCACATGCACTCTACCCTCAGCATCCCCACAGCCTGAATACCCCAACATGAATGAATGAGATTCAAAGTAACAGCAAGCTGGAGTTTGCTTTTAAAATGTGCCCCATTGGTGTTGGGCTGGGCTGAAGAGATGCAGAGGCAGCCTTGTTTCAGCTGTGGTCTTGGAGCCAACTCCTAAAAGAGCACATAAGTTATTTGGCTGACTGTTTTGCATTATTGTTCTTGAACCCACTACATGGGAGCAGCACCACTGAGAGATGTGGACATGCCTGGGTTTCCATGGCAGACCCTGACACAGAGGCAGGCAGAGGTCACCCTTCACACGACCCATACAGCACTCACAGGGCCAGATTTCTCTGAGTTCTTCCTTAAGTACAGCCACTGCAGCAGTCTTGCTAGTGCATCTAATAACTCTACCAGCATATTGCAAGATTTACTCATTTAATAATTGTAATACATGACTGAGAGCTTTTAAAGTTCTTTTTTCAAGTGCCGTGTCTTTTTCATAGGATTATCCTGTTATTTTGCAACATTTCCTAACATACTATTTTCTCTCTACCAGGTCATGCTGTTTTGCTTTGTTTTGTTTTGTTTGTTCGTTTGTTTAAAATTTAAATCTCTTAAACGTTTCTTACAACCACTCCCATTTTACACATTCTTTAAAACCTACATTTATAGAACACAGGCTTCTAAATGGTTTCAATATGTCTTGGATTCCCATACTTGACTAGTTTCCAGAGCCCAGTTCTTACAAAAATAAAAGTACAAAAATGCTCCAGGAAACTTCAAACCACTCATCATTAGGGACACTATTTTCCAATTATTGAAATAGTTCAAACTTTTCATAACTCTTTTCATTTGGTTCTGGGACTGAATGTGGAAAAAAAAAGATTTAAAAAAACCCCACAGAAGTGTATCAAATTCTAGACAAATGCATGAGTATGCAAGCAATTCTGGCTCTGGGAATTGTATCTGGGATAATTTAGTAACTTTACAGCTTCCCTAGATACTGTAAAGGGAGCTCTGAGAAGGCACAGCGCTTGGAGCCCTGACCTGTCTGCTTCAGACTGGAGCAGAGAGTCAGTCATTGTCACAGACCACAGAGGCACAGAGCACTGACCCTTGTCTTTCTGAAGCTGAATATTTTTGGTCTACTCCAGGAGGAGCTGCTTTGAATTTTGAAGCTAGCTAATGCTTTACCAGCCTTACTGAAAGCCTCCAGGGTAGCTGCACCCACACAGAGCTGAGTTAAACTGCCTAAGTGCAGAAACCCTCAAGGTTTCAAATAAAAGATATAGTTATTTCCAGCATAATCTTTCAAAACATTAATCCTATCACCTTGGCCATCTTCCAACACAGCCCTCTCCAGTGTTATTGGCAGTGAATGTTTATGATACTCAACAATTGTTTGTCCTAATTAACGAGCCAGAGTATGAATAGGGGTTTTGGAATAAACACATCCATATCCTAGTTACAAGCATCCCCTTCAACCAAGGAATGCTAAAATCCTGAGTACCTACAGCACTCATGTATATCATAACCACTTCCTCTCCCTCACAAAAAAACCCATGGGAAGCCTATGGCTAATGAAAGACATTCTGCCACAACATGATCACACCTGACAGTTTTCTTTTTGTTACCAAAACCTGAAAAGCAGAGATGTGCTGTTCAGGCTAACTCTCAAAAAATGCCTGATGATTTTTTTCAGCCGTTTTTTTTAAAGATTAATTTCAGACTTTGGTGAGTGTCAGTACAAATGGGATTTTTTTTGTTTTAATAATGCTGTGGAAGCTACATGATCCCCAGGTCTAAAAGCCACTTCCTTAAAAAAGGGACTGAAATTTTAAAGGAGTTTTCTACCTGAACGGAATCAGAATCACCATGTACAAGTAAGGCAAAGTTGGGTCCTGGGGCTATCCTCCCTTTTAGGGAACAACAATAATAAGATTTGATCACAGCATTTTTATTTTTTATTTCAGTCTTCAAATAACTTAGAAGTAAAAAAGAATACATGAGGACTCTTAATTAAAAATCTCTCCCCACTCTATATGCTCCACACACACTTGTGCATTTCCAGGTCACTCTAGGAGACAGGTTGGTCTACCACGATTCCATTAGATAAGTAAAATGCAGGTTTTAGCACTTGTCTAGAATTCCTTTTTATCACCAAGGAGACAGAGTATCTGTATTAGATAGCTGTCTGGTTTAGATTTTGATTTTCTACCCCCACATTATTGAGGTACTAAACAATCTTTAGAGCATTTATTCACTCAGACCCCTGGGAAGTAAGACTATCCCATCCCCTTTACAGATAACAATTTGGGTTCAAAGGCACTTTGTTTCTTGCCTCTAAGCAATAAGGAAATACTTGAAAGGACAAGAACAAAGTCAAAGATTCAATTAATAAACACTCCAGAGAGTGACTGTCAACCTTTTCTAATCTGTACCCCTTCAAGTGCCTCTGCTGAGATGCAGATATCTGTTTAGTGACTTCAAACTTAATTACAAGAGACTTCATTTTCCTAGTTACCATTCACAGACTCTTTAGTCTGGAAAGTCACAGCTTAAACACTTCTGCTCTACAACTTCAGACATTCTTCAGATCCAGGGAATTCAATTGGGAAATTACCCCTGAAAGGTATCAGTGGGTCTACCAGCAATCTACATCTTGAGCAGCTGAGGAAAAGTTCACACCTAGGTTGGGTTTCAGCTTTGCTCAGGTCCCTATGAGTTTTACCATCAGTCAGGCTATAAAAAAACCCCACTAGCCGACAGCATTAGTTTCATGGTCTCTGGAGACTAGAATTTATGTATTTAATTATCTCCCACTTGTCCTCCGCAGAGTGTATGATCCCTCAGTACTGGGTGCCAGTCACAGCACTGATATACTGACTAATAAACCTCTGTGGTATCTGCCTCTTGGCTAGAGATCAGTGAACAATTCAAAATGAATAATATATCTGATAAATCATTCCTCTTTTGCTGCTCATATTATTGCGTACAGACAATCTTGTTTTCTCAGAGGTGTGGTTATTTGTAACTATTTGCCAAATATATTTTGCAAATCAGTTTTGCTCTGCAGACTATTCCCAGGTAATTCTTCCTGGCAATCCTTAATACCCCACCTGCGCTGCTCAGCTTTGGTTTGGCATCATAACCCCAGAGAGAAACTGTTCCCTGGTTAGCTGGCAGCAGCTCTCCTTGTTTTTGTGCAGTTTGTCACACAGTAGCTCCCAAGGGCAATTGTCAAAATCAGGACTCCAGTGTGTTAAGCCACATACAGAGTGCGCCTTCACAGCACCCCTCAGTGAGCCGAAGTCAAAAGCTTAACACCTCTGCCCCAAAGAGATTACAGAGGACAAGTTGGAAGGGGTTTGGCAAAGAAAGCAAGGTGTCAATGCGTACTTAGGGACACAGAGTGGTGGATGGAAGAAAGGGTTGTCAGAGCCTGCAGCTGCATTTGCAGTGCTCTGTGCAAGCTGTGGTGGTTCCACCACCCGTGTCCTCCACCCACCTCTTGAAACCAGAGATATCCAGAAAGAGATCCCCAAGCCCAGCTAGAGCCTGTGGCCTCAGCATGTGCTCTGCAAACATGCTGGATCTTACACCAGGAGAGGAAATTCACTGCACTGAACCTCAGGCTGTCAACAGGACACCTTGAAATAGTAACCCTGTAATTCCCTAGGGAGTCAATGCAAGAGATGGGCACTTCCAAATAAGGATCCATATCAAAGGTGGGACAATTTGCCTTCTGCAGGAATCCCATGTCCTGAGAAGGCCTACAGTCGTAGTGTGGGTGGGCACTCAGGGATACAGGATGTCAAGCTGTCTCCAAGTTGGCATTCCATCCTCTTCCACATCCTTTCCTCTTCTATATGACTGTTTCCACATTTGGATCTAGGGAGTTTTTACACATGCAATTTTTTCCCCTTACAAAACCAGTATTAAAATCTTATTTGACCATCAGTCAAATGACTCTGCCTCTGAGTGAGCAATTGTGTGCAGCCTGAGAGCACTAAGCACACACCTTTTTAAACTAATAAATCTTTAAGTCAAGTATTTACTAGAAATATTTCTTAGAAACAAAGTCACTTGCAAGCACTTTACGATTATGCTCTAAGGGCACAAGGTCTTTTGTACCACTTAGAACAGCTGAAGGACTAACTCTTCAAAATATAAAATTTCTCAGATATATCTTTCAAAACATTATCACTCGGATGATGCTAATGAGATATTTATATGGTGAAAATGAGACTTCAAAAAACCCAGTAGATAGCAAGTAGGACAATACTAATTTTAGATACTAAAGCTGTTGATTAAAATAAGAGTTACTTTCATGGGATCAAAGCATATGGTTATGGGAAAATTAGATTTTAATCTGCATGGAACAGAAAGATCTGTTTATATAGTGAAAGAGAAAAATGACCACTGCAAGAGAGAAACACTTTAAATGCTGTCAAAAACATACAGCAGGATAACTAAAGCTATACCTAAACAGCAGCACTCACATAATTAAAAGTAATATTTACATTAATCTGATAATGCCAGGCTTTATATTGCAAAACAGCACTGGTTTGTGTTCAGACAAACCCACAGGCAAACAAGGTTGGTCTGTGTCACAAACAAAATACAGTTCTGGAACTGCCAGCAACCTCATCCCCAAGCTCAGAAACAAAGTAGACCACTGCAAAATGGTGCTTATAAATTAACTTTGAGTGGTTGAGAACATTTCTGGAATTGAATAAAACCGGCTGCTTTCTCGTGACTCATTTTTGCCTGAACTATTGCAGTTTCCACGTCTTCGTCACCCTCCCACAGTGAGTGCTCGCCAGGCACTGTGGGTTAAAGGGCAGGATCGCATCTGTGGTTTCAGCTGCACAGACCCCTCCTAACAGCCAGGAGCACACGCACGCTTTTGGTTCTGAGAACAGACCAGCGCTGCCACAACTGCAGCACTGATCGCCCAGGGCTTCACAACAGTCATGAAGAACCGAGATGAAGCAGCACTGCCTTTTCAGTAGTCTTGTTAGCCCGACTGTGGACTGAAGTCCTGTGGTTTGTAAGCCTAAAGGGGATTTGAACCTCCTCCTCCTAAGATTCATCACAACTAAAGCAAAGAGTAAAACAGCAGGCGGACCCAGCAGACAGCCGTGTTTGTCAGCAGTCCCCCTCCAGCGAGGGGGACCAAAGAGGTACTTAAAGCTGTGATCACAGATAATTACCGTGCTGAGCAGCATGAGCAAAGCCAATGCTTTTTCTCTCACTCTTACATCATCCACTACAACTGCCTTTTAGAAATGGAGTACTACAAGAAACCAAAGCTCTCTTTCTTCTTGCAAACATCTGCAAAGATCAGGCAGCTCAGCTGTATTCAGATCCGAATGGGGCCTCAGGACTTAATGCTTATCAGTAAGTTTGGAAATTCCACCCTAAATATTATGGGACATACCCCTGGAGCTGCCAGAGAGCTAACACAGGGATACATTTAGAGCAACAAGCATTTGTATCAGCTTAGGATTTGTACACAAACAGGAAGGTATTTGACACACATGTCCTGACAGACGGGTAACAGCACTACCTATTCTCAAACACCTGAAAGAAGGAAAAGGTGTAAAGATACAGATTCGTTTAAACCAAGCAATATATAACTCTTCTACAGGGAGTAATACGCATCATGGCACAAACTTAACTTTGGTCTAAAAAAAGTAGCAGTATTTCCTCAGAAGTCTCCAAAGCCATCTTTTAAAGATAACACAAACACTCGTTATATTTTACAGGCATTTCACATCACTGGAATTTTTCTCTGCTATTTCTTTTTTGAATTTATAGAACAGTGCTCAGCAGGTGCTTTGATAAAGGTTGATTCAGAAAACAGGAGAAGCTGGTTATCATTTTCCCGGAGGAAAATGCATCGACTCTGATGAGGACCATTGCTGAACTGCCACACAGCAGAGCCTCTGATGACCTTGTTTGGGCTCAGTGAGCACAACACAAGCAACAGTCCTTGCCTGTGCAAACTATATTCCCGACTTAAAAAAATATTGAATTTCTTTAATCCCCTTTTTACTTATTGCATGGCCCCAGATCACATTTCAGCAGTCATATATGGGGCACTAAACCCACACTATTTCACAAACTTCAGGGAAGGGATCTCAGCAGTCCCAAGTCAGCAAACATTTTGGGGCTGTAAAAGCTGATATCGTGTCTTGAGTGCCAGCAACACTTCCAGCTCCCAAAAGACTCACTCTATTAACTTCACTCTCTGCCCCTTATCTCCAACCCATAGTGAGCACCACGGTGGGGATATTTTCGCTTCTTTTCTCCCACCTTACATGAAAGAGTTCCCCATCCGGGCCTGCTGCTCACAAAGCAATTTATCGGGCCTTATTTCATTGCACAGGGCCCTCACCCTTGGACCCTCCCACCCTCATCAGGCAGGAGGCAAGGCATGGGCTTGCTCTGAAGACAAGTGCGTGAATGGGCTGGTCTTGGTGCCCTTCACCAGCCGGGTGCTGCCAGAACCCTGGGTCATGGCTCTCCTGCAACAGGCCACTTCTATTTCCCTTCTCACTAGAATTCAAATCCTTGAAATTTCAAGGACAACTTTAACACTTCTATCTCTGGTAAATTTAATGGAAAGCAGAAATAAGTTCAAAAGTTATTAGGAGTCAAAAGATAGAGACACACTGACTGGTCACAACCATCTCACTTCATTATGACATAAAAGTAACCTTGCAAAAACCTTACCAAAAGCCTGGGAAATCTGGAAAAAAGGACAGGTAAAAGTCTGTGGTGATTCCATCAAAGTTCCCTGATGGGTTCGCAGCGCAGCAAGAACTATCCAGCCTGGTCTCCACTGGATGTTACAACAGCAATTCTCACAGTTGGCAGCACGAGCAAGTCTGGCACAAAGAGAAACTAGTAGCTTCCTCCTCACTCATGTCGGAGGCAGCACAGGACTTCCTTTCTGCCTCCTTCCGTGCTGTGGGAGTGAAAGAGGGGATGGCAATCTAAAGCGTCATAAGGCCAGAAAAAAAAAGAAAAAAAGAAAAAAAGAAGGAAAGAAAGAAAAGAAACCCAGAGCAAAGCATGTTTCTACTCTTTAAAAGGTAGGTGAGATTTAAATAGCAATAATCCCCAGAAACTATCTAGTTCAGGTCATCAACTAACAAGCTGGCTAATTCCTGTAAGGATTAATGCTTGAAATTATTATGCCTGACAGATGTTTGCTAAACAGGAATTAGTCCAGAATAAACAGCATGAAGACCAGCAAGAAGTAGAAGTGCAGACAGGTACATGTCAGAGCTGAGATCTTTAGAAATCATTACCTCAGAAGTTAACATATTTTTAACTTTCCTTTATCTTCCACTTCTTTTTTAGTCTCAGCTCTCTAGCAGGAGATTCCCTTCACAGACTGACACAGTAATCTAGATTCTGCTTTCAGTTACAAGGCAAGAAAAGAGGTTAGCTGATATTTTGAGGAAATACCTCTGCTGCACAGTTTGGCTGAATGGAATACACTCTGTAGGCGTCAGCTGTCTCTCGTGCCAGAGCACATGATGAATTCTCCACTCCTAATTCCCCAAAACTGTTGGAAAATATAAAGCAGCCTTCTCCCTTGATTAATTATGGTCCTGCTGGATATGTCTGTTGTTAGACACTAAATAAAACCCACTGGGTTGGTCTATCCACACCACTACCATTTGCGTCATCCTTATGGTGTAGATCTAGTTAATACACTTCAGGACCAAACCAGATCCCACTTAGTCAAGTTGGTGTAAATCCAAAGCAAGTCCATAAGGCCAACAATCTCTCTAGTTGTTCAGTTTCTGTGTATCATAATTTGTACTAAACTGAGCAGCATTTCTAGTATTATAATAAACATAGAGAGGAGAGGTGAAGAAATCAGTGAAAGCAAAACATGGGGTGGGAAAAGCCGGTTTCAATTCTACTTCTAAATTAGTAGGTACAGATACAAACAGGGATAAAACTATGATCCTCTCCACCCATTTCAGAATTAGGCAGCACAAGTGAACAGCATGGGCAAAAACTGAAGAGAGGAATAAAGATGGATGAAAATCTAGGTGGAAGAACAGCAACAGAACAGAAACTGTTGATTAAGCTAACCCTGTGAAGTTGCTAACACAGAGGATTAACTGAAGACCAGTAGCCTCAGTGAGGCTGTGCCCCCCATGTGCAATGGTGACCTCAGCTCAGCCAACCAAACACAGAATTTTGCCAGTGGCGAAAAAAACCCCAAGGGTCAGAAGAGGAGGAACATCTTAAGAGTTAGCAATGCTGACAGTACCTCTAGAGAGGGAAGTGATACACCAGTTATTTTCCAACTGTCTTGTTAGACTTTTGCTAACACGAATGATCCTTAGAAGTGATAAGAACATCTCAAAGCACATCACTGTGCAGACTAAAATGTATGATTTTGTTCCTGGAGGAACAAAAATGGGAGATGGGTCCACTTATCTGAAAGTGAAATCAGGGTTGGTTTAGAATTGTGTTGTTTGAACGGTAGAGTTTAAAATGCCTGTAAGTGAACCCCTTCACTGCTTTTCCCTTGTTCTCTCTCTGCTGTGGTATACCCACAGTCACTGCAAATTTGCCATAATCCCATCAAAAAACAAAAAAAAAAGAAAAAAAAAGGACTGAAACTAAGGAAGAAGAGCATATGTGGTTAACATCAGCTATGCACTGCAGCTTCTAAAACACGGGAAGAAGCAGTCTCTTAGATGACTAACCTAGAAAGCAAAGGAGCTCCCCTGCTGAGTACAGAGAGCCACAAACTGGAGGCAGCAATGAAAGAATCAAACAGTGAAAAAGGCAGCATTCCTCACAAAACTTTGCATAAGTTAGTATATTAACATATAGTTAAACATACTTGAAATATATAAATACCAGATTACCACAAGAGCATAATTCCCTTTAGAGCAAATTTGATTTTATATTTTTTCATATTTTTAAAGGAAACCAGATTCAGCAAAGTATTCCAAATGTTCCCACAACATCTGACCTGTCATTCTCTCCCATACAAAGAACACTATTTTCATCTTCATCGAGGGATGGAACAGTTTCCTCCCCACTTTTCTGGTCAACTATCATTTCTGCTGTGACAGTCAAAAGCATTTGAATGGCCTCTTCTTTAGCCCGACACCTCTGTTCAAATATGGATTCAGTTACATCCGTAACTGTGGCAACATCTGTTGTAACTCTAACTGTTGGAACATCTGTTGGATGATCTTAGATTACCTGGCAGCTTGTAGGCACTGCAAAGGAAACATTTCTGCAAATCCAGTGAGCCCATAGAGTTAAATGACTACACTGCCCCACTGATTAACCCACTGTAAGTGATACTCTAGACAGACTGGCCTCATTGCCCACTAGCACGAGCAGCCAGTGATGTACCGGTCTACTAATTGTTTAGGAGACAGAGGTTGTCACCCAGGTAGGGTTGCAAGGGTTATACATTAAAAAGTGTTGCCTGAGCTCTGACAAAGAGCTCTGAAACCCCTCAGATAAGAAACAGAGCAGCAATATAAAAAAATTTCTCCAAGGACAACCATTACAACTGTGTTATATATCCTCACTACCCTGCAGAGGCTCAGGTTTGAGCTGTGGATCAGCACTACACCACACTGCAGCTAGCACGTGTGGAGCAGTGGTGGCATCCCCAGTTCACAGAGGGTACTGCTGAAGAGAATAGACAGAACGTGGATACACACAGAAGGGACACACGTAGGAGAAATGAGTATTAGCATGAAAAGTCACAGGCAGAGCAGCAGCTGCCTAACCAGGGCCAAATTTCCACAGACATGGCAGCAAAAAAGTGTTAAGGAGGAATCTGAATGACAGTCATGACTTGGATTTGGGAAGGATTACGTGTGAGGACAAGACCGGGAGAAAAAGCACGAAGTGCTCAGGTGAAAGTCTGTCAAGCATTAGTGGGGTTGGTGTCATAGGCTGGCCAGAGGTGGAAGCTGCTCTCTCAGTACTAAAAGAAATGCAGCTTGGGCATGTATGGGAATCAAAATTTCCACCTTCTGGGAAAGATTGTATTCTAACTGTATTTTGGTTTTGAATTAGAATGACATTGGTATAAAGGGACTGCCCATGCAATTGCTACTCGCCAAAAAATCTGTTTTGGAATTGCTGTGAAAGGACTTTACAGAAAAGGAACACCTACATCAAATAATCAGGGTGACTTAAGTACTGGGTTTGGAGGTACTGGCACAGATGGCACAGACAGGTGTCAAGCTCTTCATCCCTCTTTCTGGTTTTACACAGTTTCACTATGTGTAAATAATGAATCATCATGCAGAACCTAATCATTATGTACAGCCTAATGATTCAGGTGTCCCACCTGCAAGCTGAGCATCTGGAAGATTAGGCTTAGGTCAGCATTATGCTCTGTCCCATTGAACAAGAGAAAAAAAAAGGATTTTGACTTAACAGCATAAAAAAACCCCACACCAAAACAAAACAAAACAAACCAACCAACCAAACAAAAAAACCTTAATCCATGCATAAAACCAAATTCTGAAAAATGTCAGATCTGATCTGGACAAGACTAAATAAGCCAAGAAGTGGGTTAACTGCTGATATAGTTGCTTAACTGGGAAGAACATCTACTTGCAAATCCCCAAACTAAGGTGTAACCTGCTAGTAGCAATAACTTAACAGCGCTTCACAAATACCAGACTGATAGCTGACATGGGAAGGGCACGCTATAGAAAACAATTATTCGAGGAGCACTGAAGCACATCCAGGTAAATTCCTCAGCACTGACTAACTACAACCATCCAACAATAAAAGGACTTAAAAAAAAAAGGCTGTGACATTTTAAGTATTGGGATTAAATGTGTTCATGTAATTACTTACAAAAATGTTTTTATAAACACCTTCAGCTCTTTCATCAGACAACAAATGCTAGTTTGCTCTGCAGACAAGAATAACAGCACCAGCTCTCCCTCCTCCATCATGAGGTATTCACAAAATCACAGAACGGTTGAGGTTGAAAGGACCACTGGAGGTCATCTAGTCCAACCTCTCTGCTTGATCAGGGTACCCTAGTAAAGCACGTTACTCAGGATTGTGTCCAGATGGCTTTTGAGTGTCTCCAGAGACGGAGACTTCACAGCCTCTCTGTGCAACCTGTATTCCCACATTATGCAATAGCTGGACAAACACCTGAGGGGAGAAATAAGTTTATGCTGACGGCAAGAATACCTTTAGGGTTGCTCGTAGCTGTCCTGGATGGGAATTTGTGTTGTAGAAAAAAAACCAAACAAACCCAACCCAAACAAACATCACCTCTCTCCCCCCCACCACCAAAAAAAAACCCCAAACCCCAAAATCAAACAAACCAACCATCACAAAAAAACAAAACAAAACAGAAGGGGTTGAAGTATTTTCCTTTTTTCTTAGGCTGAAGACATTTTATGTAGGTTGGCATTTCACACCCGCAGCATGCAGCCACTGACAAAGCAACTAATGCAGTCGGCAGTTCTATAATCTGAGAATACAAGGGAAGATCCCAGGCTCTGGTGAAGCCAAGGGCAATACTGTCATAGAGCCAGGATTTCTACCCTGACTCCTGTGGACTTAAAAGACAAGGTAACAAGTAAATTTTACCTTGGGCGCTCTCTTAATCTGGAGATCTAAATTAACCCGAGCGTCTCTGGTGTTTACTGAGCTAGTGTTATTAGCTGTTTACTTCACACAAAGCCTGTGCTTAACCAGCTATGGACCAATTCTGCTGACTTACATCACCTACATTAGTCAACTGCTGTCATCTGCCATTCATATAACCACTACCACATTCCCACAGAGGCTCAAGAGTGCTCATGCAAAGACACTTTTGCATTAAGCAAATCAGTCACCTAAGTCAAAGGAAATGCACAGCCTGGGGAGAACTGATAGCTTCAAAGATTTCTTTTATTTACTCACAGAAACTTTCAGGCAGATATGCCCCTGCCTTTCCAGCTAACTGGCTTGAAAATGGAGTGGGTATGTCAGTGCCTGTACACTTTTCAGTTCAGCCTCCCTGAACTCCTTCAGGCTGCACTGACAATGGGGTACAGAGCCTGGATAAAGACCAGCTGTTACATCTCTTAAACTACTCCTCAGTCAGGCAACACGTGTTTTTCTGATACAATTGGCTCATTATAGTGGCAGGATTATTTACAAGGATGTAATGTTTTAAATCACATATCACTTCTATGTGAGGTGGAGAGAAAACACAGCCAAAAGTAACCCCTACGCTTTTTTCACAGCTTAGTTTATTATTGCTGTTGTGTCAGTCCAGCTGAGTGAGTAGGTGAGTTGGTGTGTGAGATAATCTCTTAGGGTGAAAGCTCCACTCTTGGTTTTTAAATAAACCCAAGTATTGAGATCCACTATGGGTGGTTCACTCTGTCACACCTCTGACACCCTCCAACCTAATACCTTCAACACAGCTGCCACACACAAGTGTACCCTGTGAGATGAGATGTTAGTGTACTATTTCACAGATGGAGACACTGATGCTCTCAGCAGCATCTATCTTTCAGACTTAGCCTCCGACAGACAGTGCCAAACTCAACAACACATGAGGCATCCATCACTGCTCCCATTTTAAAACTCTGTACATGCTTCTTCAAGATCACAGAGCAAACTTGTGGCAGGAAAAACTGCATCAAGGGAGGTTTAGACTGGCCATTAGGAAACATTTCTTGACTGACAGGGTGTTGAAACTGTGGAAAGGCTTCCCAGAGAGGCATTTGATGCCCCAAGCCTGTCAGTGTTTAAGAGGCTTTTGGTGCCCTTAATAAGGTGCTTTAACTTTTGCTCAGCCTCGAAGTGGTCAGGCAATTAGACCAGGTGACGTTGTAGGTCCCTTCCAACTGAAGTATCTATTCTATTCTTATTGTTATTATCATCATCATCAACTGCAAGGGGAGCAGCATGTAGTTTATGTGAAGCGTTTCTAGGATTCCCTGGTGACAGGCACTGTATCTACTAAGTATAACAGTAAGTCCCCAGCACAAGCTATCACACATGGGCCTCTCATTCAGCTTGTGCTACCAAGTATTACTGTCACATTTCTCAAAAGGCTACCTGCATAGCATAACTGTAACAGCAGTTATTTCACCTTTTAATACCTCTAAACAAACACTAATCGAGAGCAAAACAACAAAGCCACAGCTTGATATCTGAGTTCAATTCAAATTACAATCTCCTGGTTCTCCCTCTTTCCTGCTATTTCTCAATTTCTTCCAGTATGCTTTATCGTGCACCTTGTTCAGTGATATCCCAAGGCTGAGATTGCCCCTTAATCCTCAGCCTGTTACAGTCAGAGCAGAAATTCCCTTGATATCCCTAAATATGAAGGACTTCATACCAAGCCCGTGCGTTTTGTTTAAGTGCAACATAGAAAAGAATCTTGTAACAACAGACATGAAAAGTCATTTCTGCTAAAGGTAAACAAATTATTCCACATCCTCTTTAAAAATCAATGCACTGTCACTGGAATACAATTAAGCTGTGTGCATAGACACATCAAAGATTATTTATTAAGCTGTCATATGGTGTCAGTGAGAATGCCCTTCCCTGTCAGGCCTACTGTCCTTATCTCAACATTGAGGTGGGGCCACTTCAGATACCTGAAATGAAATTCCCCAGGGCTCACAACTCTGAGTAATTTTTTTGTAATGCAGGCAGTACCATTCTGTGATGCAATTTATTAGCAACACAGGAACATATTACAATTAGCAACAGTTCGTGCTACTTCGAGTCGATGAAGCAGTGAAACCAATAGCAATGCATAACAGACAGCAGGTGGCAGAGCCATCAGTTCTTGTGTAAGGCAAGGACTGACTTCAAGCTCCAGCTCCACAGAAGAGTGTGTAAGGAGAGATCCTTAGGTAAGGATCTCTGCTTTCAGTTTAAAAGACTCAATTTCTTTAAAATTCTGTCAGTTATGCCCTCAACAAACAATAGAGAACAAACAAGAAAAGTAAATTTTCAAACAGAAGAACAAAACTTTATTTAAGTTGATGCTTACAATACTGCAGCTAGTCACAAAAGTATTGTTATAAGAAAAGTCTGCATTCCTAAATGAATATGCCAATATCAGCCTCAGGAATTATATTTCAGACCAAAACTTAAGCAAAATTCATGGATGCATAGCTTGGGGCCTATCACTTAATCAATATCAGGCTCAGTTTTGAAGTTTAAACACTGCATTTTAAATACTTTTCATTTTTTCTCATGTCATTTCAGAGTACTTTAACCAATATTAACTGAAGGCACAAATCCTACCATTCAGTTGTTTGCAGAGCAGACTAGCATGATCAAAAGAGACCCTGAACACCTGTTTGGATTTTTTAATTCCACAGAACTGTAGCTTGAAGAAGCTGAGACATTACTGACCATCAGTAAGCACTACCTAAGAGATTTTCCTTCAAGAATAAAAGTATTCCACTTCCTAAACTTCAAAGACAGTAAGAATATTTTCAGCCAGACTCAAAATGGTATTTAGGAACTTGGTATTTATTCCTGTTGATTTCAGAAGTCTTAATACCTTTGCCTTCATATAGAAACTGTTAAAAACTCCCTTGCCTGTTACACCCTCTGTTAACACTCCTGGATCTCAAGAATTCTTCCTATAACAATGTGGCTTTTTCCTTGCACAGGGCTGAATTACCAGGATTCACATTTTGCCCACAATCCTTAAATGGACATAACCAATCCAGTTGTAAAGGGACTCTTTCTAAGGATGTCATAGCACCTGTTTATATGGTAGAACAAGCTTGCCAGGACAGGTTGAAGCTGTACCACGAAACCCCATCTACAGCTGACCCGGACTAACAGTTAAAAAAAACAAACAAACAAAAAAAAACCACAACAAAACAATCCAAAACAAGATGCAATATCTTGTCATTGCTACAAATGATCTGGGATTTGTTCTACCAGCCACCGTCAAGGAATACATTACTCTGAGTCAGGATGAGTGATCACTGTTTTTGCTTGGTTTCAAGGGAATTACGCTTACATGATGGCATTCAGTAAGTCTTGAAACTGTTGGCCGATTCTGTCAAAAAGAAATAGATCTAAAGACACTAACTGAGATCACAGCCCATCTGTACTTGGTGTACTCGCGCAAATGCGTGCCTGGCAGAACAAAGATAGGAGTTGTGCCCTGGAGATGCAGGGACATAAAAACAAAGCATTTTGTGACCAGCCGAACTCAGGAAATCAGATCTCCTACAGAACTGTGTTCCTTGGTTGATTGAAAATTTACACTGAACTGTACAAAGTTCAAAATGTTCAAAACACAGTGTATCAAATCAGAGTTATTTGTGTTCTTTGAAGTTTTAAGGGAGATGCCAGTTCAGGGGCATTTGCCCAGAAAATCCTTCTTCCTTTCTCTTCACAGCTTCATTTACACCCAAAATCTTATTGCCAAATAGAGGTTGTCACATATGAACATATCACTCAGTCACTGAGTTAAAAGCTGGGGAAAACTGGCAAGTGTCTGATTTTAGATTTGCTTTTTCCCAGCTGGCCTGTTTCCACAAAATTTGCAGGAACTTAATTACCTTGGAGCTGTTCTCCTTATGTCACACTTGGTGTGAGACTGGAAAATGGCGATAAAATATTATTTAAGGGACAAATACGTGTGTATACATATATTAAGGAATGGCAAAAACCTTGTTTCCAATAGAAGCTAGTTATCATTTTGATCTACGCAGGTGTGTAGCATCCCCTCAGGCAGTGGAACTGCTCTCCAAAGTCATGTGGATGCAGGTATAGTCACATCATGTGGGCTGAGCATCCACAAGTGTACACAGCAGCTTTTAAGATGATTTGCAAGCCACAGATAAGTGGAGGAGCACAAAAATGGCTTACTCCCAAGGAAAAGCTAGACAGTCTTTTTAACGAGGTTAGTGCACAAAGGCCACAGAGAGGACCTTTGCACCAGTAACAGACTTGGAAGCATGGTAGAAGTCTTGACTAAGATGAGAGGGAAAGAAGGAGCAGTGAAATACATGTCTGAAGGAAAGAATTGAAACTATCAGAAGGAACACAGAAAGAAAGGTAAGCACCACAGAACCGCACCCTGAATGGTAGCTAATTCTGCCTTCCTTGGAAATTTGAGAGGACTTGGGATCTGATGATTCACGAACAGTGTGAAAGCAGCACTGGGTGTAGGGGAAAGCTGGTTTTATAGGGAGACCATCAGCTTTGTCTGACTATTTCCTGACAGCTAGTTTGTAGGGAACAATGTTGCTGTGACTCACCAAAAGATGTTTGTTTCTTGTGGAAAAAAAAGTCGCCAGGGGACTGATTGCATTAAGTTACATTTCCTTGAGATCCAACTGGCTCACACACTTGGCAGCCACAGAGACCGTGCCAAGCTGATGTGCATTTCAACATCAGATTTGAAACATTTTTAGGAAAACAAGGAAAACACTTGAAGGCAACCAATCAGCTTTTAAAGTTTTGTGGCATTTTTTAAATTCTTTCCCCAGAAAACAAAGACTGCGTACAAAGATTTTCGAATTATACACAGCATGCCAACAGCTTAACAGTAACATCCAAAAGTACCAACAAGGAGCTGGTAAGAGTGGCACTGTGATATGATTTTTCATTAATGATTCAAGATAGCCAGGCTTACATTTGAGGCAAAGAAGAAGGCAGGCATCCTGCTCTGATTAACTTGCAAAATAAAGCAGTCTTGCAACCACCATTTTCACAATTAGTCACCATATACATGCATAAGTCCTGCAGATTTCAATCTGTTAACCTATTTGAATAGACCTATTTCTAAGAACAAAATTTTCCTGGATTCACACAGGCCAAACCAATAGGGATTTAGGAATAAAAGAGATGGCAGAAACAAGTGTTTGAGAAACCAAAGCCTTACAACACATAGGGGCGGGGGGCACTTTACATATAGAAGTTGCACAGAATCTAGAAATTAGGGTAGAGGGCCTTATAATAGAAAACTGGGAAACTTTCTAACAGTTTAGGAAAAAAACATGTGACAAGGTCAGACCTGCTTAAGGGGAATCAGAGCCAAGCTAGGATATATGTAATAGATTTTAAGGCGGGGAGAGGCGGGAAGGGAGAAGAGGAACAGGGACTTCGCAAACCGCAGTAGCGTCCTGGCAGTGGAGACCTAGAGATGAAGAAACGTGAGAGTAACGCTGAGCAACCGGCTTTGGCAAGAGCCCGGTATCTGTCTGGGGAGAAAAAGTTGCAGAATTGCAGCTGAATCCTGAACGAGGCTGGCTCTGGTTGGCAGATTAGACTCTTTTTTTAAAGAAGCTAAATAAAAGGCTTTACCCGTTTAGCTTATATTGAAACTGGAGATATGCTGCAGTTGCTGCAGTTACTGCAGCTACGCTATTACTTGTATCAGGAGTAGGCAGGGAGGTCTCGGACTACCCGGGGAGCTGTCCTGGCAAGGACAAGCCCTGCCGCCGCTCCCGCTCTGCGGCTCCGGTGGTGTCCGCTGCCCCTGTCACCCGGGGGGCCGAGCGGGGACCGGGCTCCCGCTGGGCCCCGCCGCGCCGGTCCCGGGCCGGAGGGAGCGCCGAGCAACAGGAGGCGGGTCTGGAGCCGGGCGGGCTGTCAGAGAGCCCCGCCGGCCGAGTCGCGCTCGCTCCCGGCGGGAAGGCACGGGACGGCACGGGACGGGACGGGACGCCGCAGCCCCAGAACGCCGCAGCCGCTCCGCAGCGCAGTCCCGGGACGCCGCAGTCCCGCCG